>CM040792.1:19977936-20395436 GCA_022829025.1 Squalius cephalus | reverse complement strand
CTTCCATGCCCCTACCGCATGCTTGCAGAACCAGGGAGCGTGTGTTTTTCTTCTGGGCATGCAAGCAGAGGCCTGTTTCCCATTTAAAACACAATAGTTACTGTGCACAGCCCTCTTCCTTAATTGATTTGAAGTGGTGCAGTTTGAACAAGGAATTATTCTGTTATTTAATAAACATCTCGAGTCTGAAACAGGACGCCATTTATAATGATGTGCTTGGTCATTTATGGCTATATATCACCATTCTTTTTAGTGTAAATGCATGTTTATGTTCTGGCACTGTATGTCTTATACACATGCATATTACTGTAAGTGTAGTGTGGGTGTTTTTTTAGTAAGCAGACTGCAACAGATTTATCTCTTGGGTCTGAAATCGACATATTTTCCTGTTTATATTGCACTGAATCATACCTGTTTCGGCTCCAGAGAAAACAACGGCAGTGGGTCAATCGCAACTGGAAAAGCAAATATGCTGTATTATTATATTATTGGATGACTTCAAGCTTTTATTGGCTCGATTAAAGGCTTTAGAGCTGAGATAGTGCTGTATAAGTTCTATCTATCTATCTATCTATCTATCTATCTATCTATCTATCTATCTATCTATCTATCTATCTATCTATCTATCTATCTATCTATCTATCTGATATATGGTTCTTTGATATATGTTTCTTTGTTTTTTTGCATTAATTAACCACACAACCTAAAGCCAAATATATTGCATCAGCTGTATATATAAATAAATAATCACTGTTTTAATAAATTTAAAGGAGGTTTCGGATATGGAGAGTCCTTGCGCTTTGAGGGGAGAGAGAGCAGGTCGGCGAGTCTCTAGTTTTGCGCTTGGATTTCAGAGCTTCGTGTCTGATGAATACATTTACAGTTTGGCTGTTCAAAATCAAAAGCAGGCCTAGAAGGTCATTCCTGATATTAAATGTAAATTAAAAAAGCTTACTTTTCTCGAGTGAACAGCTCGATTGTGAGGAGTTTTGGGAATAGAGCGCATATAGAGGAGCTTGTATTAAAGCGATGTCAGATGTAGATGTTGGTGAGGGTCTGAAATTGAATATAGTTTATTTTATTTAAACAAATGCAAAAACAGGAATTTTTCTTTGCAGAAAGTAACATTTATTTTATAGCTGTGAAAAAACTGCTTCCCATTTACATTTTACTGAAATACTTTTAAGATAGCCATTGTGAGAAAAACATGAAACCACTTTATAAATAAGTTTTTTAATGACCATAATGTCACCAAACGAGTTTCCTCTTATTTAGTAAAGAAATGTTACTGGCCATTGAAGGTCATTTTGAATGAAATTAATTTGCTTCATGCCAAAAATCAGGGTCGACATCAAAAATTATATCTAATTATGTACTTGTGTTTTGTATAATTAAAGAGAGAGAGTGCGTGTGTGAGAGAGAGAGATTATCACATACAGCTGAAGGGTCACACCTGCCTTTTTTAAGCCTGGCTGGATGTGCAGCTCACACTCAGTCATTAACACTCAGTCATTAAGATTTCAAATCCTGAATTCAGAAACATTCAACCACAGTCAAGAGTAAGCCTGTACCTCAGATAGAGTTGATTTATTTAAACACGGATATTTGGGAACTGGCATTTCTGTTAACTGGCCTTTCAACATTTGCAGACAATTACAAATCAAAATCACAGAATGGCCACAAGAACCGATTTGGACATTTTAAAATAATTTTAAAAGGATATATTTTTGAAAGCAATTAAAAAAAAATCACCACGATTTGAGGAAAATCTGAATATATATAGTTAGTGATTTTAGACCAGAGTGCAAAAATCTCTTTTTATTAACACCAGCCAGGTGTAACTTTTGTGAATCCCGTGGATTTGATTTGCAGCCATTTTTTATGACCGTTCCGCATCTTACGGCAACCAGATCTGAATTTCACAGAGCCGAGGAGAAACCTTTTGTATCTCGCTTCAGGAAACTTTAATCAGCGGCGAAGAATATCTGTGCATATTCGGCCAAATAAAAATCTCGTGTGAGATGGATGAGGCCGTTCGGCCATGACAGGCTTAACTTTCTCCCCAAACCTGACTTAGTCACTCTAGAGTCACTCTAGATTCTCCGGTATCGCTCGCTCCCCGGGCCTGGAAAATGAGTTGGAGCAGCTGCTCTCAGGATTAAAATCTGATGGAGCCGCAGTCGGAATCAAGACACTGCTTTGATATTTCAGACTTTAGTACTTTCATCATCTTTCACTCTCTGATTCACTCACATGAAACTGTGTCTCTAAGCTTGAATTCTTTCTTGTTCGTTCCTTCTTGTCCTTCTTTTTCCTAATGCTGAAGCTCAAGTGGTTTTATCACAGGATTAGGGAGCATTGCAGGACCATGTTGAGACTCTGGTTGTCCCATTTCAATCTACGCGTTTCTTAGCCTTTCTAAGTCACCAGTGGCAGAATCACACACAAAAAAAGTATAAACATGTTTTTGGGGACATTTTACCATGGTAACTGTGTGCAAAAGTGGTTTTTATGGCAAAAGTGTGCATATCTAAAATCTAAATCTAAAAAGTGTGTTTGCTTTTTCGAGAACTATATTAATACCATATGAATATGTATATGAAGATGTTAATCATTTAGTACCCTGGAATTATCATCTGGACACACACACACACACACACACACACACACACACACACACACACACACACACACACACACACACACACACACACACACACACTCTCTACAGGTCAGAAGTTTGGAATAACTTAACTATATTAAAATAGAATTTTTTTTTTAATAATATTATACAATTTTATAATACTATATAATAAAATATTATTTATAAAATAATATTATATTATATAGAACATGTATGGTGAGCATATATTGTGTGTGTGTATATATATATATATATATATATATATATATATACACAGTATATGCTCACAAAGGCTGCAAGTATATAAAATTATATATAAAAATATCATTAAGTAACTGAAATCAAAACACACACATTTTTTTCAATTAATTAATTATATTTATGTATCATTTTATATATATATATATATATATATATATATATATATATATATATATATATATATATATATATATTTATGTATAATTGTATATATAGTTATGAGTATTTTAGGTGATGTTTCTTGTCACATTTTCTTTGTAATTTTAGAATTTTTTTTACCACCCTTTTGTCTTCACTAGTTCATTTTGAATTATCCTGCTGTCTGAAATTAATTTTTAAAAGTGCAAATTTTCTGTAAAGTGTCTGAATTAGAGAAAAAAAACCCTGAATGTTTTTGTAGCTATGCAAGAATTTGTATACTTTCTCATTTCTTTCAAATAATTTTGGATCAATTACATTTACATTTAGTCATTTAGCAGACGCTTTTATCCAAAGCGACTTACAAATTAGGACTAAATTAAGCGAGTCATCATGAGGAGGCAAAAACAACGCAAGAAGTGTTCAAGATACAAAGTTCAGGCATTATTCAGAGTAGCATAAGCCCGATAAGTGAGGTTTTAAAGGGAAAGTTTTTTTTTTATTTTTTTTTTTATGAGGTTAAGTGCTCACGGAAGAGATGGGTTTCGCACCACAGGACCCTTGATAAGAAGTGATTTTCACTTATGAATATTGTTTTGTATTGATAAATAGGACAGCATCACATGTTGCGGTTGGATGATCACAGATTTGGTTCCTGTTGAATTTCTCAGACGGGGTACAGGAGCGACTTTTGAAGAGGACAACTAGTTGATCTTACGTTTCACTTCAGAGGGCCGTGACGGTATTGTGCGCTCATGTGATAGGCAGTCTGAGTCTGCCGGTGAAACCGGAGTCTCGCGTTTGTCCAAATGGTGTCCAGTGGCGTTGAGTCGAGCTGGTTTGATGGCACAGAGACGGAGAGAGGGATGGTTACAATGCCAGACGGGCACAGGGACACTCTGTTCCTTTTACTTATTCATTCTCACGGGGCGTCAGCCGCGTCCCCTAGCCGAATGTCAAAGCTCCTGTTCACCCGCCGTACGGTCAACAATAATAAAACACCACAAACAAAGACATTCCATAGCGCTGTTCAGAGACTGCAGGATCATATCGCATTTATTTCCCTGAGCTGCACTTACAGAGGTTTTTTTTCCCTAATATAGTTTCTCATTACCCTCTTTGTTACATGTTTTTTTTCTGTCATGTTTTAACTAAATGGTTTTATCATTTACTCCTGTCGTTCCAAATCTGAATGACATTTCATCCTCCATGCAACACAAAATGAGGAGTTTAGCAAAAACAGCATCATAAAATAGTCCATCCATTCAAAAAAAAGGTCTAAATGTAAGATTTATGTATTTGAATTGCATATAAAATGTCCATCATTTTTAACAAACTTAATGTGATGCAAATTTGTCAACGATCATACATATAAGAAACGGGTAAGAAACAAGCAAGGTGTTTCTATATTCCTAGTCTTTTGAAGATTTGTGTGAGGATCAAATTGATTTAAGGCATTATTTGCTGAAAATCTTCAATGCAAAATCTTCAAATGCAAATGCGATTTAAGAGCTGTGGTAGAAGGGAACATTTTCGTTTGGCATTTCATCATAAATTGGCATTTCGTTTGGTTCCTCACACAAAACTGTCACATGACTTCAGAGGACTTGGAATATAGTCATATGGACTAATGGTCATTTTGGCATCTGTGCATATGAACTTTTCCTCTTAAACGTTCTCATTTGTCTTTCGCAGAAGAAAGAAAATCATGCAGGGTTGGATGATATGAATGATACCATAGTGCTGTAACTACATACTACACAGACGGAGAAACGTTCATCCCGTTTCTCAGAATAGCAGTCCATGCATATGGGTTTATGACAGATTCTTAAGCTCTTACATTTGGTCCAATATTTTTAGTTTAGCTTATTTTGTTTTTGAATGTGGATGGTCATTAATATATTTGGGTTTTGGTGATCATGCATCCAATAAAATGAGACATTTTTGGAGATTAGTTTCAATAAATGCCCTTTATGCCCTGGGAAGTTTTAGTTCTGCACAATACAGTTTGTTAACAGTGAGTCGAACCCTTTTATTCCGATAAAGTCAAGGAAAATTTCATTTTTCATTACACAACCCTTATAAGGCCATTGCCACCTATTACATACTCTCTCAACTAGGATTGGGTATCGTTTGAATTTTAACTATTCCGATTCTGCTTATGCTCATCGATACCGATTCTTATCGATTCCTAATTTCGATTCCAATAAGGTAAAAAAAAACACATCTTAGATATCATTCACATTTGTTCTAAGTCTTATTGCAAAACATTTCATTGTAGCTGAATACCATGAACAAAGAGAAAGTAAACACAAGTAAATGAATTGAAAAAGAACAAATAAACAAATTAGCAATCGCACAAATAGATACAACGGAACAAATATACGATTTAAATAAACAGTGTTTTAAGATTTTCAGTTATTCAGGTACAGAAACTGTAATCAAATGTAAAATATTTGCATTTTATAAATAAAATATACATTACAAATACAGTTACAAAAGTTATTCAGTCAAGAACCGAGTTAATTTTCTCTTTTTTTGTTGTTTGATTAACGTTATTATGGAGACGGCAGCAGGAATTTGAGGCTGCTGTCACTTTAAAGGTTGTATCAGCGATTTCAGGCCCAAAAAAGGCCCAACCATAAATGATCACATTCATCTAATCTTTCCTAACGATCCGCTAGCTGCCCGCCCCATAAGCAGGCCGTCAAAAAAACGCGTCTCTGCACGGTTGCACGCGAAGTCGGAGAACACGAGCACAAAACCTCACAACACCCACCCCTGTCAGTGATTGGTTGGAACACTATTTATTTTGGTTTTGAATGGTTGGTGAAACCAATTGTTTTTATGTGCAGATCTCAGAGCCTAGGCTGCCTACAGAGATGCGTTTTTTTGACGACCTGCTTATGGGGCGGGCAGCTAGCGGATCGTTAGGAAAGATTAGATGAATGTGATCATTTATGGTTGGGCCTTTTTTGGGCCTGAAATCGCTGATACAACCTTTAAGAGCTGCACGGATCCAATATACTGATGCACATGCGTTTTCTTTCTGAACTGTTTACGATAACCGACTGTGTTTACGAGGATATTTTGACTTTGTCCATTTAAGTGCAAAAAGACGCGAAAGATAACTCAGTTCAGTATAGCTCACTTTTCAGTATGAGTGGCAGCTTTCTGTGCGCCTGCACGTGTGTGCAGGTTTAAAGTCTTATTAAAATGGACACAAAGGAATTGCTAAGAGGAATCTAAATTATAATATTATACCAAGTATTCGTTTCCTGACCTTAAGTATCCGATTCCAGAACCCTACTCTCAACTCAAGTCATTCCCTCACCTTTTTCCACATAAAGACCGTTCAAACAAACACATCAAGGTTTATAGAGAGACAAACACTGGAGGAAATTTTCAGTCCATAAAGGACATAATAAATGTGCCAAAGAGCTGTTGTATTTCTGCTGTTCACTGTATTAGGTGGTGGGAAACACAAAGGCGGCCTGAGTCAAATGCATGTTGGCACGGAAGAGGCCGGCCTAGAATAAAGTACCTAGTTTTTATCTTAAGCTTTAATGCAGAAAGGCCCAAACCAATCGGCTCTCATCTACTATCTGCACAGCTGTCCCAGTATCCGTGGAGAATGGATTCCTACTGCCATTGCCATGGGAGTCTCCAGCCAAAAGAATAGGAGGATATCCAGTCTGTGTGTGTGTGTGTGTGTGTGTGTGTGTGTGTCCTCCTCCCTTCCCCTTCGCTCATGTCACTCCTGGCATGGATTAGGCCTTGGCATCGGCCTGGCAGTGCCCGTAGCTCCACTGCGGCTCTGTGCTTGCTGATATGTTGTGCTGTTTCTATGGTAATGGAACACACACTCGAACGCAAATTACATAATTTAGCTCGCATATACATAAGCCGTGAAATGTAGGTTTTTGTACGGTCGGCTAACAGTGCTGATCAAAACCATCTTTGTGAAAACAGAGCAGGCCTCAGTCCTTCAAACGGGAAGAAATGGTTCCCATAGCAGCTGTTTGAGGGCTCGGGATAAAGATGGACTGATAGACATCATAGGAGTCGTGCATTGAACATCGCGTACATGCAAAATCAGATCCGTTTGCATCCCTAAACCTTTGATTACTCTTAAAATAATCAATAATTCTTTATTGGCATCTGTGGTTCCATGAAGAACCTTGGAACCTTTCCATTCCACAAAAGGTTCTTTATAGTGGATAAAGGTTCTTTAGATTTAGAAAATGTTCTATACTATGAAAAAATGGTTCTTTTTACAATTCGTAAGGTTTTTGGGGAACCAAAAATAGTTCTTCTATGGCATCCCTGTGAAAACCCCCTTGTGGAGCCTTCCTTATTTTTAAGAGTGTAGGACGGTGTGCTTTTGGGACTCCTCTGTGAGGAGTTTTCTGGATTTATGGGTGGGATGGCTATGCCAGTGTTGGCACTGGTTGGGTTTGCGGTGTTGCTAGGCAAATTTCCCCGCTCTGGCTTTGTGCTCCGTTGGTTCCATCTCTGTCTGAGCAGATCAGTTTCTCTTTGTTTTACTTTGTTTTTGTTTAAGTGCCACTCCACGACGGACCACAGCGGGACGGATCAAACGCCCTAGACATGTAACCCGCCGACATGCTTATTATGAGACGCAGCCAGAGGTCAAGGCCATACGACCCTGTTGAGGGACTCTGGAAAAGCTGGATGTAGTTCTGAAATACACTGATCCTAATATAGACCGTGGTATTAAGAGTGGGCGCTATGGATATTAGTTGTTCATTTTATTTGTAATAATTAAAAAAAAGTTTTTATTTTTATTTAAAATAAAAATAATAATTTTTATTACAATTTTATGAATGATTGATTAATAATTATAATTGTATTTGTTTATTACAATTGCGTTTTATATTAAATCATTACGAAATTATTCATAAATATTAAATTGTTATTAATTATATTTATTAATTTATCCACCCATCCATCCAGTCGTTCCATCCGTTCCATTCATTCATCTAGTCTTTCAATCTGTTCCATCATCCATCCTGTCGTTCCATCCATCCATCTTCAAAAAAAGACTTTATCAAGCCTATATTCAAACTATCTTGACAAACTTAGATTTTCTTAGTTAGTAATTAGTTAAAAATCAGATAATTTTAATTCTGCTTCCTTACAATGAATATGAATTGCAATTCTGCATTCTGTTTGCTACTTCAATTCAAATTCCAGATTTGAAATTGAAATGTCATATTTTTCTCTGTTATACTGAAATTGAAGGCATTCTCAATTCTGTTCTAAATCATGCACAATTCTAGTAGAGAATTCACAGTATGCAACTCAGCTTTCATTGTTTCTCTTCGTTTCCTTCCTTTTTGTCAATTAACAACGCAAATTTAAAACACTCTATCCTTATGCATAATGCATCTGGACGCAAGCACACGTGTGCACACCCTCGCACCTGCACACACTTAAGCGCATGAGACGCAGGTGTGCATTCTTTACTCATCCGTGCCAATCTGGTGGCAACTGCACACATCACGGCCGGCACCGATACAGCGCATGCGAGGATACACTGCCACGTGAGCCAGATCCTCGCCTGACCCATATGCCCTCCACAACCTCCGACAGCCAGTCAACATGCATCATATTAGCACATTTACTCTGAACCTGGCCACACCTACAGCTGACTGTTGATTGTTTACATTGTCAAGGAATATGATTGGCCAGAGATGATTTGGATTTCCTGAAGAGTTCCAGATTTCTTTTTTGAAAGAAATAAGAAAAGAAAAATCACAAATGAGATCTTGTTTATATCCCAACTGTTTCTCCTAGACAATATGATATAATTTAACATGCACTGAAAATTGACCTGTTTATCTTTTTAATACACAGTCCTGCGCTTTTTTGTGTATGATTCATTGCAGCACATTAATCCAAATCTTAATCTTTCATCAAAATGCAATAACTTGCTCTGCCTCTGAAATTACTTTCTTTTTTCGGCTGCCTTCACAAAACTTATTCAGCCCTTTCGTTCACCTGGTGTGCAATTCTAGCTCTTCTTCATCATTCAATCTTTTCCCAGTGGGTGAAATCAAATCCTGTTGAGGGAAGAAAAATTAGTTGCAAATGGCATTTCATATCAAGATTCAATGTCTTCTGCTTCTCTCCAAGAATAAAACTAATCTCACACTGGTCTTTTGTAGTTTCAGAAAGATCTCAAAGATTTATCAAGTTCCCAAAGTTTGCAATCAAAATCTTTTAGATATTAATATTTCTATAGACCAGAACATCACAACACGGGGAGGGGTGTAAATTCCCAGAATGCCATAGAAGCACTATAGCACATTTTCATCCAAAAATTCGAATTTTTTGTCTCAATTATGCTATTCGCATTAATGTCATCATTGTTCTTTACTATGAAATTGACTGTGTCAACAATTGTCTCACTTGTGTCTACTTTTATTTTCTACCATGGAATTTTAAGAGAAACATCTGTGACTAAATGAAAATAGTTACAATTGTGAGAAAGTTGCTACTGAAAGAATTTAAGTTTAAATCGTGAGAAATTAAGTTGGAATCATGAGATGGAAATGTGCAATTACGAGAAATGACGTTGCGATTGTGAGAAAAAAAAAAAAAAAATTCTACAAAAGTAAAGTCTCAATGTGAGCAATAAATTCACTGTTGTGAGTAATAAAGTTGCAATTGAAAGAATTTAAGTCTAAATCATGAGAAATTGTCGCAGTTATAAGATAGAAAGTTGCAAAAAAAAAAAAAAAAAAAAAATCTCAATGTAAGAAATAGTCATACTTGTGAGAAATAAAGTTACAATTACCTTTTTATAATTTTTTTTTAGTCTGACGTGGAAACAAGGTTCCATAGAGACAAATGTGCCTAAATGAAGCAGCAAAACTGTCAGTGCAAATAGAGTTTTAGCAGTGAGTCTGCGACCTCTGCTGAGCTTCATAAACTCTCATCTCAGATAAGATTATTGAGCCCCAAAAATCATTAACTAAAACATAAATGTGTTCACACTGAGGTATTTCTCCAGTGAGTGTCTCACGAGTGAACCGTGCAGCCGGAGACAGTGTTCCTGTCTTGGGATTGGTGGGTGTGGAGGTGCGAGAGGAAAGCTGCATCTCTCTCTCTCTCTCTCTCTCTCTCTTTTCCTTTCTTTCTTTTGCTAGAGTTTATCAAAACTCACAGAATCGCTGCGCAGCAACCCGAACGATCTGCATGCGAATGTTTCAGAATTGCATGAAAACAGAAAGCAGCAGCGAGGAAAGACAGTAGATCATAAACAAGCGTGTGTGTGGAGTGTTACTCCCGGCCACATGGCGTGGCGCTCCGTGCTGTTTATCCAAGCAGTCCTGCAAGGAATCGCTGCCTGTTGCTGGCGGGAACAAAGCCTCGTCAACAGCTCTCGTCGCCTGTCTCTGAGCGAGCAGGAAGTTGGCCAACCTCCAGTGGTGGAAAATCTATACACGGTTGCATAATATAGCATATCTTTACCTCGCATGAACCCTGAGGAGGCCCGGCAGCTGTGAGCAAAGAGAGCGCGAGCGAGCGAGGGAGGGCGTGTGTGTGTGTGTGGACAGGATTCCTGTGAGCGTCTGCTGGCAGTGGTTGCAGGCCACAGGCTTTTTCTGACAGGCTCTATGTAGGGTAGAATAAATGCAAAGAAAGTTGCCGCCCTGCACCACTATGACATTGTGCGGCTCTACCAAACGGTTAATCATCGGTCCCGAGTTTTACAGAAGGATGTTATGACCGAAATCCATGCGGTCTCTTACCTGGCACGCAAGTTATGGTGCAATGTTTGGGTAGGCCTACTAGTTTCAGTTTTCTTCTTCATTGAATATGACGTCCATTAGGTTTAAATGACTAGCATGATCTTTTTGCTTGCAGTAAATGAATGTCCCTCTATTAAAAACACATGCATGAAAATTCTGCACATTCAAAATTGAAGAATTGGCTCATTGTGAAATCATGAGTGTGAATTTGAATTTGAATTGAATTGGCCACACCTCTCAATTTACATGAATTGTAATTCAAAGACATTCAACATAGCTGATGCATTTATTAATTTACATTTACATATATATTTTTACAAGACATGAAAGAGCAACCAAGCCATTCAGTATCTCAGTAAATGTCTATTATGATCTTGCCATCCCATAAATATATATAGAAAACAGTTATTTTATATTGTAGTAATATTTCACAGTTGTACTGTTTACTGTATTTTTTTGCTAAAGTAAATTCAGCCTTGGTGAGCATAATAGACTTTCAAAAACAAAAGTATAGTTTATTCCAAACATTAAATTTTTTTTATTGTTTCATTTAAACAAAGCCAACATTCATACCAGTCTTTGGTTTTCTAGTTAAAATTAGTTATATGATTTCTTTGCATTTCAGTTCATTTTAATTCTACTTGCTTACACTCAATTGCTATTCTGCATCCTCTTTGCTTCCTTAATTCAAATATGAGCTGTGTTCAAAATCACCCCATATTCACTATTCCCCACATTACTCCCCTAAATATAGTCCACTGGAAGGAGTGAATGAAAACGAGAATTCGGACAGTGAATGTGCCGGAAGGGCTGCGGCTTTTTGCATGATTTGTGCTTGCTGTTTAATAATCATTTGAAACTTAGGAAACTCCAAGGTCCAGTTGTAATGAAAATATTTATCTTGAACTCTGTCTTGGAAACTAGCATGTAAAAACCTTAATTAAACAATTTAATAATCAATTAAAAATGAATTTATACCTTTATGATATTACGCTGTTGCCACATTGGACCAGCGGTTTGGAAAATGGATGGATGGATGATTCGGCTGCAAGCGCCATCTTCTGGTGAGACGCTGGAATTCATTCGGCACGACCCTCACAGTGCATTATGGGTATTCTCTAGCCGTTGAGTGTTCATCTGTTGTTATTGCAGTGCATTATTGGATTGAATGAGTGCACTCGATAACGTCCACTATAGTTTCGGACGCCACTACAAATGTCTGTCCCCTCAAATAGTGCCGCATTTAAGGGGTATAGAGCGCGATTTCAGACACAACCTTAGTTAAAGTACAGCAATTGCATTTGCAATCTCAATTTATTTAGCTCATTTAGCTTGCTACATTCTCTTGAATCTGACAGTAGAAGAAGCCGCTTTACACTAATGCCCTTTAGCGCCCCTTGTGGCAGCATTGAGTTCTTGCATTGTGACACATTTAGGAAAAATTCCATGAAATTGCGTTTGCATAGCTAGAAGCGTTTGTGTTCGTGTACATAGTGTTATATGTAACTCGCACAAAAGAACAAACAGACTTTATAGCTTTGTGCACATTCGTTAATGACCTGCTCTGGGACAGATTCAGTTAACGTCCCTCTACATATCATCTGGAATAGGATCTGGACTGAACTCAAGTTAGCTCATGATATCACATTTGTGGCTCCCTATTGGTGATGGAGTGTGTGTTAGACTAATCATGGCTCCACGCTTCAAACGGGTCAGGTAAAAACGCACCGTTCCCTATCCGACCGTTCCCCTAAAAGATAACCAGATGTCCAGCTGTTTTTATTCCTGTTTTGGTTCATCTCTTTAAGAACAATGTCTTTCTCATATGACTGTACTCCTGTAGTCTAGAGGCAATTTCCCCATTTTGTCTTAACATTTTAATGGGAAAAGACTGTAGTGAACCAATAGGAACCTCACCTTGGTTCACCCGTCCTCCCATCGGGCTTTGGGTGTTTCAAGAGAAGTATAAATGAAATACAAACGTGTGCCAGCGTAATGCAGGATGACATTTACCATGTGTCGGGACTTACACAAACAAAGAGAAGACGGGCCGTCCAAGAAAAGTTCCATATCTCCTTCCTTACATTCGCTTGTGTTTGCTTTCATATGTCATTTTTTTATTTCCATACTAAAGTTAGAACGGCATTGGCTGAAGCTCCGGGAGTCTCGCAGAAGCCAGGAAGTCATTTGGACCCTTTCGCTCAAGTCCTGTGGCCAAGTGTGCGGTTGAATTAACCCCAAGACGACATATAAAAATGATCCGAGAGCTGCAAACAACAGACATTTAGGGATTTTTAGGGTTATCCTATCCTTGTTTGACCTGAACTCAGAGATTGATATTTGAACTGGGTATTTTTCTTTAAATATGTAGCTAGTATTAAACTGTGTGTGTGTGTGTGTGTGTGTGTGTGTGTGTGTGTGTGTGTGTGTGTGTGTGTGCAACTCGTCCTGCACCGTTTGTGCTGCAGGCATGAATAATTGTGCTTTGTTGAGGAGAGGCTTGCTGGTACTTTTCTATACTTTATGTTTGGACATTTGGTTTTCACCTGGTCAATTATAAAGTAGATGAAGTTTTTAAATTAAATGTAATTTATAGACACTGAAAGAGTGACTGAATCAAATCTGTAGACATTTTGGATAGACCAACGCTACTTTTGCATCATCGAAGGGTAACGCCCCTTTTTGGGGGAAGACAAACGGATTCCCCTGAGAACAGAACTCGCTCGCTCTAGATCTGCAAAGTTTCTTGATAGCAAAAATGGCACAAACATACACACTCATTCAGACATCACTCATTCACAAACATTCAGACATCTACCACTATCTCGTGGAATTACCAAGTAAGTAACGTTAGCCTATTTTTTTTGTCATTAACACACTCACAGTATGACAAACTAGACGATGAGACCATGTCAAGCAGAGTCGGTGGTTTACTTGGATAATATTTCACTTGATTTAAGCTATTGACATAGTTTTGTTGTCGACTAGCTATACTAGTTAGAAAGACGAAGCTGCTAGCAGCTACGTGATTAACTTAGCTCTCACTAGACACGCTACCTTGGCTGTTAACTGATTTTACTGTTGAAATAGTGGCAGGCTAGGACTAAAGTGGACTTGGCTGGTTTCTGCTTAGTGTCTAGAAAGTGCTAGGACTTTGAAAGTTGTAAAAACAGTGTACAGCAAAATATGTATGGGACCAATGTATGTATGTATGGGGCATGTTTTTCATTGTCTCTTCCCCACTTAAGGTAAGGACTATTTATGTTTTTAGCCTCTGACATGATTGTTCTGATTACAGTGTTTGAGGGTTTCTAACTAGTATGGCTAGTCGACAACAAAACTATGTCAATAGTGGTAGATGTCTGAATAGTCCATATTTGGCCACTGCGTGGGGTCATTAATTCAGTTTTCGACCATTTCAAAGGGACACCACTGTAACCCCGTATCCAGTAGCTTCTTTAAATACCCCTCACGGTCCTCGGCCGGCAAAGAGAGAGTGTATGTTTGTGCCATTTTTGCTATCAAGAAACTTTGCAGATCTAGAGCGAGCGAGTTCTTTTCTCAGGGAAATGCGTTTGTCTTCCCCCAAAAAGGGGCGTTACCCTTCGATGACGCAAAAGTAGCGTTGGTCTATAGGCTTGTTTGAATTGGGTTGGTAAGCAACCATCTGGAACATTCTAGCATAGCAATGCCATAGTAACAACCCAAAAACAATTTAGCAATGCCCTAGCAATCATTTAGAACATTTTACAACCATCTCTTTTTAGAATCTGCCTAGCAACGCCATAGTAACAACCCCAAAACAATTTAGAAACCAGCTAGCTATGCCCTAACAACCATTTAGAACATTTTACAACTACCTCTTTTTAGCATCTGCCTAGCATAGTTACAACCCAGAACATTTTAGCAACCACTTGGCAATGCCATAGCAAGTATTTAGAACACTTTAGCAACAACCTATAACATTCTAGTATCTGCCTAGCAATGCCATAGTTACCACCCAAAATACTTTAGCAACCACCAAGAAACCACACAGAACATTCTATCCGCTATCTAGCAATGTCATAGTAACCACCCAGAACACGTTAGCAACCATTTCAGACCATTCTAGCATTTACCTAGCAACGCCATAGTAACAAGCCAAAACACTTTAGCAACCACTTAGCAATGTCCTAGCAACCATTTAGAATATTTAAGCAACAACCTATAACATTCTAGCATCTGCCTTGCAATGCCATTGTAACCACCCAGAACAATTTAACAACCATTCAGGCCATTCTAGCATTTACCTAACAATGCCATAGTAACAACTCAACTTTAGCAACCACTTAGCAATGCACTAGCAACCATTTAGAACACTTTAGCAACCAACAAGGACATTCTAGCATATACTAATGTAATAGTAACCACCCTGAACACTTAGCAACCACCTAGAAACCACATTGAACATTCTATCTGCTACCTAACAACGCCATAGTAACCACCACCTACAACATTCTTGCAACCATCTAGCCATGTCATAGTGACCATGCAGAACATTTTAGAAACCAACTAGCAACATCCTAGCAACCACCTAGTAACATAGAAACGCCCTAGCAACCACACAGAATGCCCTAGCAACTGCAAAAGACCCACAGGACTCTAACATCATGTGATCAACGCTTGGACAAGCATCTCTCACATATTCTTTAGAAAATGTCGAACTCTAGTTGGCATGTGCTGCTTTCTCAGTATTCACTGGCCTCTTTCTCTTGCTCTATCTTTCGGCGGCGCTCTCCACCCAGCTGCAGACAGCCTGACGTAGCTCTGATAAACATGTGGAATAGGAGCCATATGTGAAAGCAGAGGAACGCACAGGGCCCAGAAAACAGGCCGTTGGAAACCACAAGTGAGAGATCAAGTGCAGCTACAAGCACGCATGAAAATCCAACCTCATTTTAATTGAAAGTCCCATGTGAAGAATCTCCACTGCTGTGCGTCAACATTTTGTATGTGCAAAAGAACAAGACCTGCTCAGGTCAAACATCCTCATAGTTCAGCCGTTGAGTGTTGTTTTCCCACTGAGATGCTTTGGTCATAACATGAGAAGTTTATGTACAATGTTGTTGCTTGGTCCAGGAGTATCGCATTTGGTCTTGATCTGTAAAGTATGCATCATAAGCATAATATACATCAGTTAGGGGCACTTTACAATGTTTGAAGACCAACATCTTCCTCCTCTCTAAGATCTTAGTGAAGTAAGCGGCACGACAGCAATAACGGCCAAACAAACGAGATGCCTTCGGCCTTAAAATACATTTGTTGTGAGAATGCCATGTCGCTGGTACAATCCATCCACTGTAAAAACAATGGTGCGGTTGTGCTCTGTAACCCAATTACGCCCCTCTGGAGTGCGAGAGAGAGAGACTCTGTTACCGAGTCTTGATCCATGGCTTTATTCATTTCGCTCTGTCGGTATTGCCCACCAAACTTGAGATTAAATTAGGCTTTTGTTTTTAATAATATTTAATAAGTATAATAATTTTATAATTAAGATAATAATATGTTTTAGATTAATTCATATTTATACTTATATTATTTAGTAGTATAGTTAGAAATATTATTTAATATTTAATTATATTTATACTTGTAATATTATTATTATTATTATTATTTTGTACTGTCAAATCAATGAATCGTGATTAATTGCATCTAACATAAAAGTTTGTATATATACAGTTGTGGTCAGAATTAATGGCACCCCTGGTAAATATGACCAAAAATGGTTGTAAAAAATAAATCACATTATGAAATAAATGTTTTTTCTCCAAAACATGTTGGCCACAATTATTGGCAACCCTAGAATTTTTTACTTGTAAAATATCTCTGAAGTATATTCCCATTAATATTTACCTTTATTTAGCACACCAGGGCGACTAAGAACATGAAATTGTCTAACTATGACTTCTTGTTTCACAGGAGTTTAAATATGAGGAAACACAAAGGCCAAATTCCCTTAATCATCCATCACAATGAGTAAAACCAAAGAATAGAGTTCTGATGTGCAGCAAAAGATTGTTGAGCTTCACAAAATAGAAAGTGGCTGTAAGAAAATAGCTAAAGAATTGAAAATACCCATTTTGACCATCAGGGCAATAATTCAGAAGTTCCAATCAACTAAAAATGTTACGAATCTGCCAGGAAGAGGACGTGTGTCTATAGTGACTTAATGGACGGCGAGGAGGAAAGTTTGAGTGGCCAAAGACTCTCCAAGGATCACAGATGGAGAATTGCAGAGATTACTTGAGTCTTGGGGGTCAGAAAGACTATAAAACAAAAAACCAAACAACCCCTACATCCCCACATGTTGCTTGGGAGGGTTTCAAGAAAAATCCTCCTCGCTCCTCCAAAAACAAACTCCAGCATATTCAGTTGTCAGACATGACTTGATCTTCAAAAGGGACCGGATTCTGTGGTCAGATGAAACTAAAAAAAAAGCTTTTTGCCAGCAAAGCCACCAGATGTGTTTGGTGCAAACAGGGATAGCAAGTACCCCATGCCTACGGTTAAATATACTGCTGGATCTTATATGTTGTGGGCCTATTTATTTGCTGGAGGTCCTGGACATCTTGTTCAGATACATGGTATTATGGATTCTAGCAAATACCAACAGATAAAAAATCAAAGCCTCTGCTAGAAATCTAATAACGGGCCGTGGTTGGATCTTCCATCAGGAAAACGGTCCAAAACAAAATCAACACAAAAATGGGTAACTGAGCACAAAATGAAGCTTCTGCCGTGACCGTCCCAGTCCCCTAAACTGAACCCTATAGAAAATGAGTGGGCTGAACTGAAGAGAAGAAGCACCAACATGAACTTGTGAATCTGAAGGATCTGGAGAGATTCTGTATGGAGGAATGGTCTCTGATCTCTTGTCAGGTGTTCTCCAAACTCATCAGGCATTATAGGAGAAAACTCAGAGCTGTTATCTTGGAAAAAGGAGGTTGCAAAAAGTATTTAATAAAAGGGTGCCAATATATTTCATAATGTGACCCCCCCCCCCCCCACACACACACACATTAAATTCTTTTACCTCAATGAACGGTTAGTAGGCATTTTTTTGAATGAAAGATCAAAAGGGTAAACAATGCA
Organism: Squalius cephalus; assembly: GCA_022829025.1. NCBI lineage: Eukaryota > Metazoa > Chordata > Actinopteri > Cypriniformes > Leuciscidae > Squalius > Squalius cephalus. The sequence goes on along the minus strand of CM040792.1, from coordinate 20,377,481 downwards.
GATTTATTTTTTACAGCCATTTTTGATCATATTTATCAGTGGTGCAATTAATTATGACTACAACTGTATGTGTGTGTATATATAGCCTACATGCACATACACACACACACACACACACAATCAGTATATATAACTTTTATGTTAGATGCAATTGATCACGATTAATCGATTTGACAGCAGTATTATTATATTTAACAGAGTTGTGATTGTGAGATTATACTCTAAATTTTTGTTAAACATAGTCCAAAAGAAAGAGATATTTTCTTGGGAACTTGGGAATTGACAGCTGCAAGATAAAATGTTGAGTAATTTATGAAAAAAATATACATAAAAATATAGATAAAAAAAAAGCTACTACTACTAAAAAACCCCTATTCTTTCTTTAATATATGGGGATGGAATTGCATTATACTATTCTTTAGAGACTCTTTAGACACCTAATTGTTTAACCAAAAATTCTGAGAAATGTATGAATATCAAGATCTCATTTAATATCAATATCAATATCACATTGTGAGAAGAAAAACTATTTAGATGAAAATAAATGAATGCTGTTGCTTGAATTCCAAGGTGTGGTCAAAATCTTTAGGCTAAAACCTATGTCATTGAATAAAGGTCACAACCTTTGAAATGTGGTCAGATTTAATCCATCTGTGCTTATTTTGTTTTATCCGACCTTCCAACTTCTGATTTAATGCTTCAGATAAGCACTGTGAGTTCTCACGTTTGCTGGTTCCTTTGTTTTGTTTACCTCCCACCGCTGTCTGTCGTCGGCCCGCTGGTTTCCTGGAGAGGTGAAGTTGCTCTATCTTTATTAATTCAACAGGAGGAAGTTTCGGCAGGAAACAGGGAAAGGGATGTGGGCAGTCATATTTACCGATAGGAAGAGAGTGTTTAAGTTGAACCGCTCTACTGAAATCTCTCACTCCAGTCTGACCTCAGCATTAACACTTCTCTCTTCTGGTGTCACCGTTATAGAGGGTGGGAAAACTATTCATTTTTATTACTTTAGAAAGTACTAACATATAAGTTACAATGCGTTTTATATTGTACTCTTGTAAAATGAAATTAAAGTTTTTGTTTCAGATTAGATAGATAGATAGATAGATAGATAGATAGATAGATAGATAGATAGATAGATAGATAGATAGATAGATAGATAGATAATAGCTCAGGTATGTGTGTGTAAGTGGTTTCCTGCACAGTGTGTGTGTGTGTTGGCACAGGTCTCTCTTGTGCCTGCATAAGGGTGACTGCATAGGAAGAGGCTAGTGGTCTTTATTTAGGACTTTCTCCTTTTGTCCATACTTCTTTCCTTCTAACACATATCAATAACCTGTTTTACCCATGTTAATCAAGGTTTGTTTCAGCAAAACAGTCATAATTTAGTTTTTCACACCCAATGTACCATTTTTTAACAATGGGAGCGTTTTGCACAGAACATTTTGTTTAAAAAAAAAAAATCCTGTTGTCTATCTATGACATGGCTCCTTTTAAACACTAATATGTTCCACTCAATCCTGATGGACATAATCAAGTCCTTTCCTTCATTTGTTTCTTATTGAATATCCTATTTCGCTTAGAAATACATCACATTATGCAAGTAAAATGAGTTTCGAACTCACTTTGTTTTAAAATTTTTGTTTCCTACATCCAATGTGCGAAAGTCAGTGTTGTTATTGTTGACTAAAACTAGAACTATTAAAACAAATTGAAATGAAATTAATATGAAATAAAATAAAATATAAATATTAGATGAAAAAATTAAGTTGAAGTACTAAAATTACTAAAATAGATATAAATTAAAGCTAAATGCAAATAAAAAAATGAAACAAATGACAAAAGAACAAAATGACTAAAACTTGAAAAATAAAAAAGAATTCAAAATATTTATAAATACTGTAGTATAGTGTACAAATAATAGTACTGTCAAATCGATTAATTGTGATTAATCGCATCTTTATATTTACTTTGTAAATATATGATATACAGTATGTGTATATGTGTACACACACACACACACACACACACACACACACACACACACACACACGCACGCACATACTTTTATGTTAGATGTGATTAATTGGGATTAATCGATTTGACAGTTCTCAATAATACTAAATTAACTCTGCTGTAACTTAATTCGCCCCCCAAATTTTTGCATCTTAACCAGCCTAACACAGCTACATTGATTAAACCAATGGTGTGTGTTTGGGGGCGGGACTATCTGTTTATCTGACCAATGGCAGAGAGGGCAGTGTTCAGGAGACTGTTTGAAAGTTATTACTTTTTCAATTTCATTTGGAGGCGTTTGTGGCACAGAAAGTGTGCTTGATATTTAAAACACAAAAACAGATTTCAACTTGGTTTGTTCTCTTCATAATGAATGAATTTTTAAAGGGACAGGAAAGTGCGGCATCATGCGCAGATAAAGAAGGTGTTAAACAGAGACAACACAAGGCTGCTTAAAATGACAGACAGAGTGCCACAGACCCAGCAGAAAGGAGACAGTAGGGGTTGTGATTTGGGGATGGCAGTAAAGCATTTGCATAAAGGGCAGGGCAAAGTGCCCGGCAGTGGAAAGGGTTGGCAACACGCCTCGCAGACTGGCAGAGGGGCGACTGAAGAGAGAAAAATAGTAGAGAGAGAAAGAGCGAGGAGGGGAGGGGGATTTAGTCAATAGTGCATCCCTTGTTCTGCGAGAGGAGGGCCCGGTTTGTTGGCAGAGGCGATGGGGAATCTCTTGTTTGTGTGCTAGATTGCCCCTTTATTTCTTTGATTGCGAAGCGTTCAACACTCGGCAACTGTAGTGCCTGTGTGAATTTGCGTGTGTGTGTGTTTGCAGGGGCATCTGTTCCTGTTTCAGAGTCCCACATCGTGCTTCTAAACTGTGTCAGGGTGTGCTTTAAGTTTTCGACCCTTCTCTCATTTAAATTCATTTCGCTACGACCACCGCAATCAATTTATTGACGTATTCAGCCTAATACGTGATGCTAAAGCTATTAAAAATGGGTCTCTGGGTAATCTCCTTCATTCTAGGTTCTTCATGGGCACAGCTTTGGCATGGCGACTAATCCATTTGCATGCAACATCTCTCTGCCAACCAATCAGAGGGTTTTAATCAAGGCAGAGACCCGTGCCTTCGGCTTGACTCACAGATCCGGCCTTCAAGGTGACGGTCAGCACAGTTACGCTGTAGGCATTTCATGTGCTGCTTGCCGTTTTTCTTTTTTTTTATACTTTTTTTTTGCTATTTAAAGGGATTGTTCACCCAAAAAATCCCATAATTTACTCACCCTCAAGCCATCCTAGGTGTATATGACTTCTTTGTTTCAGCCAAACACAATCAGAGTTATATCCTGGCTCTTCCAAGCTTTATAATGGGAGTGAATGGGGGGGTGAGATTCAAAATCCCCCCAAACAAAAGCCCCAAAAAGTGTATCCATCCATTATAAAAGTAATCCATCCATGGCTCTAGTGGGTTAATAAAGGCCTTCTGAAGTGAAGTGATGCGTTTTTGGATGAAAAATATCCATATTTATTACTTTATAAACTACAGTATAATAACTGGTTTACGGTAACAGCCGTACGTGAGTCTAGATCCAGCGGAAGAGTGAACTCTGACCCCACACATGACGTAGGATGTAGGAGTAGCGTAAGCTTAGGTGAGAGTAATGCCTCTCGCGGTTCAAATAACAAACTGAAGCTCCTCCCACATTTCTCTTTTAAAATTCTCTTTAAATATTTGCTCTATCCTCTGCGCTTCCGCGTTCATCAATACGTCATGCGTCGGGTCAGAGGTCACTCTTCCGCCGGAACTAGACTCGCGTACGGACATTACCATTATCTTACTAACCCCAAACATTTGAAAGATAGTGCATCTCTTTGACTATGATCTTTTGACTTGACTTTGAAATATTGGCTAATTTGATTGCACTTTAAACTGTTGAGAGTTTATTTAATGTCTTTTGTCTTAAATATATTTTCATGAGAACTAACAACATCGACGCCCATTGACTTTTCAATGTATGGACAAAAAAATAAATACTGAGACATTACTCCGAATATCTTTTTTTATGTTCCAGAGAAGAAAGTAATCCAAAATTGGATATTTCTCTGCCATATAGTAGGTGAAAAACAATGTGTGACAAGAGTAGTATGTACAAATTCACAGTACTCATAAAAGTTAATTAAAAAGAGTATCCTAATGACCTACTACTTCCAGCGAGATTCTGAAGTGTGCATATTATGGATTTATGAATGGCAGTGAATCGACAACTGACGCCATAGGTCACATGATAATGACAACATGGCGAATGTAGTTCATCCGGATTGAGTTCATACTACACACACTCATACTATATAACATACTTTTTAGGAGTCGCAAAGTACGTACAAAATATGTACCTACTCGAGAGCATGTGATTTGGGACGAAGCCAGAATTTTCATTTTTAAGTGCACTGTCCCTTTAAATCCACTGCAGAAGGAGACGTCTGGGCCTGGTTATCAAAAGCAAAGATATGCAGGACTAATGATGTTTCCGAAGGGTTCCTGTGTTCTCCGTCATGCTCTGTAAGCAGTGCTAAGCCTCAGTTTGATTCTCAACGCACATGAAATCAGTGCAGTGGCGGTCGTGTGCATCGGGCCGTATAGATAACTGTGGTATGTCGAAATCGGACACAAGTTAAGTATAGGCTCAAGATTTCTGATAATGCCCTTACAATGCAATTGGATGATCAAAAGATCTTGGCCATCAGACTTTTTTTTTATTTTTTTTTATTTTTTCATTCATTGTAGCAGTAGTTTAGTATAGTATTTTCACATTCATTTATGTAAATAATTAGCGATTTTTTTTTTAAGTTAATGGTAATATTGATACATTGGAATCTTTTATATTTTAAAGTCAGCATGTAACAGATGCAATCGTCCTTTCTTCTGATTTTATCCAAGTGAAATGGCTTCACAAATTAGAAAAAAAAAAGTAGGGTGGGACTTGATTTTGTCCATGTGCAATTGATTGGGTGGTTGTGGTTTGCTATTGGTGGATCTCATATGAGTGACAGGTTGCCCCGCCCTCACACCAATAAACACATCATCAGAGAAGAGAAGAGCTGCAGGAGGGAGGGGAAGTTATTTTAATTAAAGATCATAAGGACACATGAATTTAACAAAAAATAATGATGTGCATGGATAAATCATTTATACTGCAATATTCCAGAAAAATAAGATTTGTCATCATCTATCCAGTTGTTCCATCCATCCATCCATCCATCCAGCCATCCAGTCGTTCCATCCATCCATCTATTCCTCCAGTCGTTCCATCCATCCGTTCCATCCGTCCATCCATCATCCATCCAGTCGTTCCATCCATCCATCCATCTATCCATCCAGTCGTTCCATCCATCCAGTCGTTCCATCCGTCCGTTCCATCCGTCCATCCATCCATCCATCCATCCAGTCGTTCCATCCATCCATCTATCCATCCAGTCGTTCCATCCATCCAGTCGTTCCATCCATCCATCATCCATCCAGTCGTTCCATCCATCCATCCATCTATCCATCCAGTCGTTCCATCCATCCAGTCGTTCCATCCGTCCATCCATCCATCCATCCAGTCGTTCCATCCGTCCATCCATCCATCCATCCAGTCGTTCCATCCATCCATCTATCCATCCAGTCGTTCCATCCGTCCATCCATCCATCCATCCAGTCGTTCCATCCATCCATCTATCCATCCAGTCGTTCCATCCATCCGTTCCATCCATCCATCCATCCATCTAGTCGTTCCATCCATCCGTTCCATCCGTCCATCCATCCAGTCGTTCCATCCGTTCCGTCCGTCCATCCATCCATCCATCCATCCATCCATCCATCCATCCATCCATCCATCCATCCATCCATCCAGTCGTTCCATCCATCCATCTATCTATCCATCCAGTCGTTCCATCCATCCGTCCACCGTTCAAACTATATATTTTATCTGCACATGAATTCTCTGGGAATTGAACCTTTGACCTTGGCGTTACAAGCGCTAGTCTCTGCCATTTGAGCTATACAGGAAGATCACTGCCAGCCTGCGTGTGCAATCCTTCATCCCTCGTTCCTTTTGGAATCTCTCGCCTCTGGCTTTTTTTGTTTGTTTTTGCTAAACTACATCCTTTGCAACAACACCTACTCAAGGAATCATGCAGTAATGATTTTCATCAGCGAGCCATCATTGTTTAGTGCAATTACGTGTCTCCTGTTAGCCAAGCGGAAAAGAAAAAACATGTGCCTGTATGACATCACAGTTTCACCACAGTATGTTCAAAGGAACTCATTCTGTAGATTTAATCTGTCATCTCCTTTTCTCCTTTCTCTAAAATGTACTTGTATCTAGTCGAGTTTCAACGGCACCGGTGTTAATCCACCGTGTAGCGCAGCACACCTTAACCATTTCCTCCTATTAGTCCCAGGGAATGTGTTGACAAATGAGCTGATGAATTTGGGCTTGATATTTCACAGGCCTTAACCCTAAAGTGCAGTTCTTCCCAGAGTGCCGTGCAGCTCTTGCGCTCCAGTCTCTCAGGGCCCTCTGGGATACATGTGCTCTCTCTCCACTGCCACAAATTGCTTGCAGATTTTTCACACGTAGTAATGTGCTGGTTTGTAAACTGGGGTAATTGCAAACACCACCGAACAGCTTCAGCTATCGTCATGCATCACTAGCTAGCCACGATCTGTACGGGCCGGGGTGCGTCCTCACACCCAAACAGTTTATGGTGGTACGCTAGTACTTGTTAATTCAAAAAGGAAATTTGCATTCAGGCTATTAGCAAATGGGGTTGCATATAAAGAAAAGAGAAATAAGTGTGTTTTAGTTCTCTTTGTATGAGTAAACAGATCTGAGAAACTGTTTAACTGATGGTGAGGACATTTTGTTAAAGTGATTCTTGCACTGAGAAGATGCTAAATGATGGTCGTGTGGGGGTATATGGGACACACAGGGTCACTGGGGCTAGTTGTCACACTTTGTTCACACATATTTCTCAGAGTATAGGTTTATTTTTGAATTTCAAAAATCTGTAGACACATACTACTGTTCAAAAGTGTGGGGGTTGCAAAGGCTGAATATATTTGATGAAAAATACAGTAAAAACTGTAATATTATTACAATTTAAAACTACTGTTTTCTATGTGAATATATTGTAAAATGTCATTTATTCCTGTGACCAAAGCTGAATTTTCAGCATCATTACTCCAGTCTTCAGTGTCACATGATCCTTCAGAACTCATTCTAATATGATGATTTGATGCTCAATAAACATTTCATATTATTAGTGTTATCAATGTTGAAAACTGTTGTGCTGCTTTATATTTTTATTTGATGAATAGAAAGTTAAAAAGAACAGCATTTATTTGAAATTGAAATATTTTGCAACATTATAAACTGTCAGTTTGGATTTATTTAATATCTTTGATGAATAAAATAATTTCTTTTAAAACAAAAATTGCACCATTATTTGTAAAAACACAATTTTTGAGTACTTTTGAGTACTAAGTTGTTACAATTCATTATAAGGCCTATATATAAAGCCCTAAATTTCATATTAAAACAATCATAAAGCACAATTATGAATGAAATGGCAATAAAACAATAAAATAGCTCAAATAAATCGTATTTAATGATTTTAGTTTATAAAATTATATCCTATAAACCATGTACAATGACTTAAATGTGACAACCTGCTCTGGCATTTATGAAAAATCTTTCAGTTAAAATCTTATTTATCCAATATTTGTTTGAATGTATCCCAAAAATATTACTTTAAAGGATAAAATTCACTTTTTCCCCTGATTTTAGACTGTTAACAACATGCAAAACCAATTCTTGCTCCCATGTGTCAGAGCCATTGGTAAAAAACGGCTGTTGTTTGGAATTGCACATAAACTGCAGGTGTGTGTCTCTGATTGCGTTGATCACCGTTGATGTCACTCGTCGCTGCAAGCGCTCAGTTTTTACTGCGTCTGACTCATCTCAGACTGTCTTTCAGAACTCAGACCTGGAGCGAGAGGAGGCACATGCTGTGCTTTACCTGTGCCAACACACACACCTGCTCTAACCTCACGCTTACACACCTTCACACACGGCCCATGTCTCTGAGGTGAGAGGTTATACATGAGAGTGTGTCCAGTGTCAGACACAATAGACGGCCGTGTGTGCGTGTGTGTGTGTGTCTGTGTGTGTGTGTGGGTCAGCTGTCTCTTTACCGCCATGGTTTTGTCCACGCTGGCATGTCCTCCCGATAGCGCGTGTTAGCACATGATTCTCCACCTCCCTCAACGTCTGTCATGTTGGTATTTATCACATTTTTACTCTGTCTCTCACTGTCTCATTCGATGCCGGCCTCCTTCCTCTTTTAAAAATGATTCCAACAGCCTCTTTGTCTCTTTATTGTCAGAGTGTCTTTGGCCTGTAAGGGGCAGAATCGGCCATCACGTCTGTCTTCATTATGCAGTTTGAGGGTCACGGTGGGTCACACCCGCAGGGAGGGTCACGGACGCGCAGCGGGCAAAACCAACAAAACCCAAAATCTCTCTCATTAAACCTGCCTGCTTTCCCCAATGGTCCACACTCCAGAATTATACCTGCAGATAAAAAGACACTATATGACCCAGAAACAATATCAAATATATTGTAGAACATGCATACTTATTCATTCATCTTCAGAATGAAATATTTTTAATAATTTGTTATTAATGAATATGTGCTTCAAAACCTTTTATAGATGTAAATGTAGCAATCACTTTAATTAATTATAGACTAAATCTAGCAAATATACCACCTTCTCCAAATATTTAAATTCATGTTTTTCTTTTGCATTTGACTAAAACATTTTCATTTGTGATGTATGATCTTTCAGGTTCTAGGCTAATTTTACTCATTTAGCTTGGGTGTTTAATAATAATAATAATAATAATAGTAAGAGGGGGAATAATAATAATAATTATTATTAGGCCTATTATTAGCTTTTTTACATATTTCATAGGAGAAGACATGGTCATTTCCAAGTATTTAAAGGCATTGATGGTTCTGATATTTCTTAGAAAGTGAAGTCACATTTTTAAATCTATCATTTCACCATAACATATTTTTTTTTCACTAGCTGCCTCTAAAAATTATATTTATTCATGATAAAACAATACCATGATTTTAATATCCAATATTTTAAAAAGCCTTTTCCATAAATATCACTGCTGCATTGCTGGCACTGAAAAGCGAGGTAAATGAATTTTAACGGGTGTGTTTTTATTTCGTTTTCTGTTTCAGTAAATCACAGTCGGTGAGTTTCATTCCTCTGGTTTTGGGTATCTCAGAAAATGATCTTATTATTTTATCTGATATTACGCGATATTGCTATCTAACATTTCGATTAAATCTGTTTCTTATCAATATAATGATATCTCGTTTAAGCTAGACTAATCACTGCAGTTGTCAGGAGTTATTTTTAAAGCGCTGGACTGTAATTGAATTCGTCTTTCGTGCTGGAGCCTGTTCAATATTAGGCTATGTTCTCTTTCCCCCCTCTAAATAACCTGATAAAATGCGCCTGGATTCGACATCGTTCTATTCAGTAACCGAATATAATAATTTAAGGTGCTTTAACAGAAAGCATACGAAAAGATTCACAAGGGAAAATCATCAATATTCAACTACCAAAGGCGGCCGCGCGCGTTCTCGTGTTTGATTGAATCGCCAGTCAAAAATATCTGAGAAACTTTTGGATTCTTGAAAATGAGTGTTTTTATTTTAGGCTTCCAGTGTTTATTATTTTTGTTTTTCATGTCCCCCCCCCCCCCCCTTTATTGTTGCGCCAGCTCAGTAAAACTAATGATCACATTTCCTTTTGCCAACTTGACACAGCAAGTTCTCAGTTTAAACGTAGGCTAGGCAAGTCCTCTATTGTTATCTATAGCTCAAATATCTAAACAAAATGTAGTTAATAACAACATTAAGCATGTGTGAGTGGGTAAAGTTTTTGACTGGGCAAAGAAAAGTTTGATAGGCCTTACAAAAAAATCTTTCCATCTCTTCTTTGTTTCTCCTATATCGGAGCTTGTCGTTTTAGGCTAAGTGTGTTACTTGATTATGAATTTTGAACATTTTATGCCAGGAAAATGTATTTGCTTTAAGCCTATATGCCAATAATTTGTGCAATTTGTGTAGTATAGCCCAGCCTACATTATTCCAAATTGTGCTTGCTTGGATGATTGAGTAATTTTCTTTGGCCAAACTGTTTTTTTCCCCCTGCATTGATTGGAAGGTGCTTGTGTGTGTTTTTGTTATTATTAATTGATTTTACCGTCAGTGACAAACTAACACAAATGATTCTCTGGCGCGCGACTCCAAACACTCTTTCCAGCTCGTTCATTTCCATCCGACTGCTGCCTGGCACACACTTGAGAGATGATGTCTTCTCTCTTTTAAGCATTAATATTGTAAGAAACAGGCGAAAGGGAAAAATAACAGCTATTATTTTTAATTGAGCTGGCAGAAGTCTTGGGCTCCTCATAATTTTTGGTCAAAATGGCGGACGTGATGCGCACATCACGCGCCGCTGATGTTACTTGGCAAACGTTAAGAAACAAACAAGTGAACGTTAAACGCTGATTTTCTAACCTATGAACGGTATTTCAGGATTTTCCTGACCTCTTGGATGAGCAACAGGCCTTGTGGTGGGATCTTAGGTAAGAAACCAGGCCATTTATTTGGTGACAGGACAGACACAGGGTTGGAAATAATGATGTTTTGCCGTGAATATAAAAAAAAAAAAAAAAAAAAAAAAAGATTTAACTTCAAACATTTAAACCCTTCAAATATTTAACCTTTCAGTTGGCTTGCTGGTTAAATTTTTGGTGAAAATCTTTTTATATGTTCGAAAATCTCATTGAAGTTAGCCTAACGCGGTTTATGAATCTTCCATGATTATATATACAGTAGCAAAAATAAAATGCACAAATGTTCAATTGGCTAAATCTAAGGCCAAGTAATAGTCTATAGTTCATTAGCCTTATAACTGTGTCAGCTGTTTATGGTTGACAAGCAACGAATAACCTATAATATCGTTAATTGTCTTGTTGGCCTAGGCTATTAACTGAATATTTGGACGTTTTTGTTTTCAACACTTACATGGCGCTTCGCAAATTTGAAGACAATAATAGATATGTTTGAGTGTCCATGAAGACCTTGATTTTTTTTCTGAATGTTTTTGGCAGGAATAACATACTGGCGTGGGTTGCACCTTAAGTTTATAAGCTAAATGTGGAAAATATAAACTACTTATGGATATTATTGATTTATGATATTTTAGTACACAAGCAAAGGACATATCATGTGAAAAATCACTTTGTTTCAGGATCTAGTTTTTGCATAGTGATATAAAAAGCAAAAAGTGTCTACTGAGTACTACCCCTAGTTTGTTATACTGTTATAGGCTACTTAATAGTTGTTATTTATTAGTCTGTAGGCCTAACAGTTTAATATTTTAAATAACTTATTTTTTAACAAAAAAAATATATGTGTGTGTGTATATATATATATATATATATATATATATATATATATATATATATATATAAATATTTATTATATTATTATCTATTTATTTATTTTTTTTACAAATCAATAGGCCTACTAATTAAAATTTAATTAAATAAAGTATTATTCAAAAAGTAATAGCATGTTTTTGTAAAATGCCTATTCTCGGACGCTGCTATCCTACAGAATAAGTGATTGTGCTTTAGGCAAGTGAACTTTCAAATGCACATGTTGATCAGGACCTAATTATCTCATACCCGCACTGGTAGGAAGCCATTAAGGGCTGTGTTTCAAACAGAGAAGGGATTGTTTGAAATAAAGGTGCTGCTTTTATTGAATCAAATGCATTCATAAACAAATTCTGCTCTCCTCTGGTTGTGTGCTTCAATTAGCATCTTATTAGAGACCTCAAGCAGGTGTTGGTTTTGACACGTAGGCTCAGATTTGAAAGAGGAAACACTAATGAAGAGTTTTACTGCGACGGGAGAGCGTTATCACCATACATCCGTCCAATGAGGCTTCCTTGGTCTCTCATTTAAGAGATATTTGCATATGTTTGCTAATCCAGCATTTCAAATCAATTTCCTTGTCTTGTTTTTTTTTTTTTTTTTTTTTCGTGGGAAGAACAGCATCCAAGCAGTCATTCAGTGATTTTTTTGTTTTGTTTGTTTGTAGAACATCAACAAGAATTGATCAGCAGCTCCGTCAATGACTCGTTCAGGTTTCAGATCTGAATATCTCCTGCTTTATGCTGTAAGCAGCTGTTGTTTTAGATTCTTTTTGATTGCATGATGATAGTATTCCCAAAACTCAGATAAAAGTTTACGATTACATGTGCAGGGGGAAAAAAAACGCACAGTATTTGCACTCACAGTTAAATCAATCAGTCGAAAAGCGTTTTTTAGATCATTCACTGGCAGATTTCTGATGCATATTAACTTTGAATTGTATGCTGGAAAACCTCACGGATGTGACCAAAACAAGTTCTCGTTTTTCCCTTTGGAGGGATCTTATAGAATCTGTCGTCATACTCATTAAAACCTTCATGAAGATGGCTGATGGGAGATTTCAGAGCTGACACAACTTCTGGTACAATAGTTTTTTGTTTTTTTTTCCAGCAAACTCAATATTTATTCAACGTCACTCCGAACAACTTTCGCAAAGTTTTTTGAGCAACTAAGTCAGATATGCTTCATTGCGCTCCTTTGTGTTGGGTGTTTTCGCAGACAAACACAGCATATGTTTGTTTTAAATTAGAGATGCACATGGGGAGCGCGGGGTGCGCGGTCGCTTTCGTCTTTGTCTCGGCCGCTAAATCCACAAGCAGCTGCCGGCTGCAGGGTCTGCTGGGAGTTTTCGGAGCGCTTTCTCCCATCAGCCCGTGCCAAGGTGGCATTACGCAAGCCGGGGAGAGGGGAGGTGGAGGGAGGGTCTGGTGGAGCCACAGCGTCGGTCAACGCAACCCAGACTTAACAACACAGTTGCCATGACAAGCTTGATGGGATGCTGAACTTTGCCTCGGTGGTGGATCGGAACTTGTCAAACTGGCAAATTGTGCACCATCGGACTGGACTGGGTGCTCTTGCTCTCTCACTCGCTCTCTCCCTCTCTCTCGCTCTCGTTCTGCCACCAACCCCCCTCCTCCTCTCTTTCCCCTCCCTTTCAGCTCTTCAAGCTAACGTATTGGCTGAGCTACAGGCATCTTGTTGCCAAATAGGTGGGCCCTATACTCGTGTTGGCAAAGACTCAGGCAATGGTTAAGGAAAGAACGCGGAGAGGAAGAGAGAGCGATCGAGGGAGAGAGAGAGAGAGAGAGAGAGAGTTGGAGAGAAAAGGAGTAAAAAAAGCAGCAGCACTTGGGTTTGCCAGCGGTCCTACGAGCTCGTCCAACATTGATTCGGTTCTCTTTTTTTTCCTGCCTGTATTCTGTTCTTTGCATTAGCCAGCTAACTCCCCCCACCCCCCACCCCCCTTCGTGCATGCATGTGCGCGTGTGTGCCTGCGTTGTGTGTGTGTGTGCCGCGCTCTCTGAGTTTTCTGCCGGATCCAAAGATCTAAGAAAACACTCATTGGTCTTTGCCAAGGATTTTTTTTTCCCGGCATTGTTTAGATTTTTTTTTTTTAAATAATTTGGAAAGCAAAAGCATTTATTTTGAGCGCTGCTGCCTTTCTAGTTCTATTTTTTTTTTTTTCTGGTGCACACACACCTTAATTTTTTTCAAATTCTTTTTCATTTTTTTCTTCTTTCTTTTTTTTCTTTTTTTTTTTTGAAATCTTGTAATTTTACCTGGAACCCGTTTGCGGCAAAAGCAAAGCAAAATTTCCTGATCTTGAAAATTAACTTCTTTCTGCCGGCAATTGGAGCATCTCCAGTCTTCTTTCCTTTTTTCCCCAAGTTTTTTTTTTTTGTCGCCAATTCTTCATCGCTGCCAAGCCAGCAGTTGTTGTTTCGGCGTGAGTGGCAAAGAACTGGTGCGGGTGGAATTTTTTTTTTTCTATCCTGAACGGCGTGCCAAATTTATGATGAGAGTGCAAAATGGTAACTACCAGCCTTTCTCTCTCTTTCTGCTCCTGTCTGCAGTGTGCTTTTCATGGTGCTATCTCGATTGTGGAAATGTGAACATGCCTGGATTTCTGCAGCACAGCAGCCCGCAGAGAGCTTTTGATGGCAGGTCTTGAAGGGACGCAGTTTAACCGCGGTCTTGTTGTGGCGAGAGTTGGCGGAGAGGGTCTGGGGCACGGCGGGCCTGGCACTGGGGCACCGTGGCGCGGTTTAGGCTTTGTCACTGAGCGTTGTGTGGTGAAGGTATTATTGGAGAGCTGAATGAGTCTTCCGTTGCCGTGGGGATAGCCAAGCTTTTCTTGGCCTGTCTTGAGCTAAAGAAGCTGCTTTCTGTGAATCGCAGAGCCCTGGAATTCCTGCACTGGCTCTGCAATGTTTTACTTTGCAATTTACTAAAGTATTTTATTCATTTAGAGTAATTGTGTCTGAGCTTATGGGGATTTTGATGCATGCTTCTGTGAGGAAAATTTTCAATTGAAAGTTAATCCTTGTAATGGACTAAATTGATTTCTACACTGCAAAAATCATTTTCTCAATCTGTATTTTTGCGCTTATTTTAAAGTATAAATATCTAAACATCGGGATAAATGTAAAATGTAAAAAACGGGATAAATGTACTTGAGGAACAAAATTGATTAGGATAAGAAAATAAGCTTACTTTACGTAAATGTTTTTATACTTTTGATTTCAGCTTAAAACTCTCAAATTTGTGAGCTTTATCCTTAAAACTGAAAACTTGTTCAATCAAACCTACAGTAATTCAGCATGCATTCTCTAGTATTTGAACTATTTTCTTTTTTATGATGTTTGAATGTTTTTACTGGAAAAGCAAGACTAAAATAAATATAATTGCATGCAATGCACTGTTTTCCAAAGTTCTCAAATATCTTCTCATTTACTTGAGCTCTGAAATCCCTCTCTCTTTTTTTTTGTTGTTGTCGTCCACCAGGATGAATTTCATCCCTTCATCGAGGCTTTGCTGCCACACGTCCGCGCGTTCTCCTACACCTGGTTCAACCTCCAGGCCCGCAAGCGCAAGTACTTCAAGAAGCACGAGAAACGCATGACGAAGGACGAGGAGCGCGCCGTCAAAGACGAACTCCTGGGCGAGAAGCCCGAGATCAAGCAGAAGTGGGCGTCCCGTCTGCTCGCCAAGCTCCGCAAAGACATCCGCCCGGAGTTTCGCGAGGACTTCGTGCTCACCATCACGGGGAAGAAGCCGCCGTGCTGCGTGCTGTCCAACCCCGACCAGAAGGGCAAGATCCGGCGCATCGACTGCCTGCGGCAAGCGGACAAGGTCTGGCGCCTGGACCTGGTGATGGTTATCCTGTTCAAGGGGAGCCCGCTGGAGAGCACGGATGGAGAGAGGCTGGTCAAGTCCCCGCAGTGCTCAAACCACGGCCTCTGCGTGCAGCCGCACCACATCGGGGTGTCCGTCAAAGAGCTGGACCTGTATCTGGCCTACTTCGTCCACTCGCCAGGTGAGTCCCGCCGCCGCGTAACCCGGTTCAGGAAACACGGTCCAGATCCGCTCCGGGCTGCGATCCAAAAACACACTCCAATGCAAATGTATGCAAATAACAGCCTTTGTTGTGTTTATTTCTTTTGTGTTTTTAGCTTGGTGTTCTGATCATTTCTGTGAAAATTATGACTTTTTGCTTGACTTTGTGTGTGTGTGAACCAGTTTACAGGTCATGTATGTTGCAGCGTGTAACAGAGTGCAACCATGTCTCTGATAGTTGTGCTTTTGTGTTTGAGTGTGTGTGTGTTTAAATGTCAGATTGTGTATCGTGGCAGTGGCAGCTGGCCTTCTCCCAGCTGGTGTGAAGGCTACACACACACACACACACACACACACACAGGTCAGTTACACCGCTGTCCTTAAACACACACCTATAATCAGAATGATCACATTCTCATAGACACATTTACTTTCAATTTACATTTTATTCAGTCTCAATTTATGCATTTTATTAATTCATTAATTTAATCATTTATTTTTAAATATTTTGCTCAGGATTAAAAGAAATGTGAAAATTAGATATTAAAATCAGACCATTGGCATTAAAATTGGAAACAATCAAATTATATTCATTAAACTTCATGAATTGGATATTTTTCCAGGTTTTCAGGAAGAATGCCTTTGCCAATATTTTTATAACAATAAACAATATAATGACCAAGACTAATAACACAATTATTGTTTCATTTAATGCATTTTGTTCATTTAGTTTTTCTGCAAATTATTTAATTATTTACTAATGTATTTATTTTTCTACTTAAATGCATTTATCTGTTTATTTATTTATGTAGTTATGTATTTGATTAGGGTTGTGGTTTTGTTGCATTTGCAAGTATTTATTTGTCAGATGCACTATATGTTGGTCACCATATTGGTGGCAGTTCCTGGGAAAAAAAACAGAAATAGACACTCGCAAACAGCACAATATTATATCTGCAGCTATTTGCAGACAGCTCAGACGTTGAGCTATTATCTGTGCACTCAGAGTATATGAACAGGCAACATTTGACGATGGTTTTTCTCCTTTGTTGTGACACAGAGCCATAATTCTGTTTGTTGGCAGGGGCGCTGAGAGAGATTTTGTTGCCCATGCCGAGTTTCCCTTTTGCACCGCGTGGAACTGAGCGTCAGTTAGCCGGTTCACCATGCCGTTCTTTTCCTGTTTAACGGAATGCCAGGACTCAGATTATCTCCTGCTGACCCGGCCCAATCTCCTGCCTTAATCCGGACGCTATTAAAACGGCCCCGATGGCTCATTGTTCCGGCCACATCCGCTTTGCCACACTGATGCAACATAACTGCACCGTTTGTTCACTCTCCTTAAACGCCGACAGACCCTGTTTCACGAAAGTCTGTATTTTCTAAAGATTACACTCAAAGCAAACACTTGCGTGTATTTTTCGACTGCAGTTTAAAAAGGCTAGAGCAAGCTGTGGGAGCGCCTGCCAAAAAAACAGGCCTGGTTTAGATCACTTCTGCTTTTGCTGTCTCTAAAAATCAGCGTTTACATTTCGGCCCCGGCATTCGAACAACAACACGTACTGTGATGTTTGCGCGCTGTAGGTCAGGTGTTATAAAGCACGATTTGTGTATAATTTACACTTCAGGTTCTGTTTCACCAGAACATGCCGGACAAGCGGCCGTTTGGTGGTTTATTGAGGAGATGCGTGTCGTATCGCCCTTCGGGAGCGATTTAATGACGTTAAACTCTGCAGAAACGCGCTGGTTAAATACCTAGGAGCACGATGGCGTAATTACGCTCAGTCTTCTGGTCGTGCGCCGGCTGTATTAATGATGATGATTAATGGGAGTTGTTGACGAGCATCTCAGATCGACCGTCTCGCGCCGCTCCCAAAAAAAAAAAAAAAAAAAGTTTGTGTTTTTCTTGCGTTTGTCAGAATGATGGATGCTTTCTCTCGGGTTAGTCATCGCTGGAGCTCACCACGTCATGCGGCTTCCATTATCGCGCAGTCATGATAAAAACATGTGCCTGCTCTCATCTCTAATCGAGCTGTGTCCAGCTCAGACAAGCCAAGTTCTGGAGTCAGACGGCGGCTATACAGATCTGGCTTGTAAAGACGAGAGAGAGAGCCGTACACGCTGAAAGGAGGGGAACTAATGCTGGCCTTTTCCTTTCAGAAAAGGAAATGGATGTATATAGTCGAATGACAATAGGCTCTTAAAGTGCGGTCAAGCGTTAAATCGCTTGTTTCACAGCGAATCATCCATTCAGGATCGTTTCCACAGCTTTCAGAGGTGTTAGAGATATCAGAGAGGTGTTGCGATTCTAGCGGGAACTTAAAAATAAAGACTCTTCTGACAGTGTTTAAATTAATGGTTACATTTATCAGTTTTTTTGCGACGGTTTGGGCATCTCTTCAGTAAGATTGGTTGCCGTCAGACCTTTGGGCAGCCGTGTTTCTTCTTGGCTGGTAAAGAAGGTGTTGTGGAACAGATTCCCACTGCTCCAGGCTTTGAGGCCCGTAAACCAGACCGACAGCAGACAGTCACCCGCACTGACCACTGACATGACACTTTACTCACTTCACATTTCATTTGATTTCATTTGGACCTGGCTAGAATTTGGAGTCTTTTTTAGCAATGTGATTGAGTTAGTTGGGTCACATTCAGGAAGCTGGTTTTCCTGTGTTTATTGTGTTTGTGAGAGAGAGTTTGTTTAATTACAGGTGCTGGAAAAATATTCCATTTGGATTTTGCTACTTTTTAGCTGTTTTTTAATGTCATCAGAATTTTTTTTTTTTTAATCTGTATGTTATAACTAATTTGTTTGGATACTAGAAAATGGAGAAAATGCTAAAATATTTACTTTAGTGCTGGCAGGAAAAAACATTATTGTAATTTTCATAATATCAAATATAACATTTTTATTCTAAACATTTAAAAACTTTTAATATTAGTGTTCATAAAATAATTTTTAATTGTTAATACTATTTTTAATGTTTTTTGAATAAATGTATTCATGAGGCTAATGATTTTTTTTTTTTCAAATCTTCCATTTTTTCAGCAAATTTATACATTTTTAAATCCGTTATAATAAAATAGAAAGCAAAAAGGCATGAAACATCATTTAAATGACATTCTAGAGTATTCTATTGGTGTATTTGTAATACGTTATTTTTTTCTATATAATCATATAATTATCTTTGCTTTATTTTTGTGTGTAGGTAAAATATACAAATAATAATTTCATTAAAGATTTTTACAATAGTTGACTCAGCAATTATGTGTGTGGAAAACACAGCATATCAGATGATATACATTTATTTATTAATTTGATGTAAATAGGATGAAAAAAAAAAGCATGAGCTGGTAGTGTGTGTGTTTGTGGTTCAGGTATTCCCTATGTTCCCTATATTTTGTCCCACATGGATAGTAAAACAGCTTTTTTGGTCCCCATGAGGAAAACAGCTTACAAATCATATAATCATATATCAAAACATATATCATGCTAAATGACATTGTTTTGAAAGCATAAAAATGCAGAAGGGTTAGGGGATAGCATGTACAGTATAAAAATCATTGTCTAATAGAAAAAAAAAGCTACATAAAACATGAAAACCCAGTGTGTGTGTGTTGCAGTTGAGTTGTTTTTCCTCTGTTTTAACACTCGTGATCTCATCACCAGGAGAGTAAGTCAAAGACAGCAGAATTCAGAAGAAATCTATAGATGAGAACAAACGGCGCAGCTGAAATGGAAAATGGGAGAAATGTCGGAGGAGGAGAAGGATTGACTTTGGCTCGCACTGCTTTTCTTTACGGCCTTTCGTTCGGATGAAACGGGCCAATAAATCTTGCAAAGGTTTAAAACCATATACTAGACACACAAACATACAAGCAAACACGAGGAACAAAAATCACTGTTAACCAGAGATTTGAATATTCTCTGGCAGTTTAAAAGAAATAATTTCAACAATAACTACACCAAAATGAATCCTCCTCCTTATCAACCATTAATTATTGTTAATATAACTATTTGCATTGTAGCATTTGTTAAAACGGAGAATAGAACAGCGGGCAGAGAATAAAGACGGTGTAAAATGCCAAGATGGAAACAAAAGCCGGTCTGCGAAGGGAACTTCGGCTGGTGTGTGTGTTTGGCACTGCCGCACGGATCTCAGCTTTTCAAATCACGCCACACGCTCTGCCAACATCCCTCTCTCTTTCCCAGCCTCTCCTTCCATTTAACCCGCTTTTTCAGGCCCTATCCTCTGCTTTTCCCCTCTCGCCATCTCAACACCTCCGTCACGACGCCGACGGGAAAAACAAGCCTCTACGCAATTCCGTATAGAAATACGTCTTTCTTTCGCATGTGTTTCAGGGCTCTCTTTTTGAAGCATTTCTCTTTTTCTTTTTTTTTTAATGATTCAGGAATTGGCCGTGGCGAACGATCCCATACGCTGCGATAGCCGTGTTCCAAATCAAAATGGAGAGTTTGGCAGCACTGATTTTGGCTGCCGGGCGTCTGTCTGGGATGTTAGACGTGAAAAAAAAGACTGGTTCGATAGATCATCCGGCTAATCGTGTTTAAGTACATGTATTTTTACACCCAAATAACCCTTCACGCGTCACCCCGAACGGTCAAACTGTCGCCAGCCGAATTAAAGTGTGTTTAAACTTCTAAAGTGTGTCAGTGGAACCGGCTGAAGCTGGCATGAGTGCATGACACTTTTGACAAGCGGGTTTTACCAGATGAGAGTCACAGAGTTTGACATAAGCCCTTATAGGAATGCCGTGTATTTGCGCACTGGCGTTGTTTATATATGGGTGTGTACGGCGTGCTATGAGTGACACGGCGGACAGGCTAATAGCGGCAGTCAGACTGAGCGAATAATGATTGGAAAATGAGGGCTATTATTGAAGTAGAGTAAACAGCACAGGACTCTGGTGAAAAGACCTCATTCAGCACAGCGCTGGAGTGCAGGGTCTTTCTTCTCCTCAGGGGTCCTCCTGCCGCTCTCAGAATCCGCCTTTTGTTCACCGCCGAGACGGACAGAGAGAGAGAGAGGGATGAAGCCCGCGCCGCACTAACCAGACCGCCGTTTGGTCGTGTCCACGGGGCTGTTTCTTCACCCCAACAGTAGAAGCACACAAACTGCCCTTATGAAAAAAATTAAAAATCCAGCATGGTAATGCAGTAAATCTGCTGATATGCAGAAATTTACCATGCTATATCGAATGGTACTGTGGCAGAAATATGAGCTATACAGTGATGGTATCAGATGATAATGCCATGATACGAATTTTTAGTGCCGCAGCTTTGTCCCTTAGAGAAATTTAGTGTGTTTGTGTGTGTTTTACCATAGTAATACTTGCTGATTTGTATTTCCCCTTACAGGATTACCATTTTATACTAATACAACCACCATGTTTTATTTCACATACCATGGTGATATAGTAAATATTTGTCCCTCTGGTTTGTTTTTACCTTAAATATTGCGTTAAACTAACAAAAAAGTACCTTATATTGGTAGTACCATGTTTTTTGTATATATATATATATTTTGTCACTTTTACCCGTGCATGACAACATCGTACCATTATAATACAGTACATTTATGACTTGCTGATTTGTATTTCTCTTACAAAGATTTCCATGACGTACTAACAAAAACAACAATTGTATTACACTACCATGTTTTTTTTTCATGGTACCATGGTGATAGAGTAAATATTTTAAACGTAAGTTTGTTTATTCCATTACAAAAAATGTGTTACACTAACAAAAAAGTTTTTTACTCTTACATAAAATGTTTTTGAACATGGTGAACGTTTTGAACATTTATTTTCCTTACCAACATTTACCATAGTAAATTACCAAAAAGTACCGTGGTACTACCATGTTGTTGTTGTTTTTTTTTCAACAGACTTGCATTTGTCACAACATAGTGCCATAATAATAAAGTATATTTATTTATTTATAATAACTGATGAATACTAACAGAAAATTACCTTGGTATATTTGAAAAAGTACCATGGTTCAGTACCATTTTATATAAAAGTAAAAATTAAAACCCAAAAAAACTTACTTAAACCAAACTTTTAAATGGTAGTTTTTTATAACATTGATACTAATCAGAAATGTTTCTTGAGCAGCAAGTCATCATATTAGATCTTGATTTCATGAAGGATCATGTGACACTGAAGACTGGAGTAATGATGCTGAAAATTCAGCTTTGATCACAGGAATAAATTACATTTTAAAATAGATTTGCATAGTTATTATAAATTGTAATATTATAATATTTCACAATATTACAGTTTTTACTGTATTTGTGATCAAATAAATGCAGCCTTGGTGAGAATAAGATACTACTTTCAAAAACTGTATATATATACATTTCCAAATTTTTTTAGTCAGTCAGATTTTATGACTGGAGGTTAAAGTTACCACATTTTTATTGTAGTAACATCCACAACTGAGCAAATTTGTAAATGTTTCAGAAACTTCTCACAATGCTTCAGGGCTGCGTGGCGCTGTATGTGAAGAGTGAATGCTAATGCATGGATGTTTGCTTGGAGTCAGTGCGTGAGCAGGTTTTCATCTGTGTGAAAGCACATGCTTCTCTGTGTGTGTGTGTGTGTGTGAGTGCACGCGAGCAAGAGAGAAAAAAACGCATCAGGGCAGCTCAGGGGCGCGGAGTGTAAACTAGGTGCTAATGCCTCCT
Source organism: Squalius cephalus (assembly GCA_022829025.1). NCBI lineage: Eukaryota > Metazoa > Chordata > Actinopteri > Cypriniformes > Leuciscidae > Squalius > Squalius cephalus. The sequence continues at coordinate 20,355,128 of CM040792.1, read as the reverse complement.
TTTGCCTGTTTTGTCAGTGCAAACGTTCTAATTAATGGGAATGGAATAAATAAATTAAGCGGCCACGTCTCTCCACAGCTGAGCAGAGAGAGAGAGCGAAAGACAGAGAGAGCGGCTGTGAATTTCTCTTCCTGTTCCACTTATCATGTTATGACCTATTAGTCCGGGCTTTGATGCAGAGGCTTTTGTCAACACACACAAAGGCAGCTTTATTCCGTCGGATTTATGAGGTATTCATGTAACTAATAAAATCATTTTCCTCCAAATTTGAATTCATTGTGCATGTAATTAACTTTGCTGAGGGAGCGCTAAAATATATGCAAGTAAAGAGCCAGTGCTGGTTAGTGGTGTTTACCGAGTCAAGCATCACTAGTACTGTTACTTAGAGGTTAAGTGATTTGAAGTAACTCAGAACACCAAGTACTAAACTTTGTGTTTGTGTTGTGGTATTTTTCCATTGGGAATGCCTCTGTCCCATAATCCCTTGCATCATCCACAACCTGTACAGACCCCTGTTTATCCTGATACTTCTTGCCGTTCCAGTCTTTGCCTCTCTCTCTCTCTCTCTCTCTCTCTCTCTCTCTCTCTCTCTCTCTCTCTCTCTCTCTCTCTCTCTCTAACACACACACGCACACACAGAGGACGGCCAGTGCAGGTGCAGTGATTAGAGCAGATTTATTGTAGTCTCTTGCTCTCATTTAGTCTAATTTTATAGAGCCGCTTTAATTACAGTGCAGTCCTGAACCTCTGAACCTTACCTTCTCTGATGATAATGCCCCATTCACTCTCTCTCTGTCTCTCTCTCTCTCTCTCTCTCGGGAGGAGATTTTAAATACATCATAAGGTACATTAAAGGAATTATTCACCCAAATCGCCGCATATTATTTTCTTTCTTCCATGAAACACAAAATGAGAAGTTGGGCAGAATGTTCACGCTGCTCTGTGGATGGTGTGCTTTTAAAAAAAGCACACTAAGAAAGTACCTAAAAAAAATAAGAATAATGAAAACAAAAAAACTGCTCAAATCTGACGATATACTCTTAAAAATAAAGCTTCCAAAAGAGGTTTCTCTCAAGCTTTCGCACCAGAGGAACATTTTCATAGTTCCTATAACTATTGGCGTAAACATCTGCTTTTCGCTGTGTTCTCACCGCAGGAACAGAGAATTTTAGCCATAGGAAAGCCTGTTGGGAGGACTAAATCATCTCTTTCTTCAGAGTAGGGTCTAATCTAGCCCAATATGAACTACCAGTGATGTGATGTCAACATTTGAATGTGGGTAAGTTTCATAAAAAAGCAGCATTTTGAGCAAAAGCTGAGAAAAACAAGTTTTTTTCAAAGACTATGTCCAGATGGGATTCAGAACGATGATCAAAACATAGATGGAGTTGATCTAGTCCATCAACACCCCTAATGCTTGCACAGTCCTGTAGCTCGTCCTGGGTCGACATTTCATTCAGTAACGTTAGGCAGTTTTGATGTATATGCTGTTTAATGTTGATGATCGCGTTATTTTACATATGATTACATATGATATCGCTTGTTTCTGCTTTTTCTTCGCCTGTGTTTTGATCAGGAGATTCTGGACTCTTTCAGAAGATGCGTAATAGCGCCCCCCAGTGAAAACACTGAAAGCCGGAAATTTTCGTCAATGGCAGGGAAAGAGTTAACGGCATTTACCGGTATCCATTGCCTGCTGTGTTGTTCTTTTCTCAGCCTTGATGATATGTAGCACTGTGAGTTGTCGTGGGAGAATTGTCGTGTTGCTTCTCTTACGGTCACTAATAGGCCTACTGGTTATTGGTGGGTTTTCAGTACAAAACAGCACTAACATGCTGCAAATATCACAGGACTTTAGTTAATTCAGTCATTTTGGGCCGGTAAAAAATCCAGTAAAAAGACATGTTTCAGACATGACTTGACTAGCATGTACGTTTAATTGTGCATTGATGTCATTTTGTGCAGATGGAAGTTATGTTGCGTGTATGTGATTTAATCTCATGAATAACATGCATTTGGGTTAATTAACCCACTAGCAAAGTGCTTCAGTCACATTATTGACTATGATTGGCTTTTTTGAGATAATCATTTTGTTTCAAGATTTTTTTTCTTATTAGTGCATTAAAATCTTATCATATTTTCATCAACAGTATGTTTTATTTATAGTTGTTTCGTTATTATCTTGTTGATGAACTTCTTTATATACGCTAATCGGATACAGTTGGTTGTTTGTCTCTAGTTAATGCATTTTTAAATGCAATTTTTGATTGTTAAATTATTTTCTAGGGAGCTTGTACTTGAAAATTCTTTTAACATGACCCACATATAGATGAATGAAAATATTTTAACTTCAATGAAAAATCACTTTGACTGTTGTGCGTGATGTTCCTTGTTCTCCTAAGCGTGTCCTCCTGAGATTGTGAAGCAGCTACACGTGTTCCCTTACAAGCACGTTTCCTTTCATTTTATCATTCTGTTTTCCTCCTCTCATCTGTTTTTCTCTTCATTCGACATCATCCCCTGTGACTCCTTGAACCAGAGATACAAGAAAACGTGTTGGTGCCTGTGAGTGTGTGTGTGTCTGTATACTGTATGTGCACATGTGCGTCAGAGTGCGAGACTAGGCCACAACAAACGACATCTGCAGATATCACATATGGGCATAACCATCACAGATCCCACACACACACGTCCCAGAGCAGCTGAACCCCTCTTCACACCTGATGCTGGGGGTCTGTGTGTTCCACAAACACAGATGGGACCCTGAACCTCCAGGACGGGCCTCAGACCGGGGGCTTTCCTGGCTGTCGGTCCAGGTCGGTCGACTCTTCTGACGGGCTGAATCTGAATCCACAGCTCCTTCTGCTTATCTGTCACCGCTGCCCAACTTCAGACACTATACAGGCTTAATTTCAGATTTTAGAAGAACTCGTATGCTTATAAAGTCTAAGAAAATAAGTTTACAACAATTAGTTACATTTCTCTAACTTAATTGACCAAGCAGCATTCCAAGAGTGCTGCTATATATATAAAATAATTAATTATTTCTGTGTTGAAGCACTTCCTTTTGAAATAAGGGCATATTGAAGAGCTTGACTTTATAATATTATTTATTTTTTCCCAAAAGCATTTTGTTAACATCACATCCTAGCAAAACCAGCGAGTTTGACTTTACTACCATTGGTTGCAGATCGTATTAGGCAAAAAAAATAAAAAAGATTTGCCTCAATTGGATCTATCTGTCTTTCTGTCCATCTGTCCATTACCTGTCTATTATACCATGGTCTGGGTGAATACACGATTCTGATTGGCTGCAGGGTGTCCATTAAAAAGTGATAATGTACACCTAGGAAAGCCATCCCGTCAATTTGCCTGATGACAGTTCTTCTAAATGATTGCGCTGGCTCAAACTCACTGATCAACTGCTGCGGTCGGGTTGCTGTGGCCACGTTGCTTGGCAACGCCTGTATACGGGGGATATTAAATAGTGCACTCGACTTAATAAATAAAAACCCTCACGATTTTTACTCTAAAACACATTAAAGTATTATTAATTGATTAAATATTTCTTTCTTTCGTAAGTGACCATGGTATAAGCGGGATAATGCCCTTCGAGGTGTCCATTAACAGAAATGAATGAACTTCGCTTCGCGTCGGACGGTTCACGCCTCCGCGTCGTCCATTAATTTCTGTTAATGGACACCTGGTCGGGCATTATCCCTTACTTGTTCTATCTTTCATTGTATAGTTCTATCTATTGATCTGTTCATAAGTCCTATAAACTCCATCCAGTCGTTCCATCCATCCGTCCATCCAGTCATTCCTTCCGTCCATCCAATGGATGGATTGATGGAACGATGGATGGATGGACGCATGGAACGATGGATGGATGGATGGATGGACGGACGAAAGGAACGAATGACTGGATGCATGGATGGATGGAACAATGGATGGACAGATGGATGGATGGACGGAAGGAAGGAACGACTGGATGGATGGATGGATGGAACGATGGATGGGTGGATGGATGGATGGATGGATGGATGGACGGACAGAAGGAACGAACGACTGGATGGATGGATGGATGGATGGATGGAACGATGGATGGATGGATGGACGGACGGACGGACGGAAGGAACGAACGAACGACTGGATGGGTGGATGGATGGATGGATGGATGGAACGATGGATGGACGGATGGATGGATGGATGGATGGATGGATGGATGGAAGGAACAAATGACTGGATGGATGGATGGAACGATGGACGGATGGATGGATGGACGGCATCCATCTGTTCTTCTATCCATCCAGTCGTTCTATCGGTCCGTCCATATGGCCTAAAAATTACAGTTATGTTAATTTCTTTGAATATCAGTGTATTTTGTATTGATAATGATGCTTTCCATTATATAACGACTCAGATGAAGCTCACAGTTCATCTACAGTAACTTGTTGGGGGTGGAGGAGCAATGTCTGATGATGTGTTTGTGAGGTATGCAGCCGTTAGCATGATTGACTCAATTCTACAGAAATGATTTTCCAGAACTTTCTGTTAGAGCTTCTTTTATATCAGATAAGATACCCATCAAGATTCTAGAGCGCGGTACTGCCAATAGCCGTAAATAAATCAATGAAACAAATGACACTTTTGGCTGCCTGATGTGTTATTTTAGTGAAATGATCTGCTGTTGTTGTAACGCTCTGGGAATGTCCATGCTGTATACATCATATATAATCTTACAAGAGTCTTTTTTTATAGCAAGGTCTGTTCAGCGTTAAATGTTATACTGAATCAAGCCTTGCAGAATAAGTCATTGAAGATTTAGGGATATAAAGTGAGGCTGTTTATTCTGTTGTACACACACACACACACACACACACAGAGAGAGAGAGAGAGAGAGAGAGAGAGAGAGAGAGAGAGAGAAAAGAGTAGATCTCTTTCTGGCCTACTTTTGTGGTTAGATTTTAATCTGTGGTTTTAGCCATTAAGAAAACCCAAAGTTTTTGCTTTTCCTGTGTTTCATTAGTTACTGTTTTTCTTTGAATGTGACTTTGCATTACCTTTTTTGTTTTGTGCAGAAAACAAATATTTGCTTGTGGATGGTTACTAGGTAATTTTTTTTTATTAATATGGAATCATGATTGGTACTCAATTTAATATGAATGTTCAGAATTGTAGGGTCAGTAAAAAAATAATTACAAAAGATTTCTATTTCAAATAAATGCTGTTCTTTTGAACTTTCTATTCTTCAAAGAATCATGAAAAAATATATCATAGTTTCCTTAGAAATATGAATCAGCATAACTGTTTTCAACATTGATAATAGTCCGAAATGTTTCTTGAGAATCAAATCATCATATTAAAATGATTTCTGAAGGATCATGTGACACATCAGTCACTGAGTTCACTGAAGAAAAGACTCAGTTCACTGAGTTCACTCATTCACTGAAGAAAATAATTCAGCTTTGATCACAGGAATAAAATCTGTTTTAAATATTAGAATAGAAAAATATTGTAAATTCTATTAATATTTTACAAGATTATACTATTTTTTTTAATCAAATAAATGCAGTCTAAGTAGAAGACTTTCATAAACATTTATTAAAAAAAATCCTACTAACCCCAAACTTTTGTACATTGTAGAAGAAATATTTTAATATTTAGTATCAGTCTTTATTGATATACAATTGTTTTGCTTATTTTAAACCGTAGATGCAAAGATAAAATAAAAAGGTTTATATCTTGCAATTGCGACTTTACATCTATTTATCTTGATATTGCTTCTTTATATCGTAAAGTGTGGCTTTGTCACAAATTTCTTATTTTACATTTTACTCACAATTATCATTTTTAATGTTTTACCGTGAGGTGGAAATGTTTCCATAATCTTTTCTTTCTCATCATGTCAGCTGATCCATATTTCATACTGCACATTTATAATGTGATGTCTAAATCCGCTGCGTACAAACTATTTATTTAACTTTTTAATGTGTTAAATGTCAATATAACTTGCTGATGTTGACGTCAAAACACACTAAAACCTAGAGTGAATAGTTCATATGCTACAAGTGAATTTAGGCATCAGTCATGTGAACGTCGAGCTCATTGCCGATTCTTATTGTGGTCAGATTTCTCTGTCGTCCTAAAAGCAGCTGTGAAGCGCCTCGCACCGCTCCTGGTCTGTGATTATTTAGCCAACGCAGCCACAGAATTTGCCTTTATATAAGCTGTGACATCATAGTTGATGCTGACTTGTGATAGGACACAGTTTAATGTTGCAGAAATGTTCTCACAGTTACAGTTTGAGAAAATAAAGAAGCTTTTGTTCAGTCGCTCGCGTTGCGGTCTACTTGCATTCATTTTTGAGGGGGGAAAACCTCTAATTTACCCACAGGTGACACACAAAACCAAAGTAACTCAAGCAAAGTCTGCGTCTCTGTCTCTTTTCCCTCCTTTAATGTAATTTGATAAGCAAATGCAACACAAACAGTCTCAAATTACGCGTTTTTCCGGTTATCGAATCACTGTTACGGTTTCCGAACCTCGTTTGCTCTCTCTTTCTCACATTTACCAGTGCATTTCTCCCACTTTGCCTCTCTTTTTCTCCCTCGTTCGCTCGCTCGCGCGCTCTCCCTCTCTTTCCGCTCATTTTCAGCTCTCTCTGAGGAGTTGTCCTGGTTAGACCTCCGCTCGAAACGCTCGGCAACACAGAGGCTCTTTGTGGTTGCGTTCTTTCACAAGGTGTTTGTGAGAGAGAGCAGGATTTCGCTCCTGTACTCTCCTGCTCTCTGTGGTTTGCTCAGTAAACACTCGTGTCCTACACATGCAGTTCATCATATCGAGACAAAGCTGCTGAATCTCACCTTGAGCAGGCCAGATTAAACGCACGCTTTCGTTTGAAATTCACTCTCTTCAGGGTTTCTCCTCTGCTTGACTTGGCCGTCTCCACCCAGGCTGTATTTGAATGCTCTTAAATACACACACACACACACAGATGTGCATATACGCATTTAGAGGTCAGCTGCAGCGGATGTGGCCATGGCCATAGTGACATTTTTTTTTAGGAAGACATCTGTTCGTGGACTAGTGTGTTCTGAGTATCTTCTACACACACTTTAAAGGGAAAGTTCACCCAAAAATGAAAATTCTGTCATCATGTACTCATCTGTCTTGTGCAGAGCACAAAAGAAGATATTTTTTAGTCTTTTTTCCCTATTGTGATGTATATCCAAGTGAAACTGCTTCTTGAACAGGAAAATTGAGGGCGGGACTTGATTTTGTTTCTGTGGAATTGATTGGATGGTTGTGGTTTGCTATTGGTGGATCTCATGTGAGTGACAGGTTGCCCCGCCCTCACACCAGTAAACACATCATCAGAGAAGAGATGAGCTGCAAGAGGGAGGGGAAGTTATTTTGGTTAAAGAGTATGAGGGCACATGAATTAACACAAAGAATGATATGCACATATATAAGATTTAAAAGAAATCATGCACTATTCCATAATATTTTTTTTGGATTTCATGGTGACTTTATGCGTGTACAACGAGCTGCGTGACTACAAGTGTCTGTGTTTTGTTCTTGCATAGAGTATGTTTCTGACCTTTGACGCATTGACACATCTAGACATGATACTTTCGGACTGCATTTAACACACACACACACACACACACAGATGCATGCAGGCAGAAACACACACTTGTGCTCCTCCAAGCCCTGTCATTAGTACAGCTTTCATGTGGTCAAAGGGTGGTACAGAGACCACTCATTATTCTCTTTTACAAGCACTTTCACTGTCCTCCTCCTCCGACTCACTCACTCTCTCTCTCTATCTCTCTCTCTCTCAACCAGGGTGTTGAAATGAAAGAATGTTAGTGACTTTTATATGAGTAAAACTGTTCTGCTGTTACATACACGCAGGTTCTCATCGAAACACGAGTGTCGCCTCAGGCTTTGTACTCGGCGGTGACTGCGACCGACACAGGCTGTGTTTGTGTTCAGATGATGTCATGGCGCGTGACCCCGTGGCCTAATGTGTTGTATATTTCGTCTTACGGCTCTCGTCATGCCGTTAAGAGCTGATCATGGGAAAGTGAACGCCACTGCCAGCCGCTGTGTTTTCCTTTCCTGATTTACATCCTTGCGCTTGTTTATTAAACACTAGAAATTTATTTCTGTTGCTGACCAACACTATAAAAACAGTAGAATCAATTGTGTTTTTTCAGAGAGGATAGATAGATAGATGGATGGATGGATGGATGGGTGGATGGATGGCTTTTACATTTCTGTGAATGACTGTTTCATTTGTGGGTGATATTTCACTCGCTAAGCTTGCAAATGATTTTACATTTTACATTGTCTGGGTTTGATTTGTACGTTATTTCCCTTCGCCATCATTAACAGATAAACTGGTTCTCTGCTAGAGACTTTCGAACTGTGTTTTGTGAGTCTGTGGCTTTGATCAACTCTGTGTGTTTTCTAAAACTCAGAACATTCAGAGTAAAATAAAACCGTTATGATGTCAAATTAAAAAAAGATGTGTTGACTGACTGCCCTTAAGGAAATGAAAAGCTGTGTTTTATATGTTTTATTTATTGTATGCATTACCAATAAACAAGTAATTGATCTCAGCAAAATCCATGTATCATTCGTTCAGTCGTTTTTTGATTTGAAGTGCCCCTATTATGCTATTTTAAAGTTTCCTAATGTTGTTTTGGAGTCTCCTACAACAGGTTTACATGCATCAAAGGTCAGAAAACTGTTTAATTTCCTCATAATATACATTTGCACATCACCATGTTTTTCAATGATTCTCAAACGACTCGTCAAATAGGAACCGTTTTCTAATTTTTCTACTCTTAAAGCTGCAGTCGGCAAGATTTTTTTGATCATATTCACTGAAACCGACACTATGCTCTGACAGAACAACATAAATCAGCCGCGAAAAAAAACCCACGCTTCTACCCCCACCTAGAGCCAGTTATTTGTTTTGCAGAAATCCACCGCTCCTGGGGCCTCATTTATAAAGCTTGCGTACGCACAAAACGGGGCTGAAAACATGCGTACGCCAGTTCCTGCGCAAAAGGTGGGATTTATAATGAAAAACTTGACGGGAAAATTTGCGCACCTGCACGCAAACTCTGACCCATGCGTACGAACGTTTTGGAGATGGAGCACTTTGGCGACACCGATGGTGAGCTGGAGTTAAATGTATTTTTGGTCACTTTTATACAGAAAATCTAAAGAAAATTAAACATATACAGAAAGATTTTACAAATACAATTTCAATCACCAAGCCTGTCACTTGAAGCAAATATCCATTCCTTCTTAAATGTCCGCGGCAGCGAGCGTGTTGAGCCGTTTAGTGAAACTGACGCAAATAACAGTTTAAATAAATAAAATACTTCTGATATAAACATTTATATTAAATATGCCATTCAAATGAATGGAGTTAAGCACTTAAACATGAAATCATTACTGAAGTTACAACATTTTTATATTCAAATTCAGTCAATAGAAATTTTTGTTGTGGATGTGATGTTTTTGAACACGTTTCCTGTAGCGTGCTGTGTTTTAATGTTTTAACCACAGAGATAATTGCTTATCATGATAATACCAGATTGTCTGAGAAAATAGTTTCGTGCAAATAATGCCCAAGGCCTATCTGTTTCCATTAAAAATATAAATCAATTAAAAATACAATTCGACAAGTGGAAAAGATTGAGAAAAACTTTCTCTGAAATGTATTTTACACTATTTGATTTATGTAGGCTATTCAAAAACAAGGCAAGGATAGACAACTACTTGATTTGTATTAATGTAATGTTTCTTGTACCGTTTATATCATTTGCATATGATTATTCATCCACGTGATAACGTTTAAGTTATCACGTGGATGAATAATCATATGCAAACGATATGTAGATGAGGATCTGCATAGTAAAACTAGGCGTTGTAAGCTCCATATATGGTTATTTCGGGTAGAGACGCATGTACGCACAATCTTCCGCTGACTGGGATTTATAAAGTCAATTCTGCGCAGGTTCTGGCGTACGCACGGTTTTATAAGTCTGAATATTTTTTTGCGTACGCCATTTTTGGCTTTCGGGCGCACGCACACTTTTAGTAAGGTTCCTACGCACAGTTTTATAAATGACGCCCCTGGTCCTTCTGGTCCAATCAGCGCAGGGCTGTGTGAGATCTGATTGTCAATCACAGTTCGTGCACACGCCACAGATCCCCCCTATCCCCTCGCGCACGTTACAATATCATATGCACAATCCTGAAGTTCGCAGGTGTGGTGGATTGTGTGAAGCGTGATGGCGGAGAGAAAATCGACTAACAAGCTTCCAGTTCCTCGGTTATTGTTATCTATGGGTAGATTAGCCACGGCAGCCTACCTCCGAGTCCATGGTGTTGATCGATGCTGACGAGACGGGCGCGTTCACAGACAATCTGGTGCACACGCGTACTGAAGAGCACGAACTCGATGGGAGAGTGCTCTGTGGTGGTGGGGGAGGGGCATGACAGTTGTAAACATTTTGGCTAAGTCCCCTCAATCTGCCAGACTTGCCGACTGCAGCTTTAATATTAAATAAAAAAAACGACTGAACGAATGTTACACAGATTCAACAACCCTACTAGTGCAAACGCACAAGTCTTGTGTGTGGATTTGGTGATAGCAGGAGAGGGTGTGACTGTGTGCTGGTTCACACGAGGACACGGGCAGGTAAATCCAGTTTGAGTTCTCAGCCCTTGGGCTCTGAATGTTCTCAGCAGGATCAGCCCTGTGTCTCACCTCTTCACCCTCCTCTATCTTTATCTGCTCAGGACCGCTGAGAGCTTGCTTGCTTTCTGTCTTGCTTGCCTGCTTGTTTTCTTTCGTTCTGTCTTTCTTTCATCACGCCCATTACCGTATCTGAATTTCAGCTCTGGATCATCCTCAGTGATATGAACATTAACGATGGCGTCTGTTTTTCCCATAGACTGTAAATATGGACGTAGTGTCCGTAACGTCAATTGAGGTTTCTGAAGAGCATTTTTGAAGCTCAAAGTGGGCGGAGCCGGCCTTCGCCATCTTGGCAGCGCGTCACTCCCGGATAAACGAAAATAGGCAAAGAGGCGGGATTAGCTGAGGTGACGTGATGCTAACAGACAGCAGACAAACGGCTAGTAGTGACAGCAGCCGCAATCCACCTGTCACTCAAGTGGCCACGCCCTTAATTATGCAGAACTTTAAGGCTTAATATAATTTAAATGGATGAGTTATAAAAAAATCCACCTCCCTCACAGTTGTCATGAAGGGCAAAATTAGCTAGATAGACCAAAACCACTTTTTGCACCGGGCTATAAACATACTTTATTCTGCTGTAAAGTTGGGCATATTAACATGGGGGGTTTATGTGATTGACTCTCTTTTGGAGCCTGTCTCTAGAGGCCAGTCGATGAACTGCAGTTTAAGTCACTTCCGTGTTGGCTTCAAGAGAGAGACCAGAAGATTGCCGCTTGTTTTTTCCGTATCAATTGCAGTGTGAGTCCTCAATTTTTTGAAGTGCTTGCAGATTGGATTCGCAGTGATGAAAACAGTATCTTCTTGACATGTCGACAACACGAACCAAACTCCTCCAGTCTCAGCTACATCTACAGTGTTTGAGGGTCAAAGTAGACGTTGTTCACGAGCAACAAGTGAAGACCATAGGCTGCCGTTATGCAGATTTGTTACATAACAGGAAGTGAGACTTGAATTACTGACGCCTCGCTTCGGCAGTTCAGAATCGATTCTTTGTTTTGCTGTGCACTTTGATCTTTAGAACTTTGTAGACCTTTTACGTTCACAAACAGCTAGATTACACACTACATGAGAAGTAATATTCGAAAAACCATGGGGGACTTTAATATGTTGTGGATGACTTTGAGCCTAAATCTGTATTCAGAGAAAGTCAGGACAGTTTGCCCCTCACAAAAATGTGCTCTTGTCTCAGGCCATTAGCGTGGGGCTATCACAGCTAACTTTGTTAGCTGCTAATTTTATTTTTGTTGGGCAAAACCCCATGACCAGTTTAAAGTAACTTCCCATCAAGCCACGACTCAGTTGTTTGGGCTTGTTTCAATAGAAATGGCAAAATTGCTTACATTTTAAGATCACCTTTCTAGCATTGTGGTTCAGCCATCTCCTCAAGTTTTTGCGGAGTCTCTCAGGTCTCTGATTTTATTATTTTAGTGTTTGCTCCACTAATGTGCAACTGTAAACGGTAGAAGTCAGGATAGTATTGAATAATGATCTTGGGATTGTCTAGTTAACAGTTGAACGTGTACAAAATGTCTGTGGCCCAATCTGGAAATAATTAATTTTGTTATATCAATCAATGTGCCGATCATAACGGGCCCAGTAGAATAGCTCTCAATCAGTGCAGGAGTCTCACAGCATCTCCGACCCGGGACGAGTGGTTTCGTTTGGGCCGGTGGGTCTCCTGAGGTCAGAGCTGCAGAGCTCACAAAGACACGAGGAATGCCTCGCGGCCGCCAACACAAACACGGCAGACTCGATTCTGCAGCCTCGCGGGACTGACGCTCCTGCTCACAGCGATCCACATATTACAGATGCAGGACCATATCATGTCTGATGTCCAGAAGGTCAGCGGATCTTCCTGGTGAGGTCATAAAATGAGGTTTATTGACCTTTAGCATCAACAAAAAGCAGGATTTCATGTAGAAAAGCCAAAATAGCTCATCGGCCTGTTTTAAAAACAGAAATAGTGTTTGATTTTGAAGCGAAAAGTTAAGTGTACACTGTAAAAAAAAAAAGTTGAGAAAACTTAAAAGTTTAAGGCAACCAGCTGCAGGACAACTTACGTGTTTGAGTTATCTCAACTTTTCTCAACTTTTTTCATGTTAAATAGTTGAATAAACTTTAAAAACTGAATTTGTCATACAAAACGTAAGTTAGATTTTTTACAGTGTAGTTAAACACATTTGCTGAGGAAAAAGGAAAACATTTTGCTGAAATTATTTTAATAATGAGTATATAAAGTAATAAAAATATTTTTTTGGGTTAGTGATATGACACTTTTTTTTCCATCTGGACTTATACATTTTTATTGTAAATACTATTATTTATATTTTTACATTTATATATATTTTTATTTATATAAAACATTTAAGCAATTGTTCTTTTTTGTGGTCAGAATATTTTGCCAGATCAATTCATTTTTATTTTAAATATATTTTATTTATATAAAAAAGTTAAATTAAAATCATATGTATTATATAACATTATATTATTATTAATAATAATATTAAAATGTTTTTTGGTCAAATGTCAAGGTGAACTGTCCTGAGCTCATAATGAAGTGTCCATGTGAAAGAAAAAGAGCGAGTGTGTGGAGGATCCATCTTCACATTTGCTATCAATTTAGGACCTGAGAATAAGCAGCGTCTCTCTCTCTCTCTCTCTCCTGAGCAGGATCGAGATGAGGAATGTTTTTATATCAGTGGGGGAAAAGGATTGCGAGGGGGAAGGTATAAAGATGGCGTGTAATAACAGCAGTCTTCCTCCAGATGTGTGGCAGAGATTCTGACCTCATTGTGACCTGCAGTTTGATCAGTTTCAGTCATCTGCCACCTGCTGACCGTACAGCACACACACACACCGCCACACGTCCTGTGCATTGTGTTATCATTCCACATGGTTGAAAGCCAAATTCCAGGACACACACTCTGTCATATTCATTCCACAAGGCCGAATGGAGTTGCCTGCTTTTTGCAGCAGTGTATCAGTGGAAGACTTCCCTTGGTTTTGCTGTGGTTTTGAAAAAGCTGTTAAATATATTGAGTTTGATGCTAACTTTAATCTGATGTACTTCCAACCGGCATCCCAACGGGAACTTCAGCATGCGTGTACGGCTAGGCCAGCTTCCAGGTCAGGATCATTCCTTCACGACCGTGAAAAATAAAACTATACAGTGCGGTATCATTTACATAATTCCCAGGATGTATTTAGTGTTTTTTCTGAGGTATGACCCTAATATACTAGTATTTCAAGACCTTTAACCTAGACCGTACCACACTGTTTGTGCTAAATGAATGAAACTTTGTGGCTTTTTTGAGCCTAGTGGATGATAAAACCTGAAACAGTCCCATCTGTTCAAAAGTTTGGGGACAGTAAAAGGAAACGAATAACATTTTTGAAGGAAATGAATGCTTTTATTTAGCAAAGATGCTTTAAATTGATCAAAGTGTCAGTAAAGACATTTATAATGTTGCAAAAGATTTCTAATTCAAATAAATGCTGTTCCTTTGAACTTTCTATTCATCAGAAAATCCTGATTTTTTTTTTTTATCTCAGTTTCCACAAAAATATGAAGCAACACAACAGTTTTCAACATTGATAACAATCAAAAATGTTTCTTGAGCATCAAATCATCATATTAGAATGATTTCTGAAGGATCATGTGACACTGAAGACAATTCACTGAGTAATTCAGCTTTGATCACAGGAATAAATTACATTTTACTATATATTCACATAGAACACAATTATTTTAAATTGTAATAATATTTCACAGAATTTTTGATCAAATAAATGCAGCCTTGACATTAACATAAGAGACTTATTTAATTTAAAACATAAAATCTTACGGCCCTCAAACTTTTCAATGGTAGTGAATATTGAATGAAGGACTCGAGACATTTGTAGAGACCAGAACTTAAGAAAATGTTAAAAATAATAATAATGTTATTTCACATTACTTTTATCTGTTAGCTGTTCCAGCTAAAAACAAACAAATAAAATGGATTGAGTATGTTTCTTCAGATCTCGGTGGAGTTTTCTCTCTAATGGCTGCGTCTTCACACTGCGATCTGTCATAGCAGATCTTTTTGTGGACCTCAGTTCCTCGGAGTACGGAGTCGAGGTCCAAATGGAGAGAGAGACCAGATGTTTCTTTTGTTTAGATTTGAACTGGGCGGAAAGGAAGGGTGTAGGAGTCGGTGGGCGGTCGGGTGTAAGGAAACTAAACCATTCACAGTTGAATAGCTCTGTACTGTACATGTCTGTGTGTGTGTGTGTACCAGAGAACGCATATTTGCCCTTTGTAAACTTATCTGAATGTATACATGAGTGTTTCAGACACACAAAGATTGCAGAAACTAACTTGAAGTTGCAATGCTTCTGAGCCACATTTTTCAGTAGTGCGTCTAGTTCGACTGTTTTCGAAACATGAGCTTTTTCTTATTGGATTAGATTGTTTGAGTGCTTAACTTTAAGGATACATGTTACATTACAACGGCCATTGATCGATGTTAGAGACTTTATTTTATAAGTATCATTATTGGACATGCTTCAACAGATGTTGGACATTTAGTTGCACATGCTAATTTTCCCCATTACTGTTTATTTTTAAGCTGACATCAAATTAATCTTTAGTATATATATATATAAAAAAAAAAGATTATGTTGTCATATTTAACATTTAAATAATTTATTTTTATTTGTATTTATTTATACAAAGTAGTATTTTTGAAATTAAATTATGGGGAACAGCTAATGTAAAGGCCAGATGTATTAAGTTATTTAATATTTTAAATATGTACAATTTTTAAAAGATATATTTTTTAAAACTTCACTTGATGATATTTGATAATTCAGCTGTTCATAAATATGCTTACAATTAAAATGTATTATTGTCTTAAGTGCAGAAATAAGTAATGTTGTTTTTTTGTTTTTGGTAACAACCAGAATTAATAAAAATAGATAGATTTTCAAAATAGATAGATTGATGGACAGAAGGACAGACAGATATATGAGATGTAAGATGTAATAGATAGATAGATAGATAGATGTATAGATAGATATATGGATAGATATTAGATAGATGGATAGATATTAGATAGACATAAATATGCAATAGATAGATAGAGAGACATAGATATAGGATGGATAGATAGATAGATAGATAGATAGATAGACATAAATATGCGATAGATAGATAGACATAAATATGCGATAGAGAGAGAGAGAGAGAGAGAGAGAGAGAGAGAGAGAGAGAGAGAGAGAGAGAGAGAGAGAGAGAGACAGAGAGAGACAGATAGATATAAGATGGATGGATGGATAGGGAGCAGGGATGGAAATTAACTTTTTTGTCCACCGGCCACTGTGGCTGGTGGATTTCAAAATCTACCAGCCACTCAATGTTTTTACCAGCCACTTTCTTGTTTTTAACCGACAATGTGTAACTGCTTGTGAAAATTAATACTACAAGACCTACAATACTTATACTTTAATCTCAAGTCTCAATGAAATACTGACATTTTCTCTTTCTCTCTTATACACTCTTCCTCTCTTATATATATATTTCTCTTTTTTACCTGGATGTGGCATTTGGATGATTCGTGGTCTTTTATGGCTTCCAGTTTTAGGTTTTTAGTCCCAACAATGAAACTATTAGGCGCTCGCGGGTGAAAACGTAAAAATATTTTATCAGATGTGCCTTTCGTTTAGACGGCGACGGCGTTTTTGGGGCTTAAAAACGCAAAAAAGTGAAACCACCCTCCAGAGTGGAAATCTTAAAAACGCTCCACCGTCGCATTGGTGCGTTCACACCGGACGCGAATAGCGCGTCAGGCGCGAGTTATTTCAATGTTAAGTCAATGCAAAGATGTTTTCTCTGCAGACCTCTTAACGCCTGCGATGTAACGGCACATTTTTTTTGAAGGTGTGCCTCTAAAAGTGTCCGCTGTCCGTGTGAAACAGTATGCTATCTTTATTTACTCGCCACGGTGGCCGGTAGGTGAAGCGAGTTTACCCGCCACAACACAAAATCACCCGCATTTGGCTGGTGGCGGGTGCTCATTTCCATCCCTGATAGGGAGTATCATTGCTTTTTGTGTATTTTGTTTTTAGCTAGCAGAGTTGAACTGTGTAACATCTTGTATCTTTACAAGTTCTAGTTTCAAAGTATTTTCACAGCAGTGGATTCACATTATGCACAACTGCACATGTATGTGTGTTGTGAAAGTGTTGTTTCGGCAGCCGATCATACCGTGTCTGTGTGTGTGTGTGTGTGTGTGTGCGCGCGCATGTATGATTACCTACCAGTAAAAGCACATTCATCACAGTCATCACACGGCCGTGGCAGCAACTCAAACCTCAGACCTGACTGCAGCGCCGGTACCAGTGGATCCCACACGCCAGGCCATCTTGGCTCAGGGTCTGCGGTGGAAGGTGGGCCTGTGTGAGGAGAAACCTGAGCCGCATGCGTGGAGTCTGAAACGTGCTGTTCAATCTCACTGACAGGGTCATTACAGGCAGAAATCATGCTTCGGGTTTATACCGGACATTTGGCTGCATTTATCCTGCTCTTTTGAGTGCGTGTGGGCAACACCGCTGAGGCCGATTCATTTCAGGCAAATCAATTCGTTCAGATGGTTCACTTAAATGTAACGGTTGAACAAACATTGCATTGATTTGTTCACAGCATCACTCGACCATTCCCAGAAGTCAACCAGCCACAACACCATACTAATGTGGCAGAATGCTCTTCATCGATGTTAGGAATAATTGACGACAGGCTGTTGAATTGTTGGAAAACAATGCACACTCGAGGTAGTAACACCGTCATCATTTACTCGCCCTCAAGATGGTCCAAACCTGTATGGATTTCTTTCTTCTGTTGATCACAAAAGATGATATTTTGAAGAATATGGGTAACCAAACAGTTAACGTAGCCATCAACTTCCATAGTAGGAAAAAAAAATACTATGGAAGCCAGTGGGGCCCATCAACTGTTTGGTTACCCATATTCTTATTTTGTTTCATACAGGTTTGGGCTAACTTGAGGGCGAGTAAATTGACAGATTTTTCATTTTTTTTGGGTGAACTACTCCTTTAAGTGTGGTTATTCTGCACAGTTTGAATGCATTACTGCAGCTATTGACGTATAACTGTATGATCTCCGCCGCTGTGTGTTTACAGTAGTTTCTCTGGACTCTTCCTCATCTCTAGATAAGAGCGCTTATATGACTCCAGTAAACAGCCTTTGGTCGTCTCCTCTCCTCTTTCTCATTTAACTTACTTTTCTCTTCCTAGCGCCAGAAACACGTTGTTCTTATCTGCCGTTTCCTGCGTGTTTCTTTGATGTGTGTGTGCGTGTGTCAGCCGGTCGCGGAGTGTTTGATCAGACTCGGGGTCAGGATGGGACAGTGTAAATGAGGAAAGCACATTCATTCTGTTGCTGTGTCTAAGCTTTACTACACACAGCCCTGGCCAAGGTAAATCTCAACACGTCCAGCTACTCCTGGATCTGCTCCGGGTGACACGGAGTGTGTGTTTGTGTGTGTCGGGATGAGATTTGTTGGGTTCAGCGTGTTTACGTGAAGGTTTGTTGAGATCCTTGTATGTCCAGAGTCATGATTTCTTGCGTCTGCTCACATATGTTTGGGATTTATTGTGTTTGTGTGTGTAAATGTGTATGAGAGTGTTTGGTGTAGCTTCTGAATGGCAGAATCTTGTTGAGGAAGAGGAAGACCAGGGTCATATTACAGGAACTAAATGCGTTTTTCCCTCTGAGGGATCATATTTTGTGCTGTCTCTTTCGCTCTCCATCATTCTGTATTTCCTTTCGTTTCATTTCATCCAAAACTATAATGCAGCCTTATAATACAACTAACTATATTAACTAACATAAACTAAAAATGAGCAATACATTTGTTACAGTATTTATTATTTTTTGTAAATGTTAGTTGATAAAAAGTCATTTGTTGTTTGTTCATGTTAGATAGTGCATTAACTAATGTTAAAAAATACAACTTTTGATTTAATAATGTATTTGTAAATGCTGAAATGAACATTAACTAAGATTAATAAATGGTGTAGAAGTCCAGTTCATTCTTAATTCATGTGTAACTAAAGTAATGTTAGCTAATGAAACCTTATTGTAAAGTGTTACCAAATTTGTATTTATTTTTATTATTTATTTTTTTGTATTTTTTTTATATTTGTTTTTTATTTTTTTGTAAAATAATTGTAATGCCTATTAAAAAGAGCATAAGTAACATTATTTTTAACAGTCAATAGAATAGTTAAGTTGTAAACATATGTAATAAAATGACTTCTTATTATAAAAAAATGTATCCATCAAAATATTGTGTGCTATTACTCCATATTTGAGTGGCCATATTCAGCGTGTTGCTGCTGACTCAGATCTAGTCATCGAGGGAGAGACTCTCCCAGATGTTGCGGTGTGACTCCGCTGGCCTCTGATTGGTGGAGGGACGGGGTTTGAAGTGGTTAGTGTGAAGTGTGTCAGGGTCAGAGGTTAAAACAATCTGCCCTCCCTCCCTTTGTCCTCTGCTCCCCCCCATCTCTGCTTCTCTAGATCACTTCCAGACCCTTTCACCCGAGCCGAGGGGAACTATCTCTGATCAAAACAGCTTTCACATGCTTTTATTGTGAAACCTCAAATGGCTGTTGTGTGTTATAGTGTTGCCTCTATCTGAGTCTGATACTCTAATAAACAAAAACAGACTACACACAAATATTTGGTAGAATAGTCTATTCTGTTTCACTGCTCAAGTCTACTTTGCAGCTGAGTTTTGGGACCGAGCGTAGCTGTGTTCATTATTTGTCGGAGAAAATCATGCAAGGGAAATCTAATGGCAACCTGTTTCTGTTTGTTAAGGATTACTGAAGCTGCCAGGATTTACTCTGTAAACACAAATGCACACTAAACACATTGTAATAAAGCTTCATCTTCCACCTGACGTTTATTTAATGCGATGCGTGTACGTTTTTTGGATGGAAATACTTTCTGCTGTCCCAGAGACACCTCTAAGGTTCTCCTCCTGAAGAGTGTAAACACTGCGGCTCTGTGTTTGTTTGAATGGTCGACTGCTGCCTCAACTAGTGGTGTGAGTTTGGGACAAGGCTACCTCATTGACAACCACAAGCATAATGGCATTGTTGGATTGTTTTTTTTTAATGGAATTTATAATTTATTTTTAATTAGATTTATTTAATTGAATTTATTTTTAAATGTATTGTTGTATTTATTATATTGTTGTTTTTTAAAAAATATTTTTAGATGATTTATTTAATTGAATATATTAAATATTTTAGATTTTATTTATTTATTTTTTTATATAATATATTATTAGTATAGTAGTATTAATTTATATACATACATACAATTGTTTTGAACTTTTGTTTAGTTTAAACTAAACTAAACTACAAAAAAAAAAAAAAAAAAAAAACTGTTGAATGCCTGAGCCTCAACCAATGTATTTCAATGGACAAATTGTCTTTAACATTTGTATATATGTGAAATAAACTAAACTTTATTTATTTATTTAATGGGAAATATATTTATTTTTACACTTATTTTTTTATATCTAATATATTATTATATAAACTTGTTTAATATTAATTGTTATACATTTATTTTTAATTTAATTTATTTTATGGAATTTTTAGACATTTATTTTATTTATATAGTACATTATAAAAATATATTTTTTATACATTTATTATATGGAATTTTATTTTAATGGAATATTTATTTTTACATTTATTTTTTTATTTATATAATATATTATTATATACACTTATTTGATATTAATTGTTATACATTTTTTATTTATTTAATTTTAATGGACTTTTTTATACATTTATTTATATAAAATTACATTTTTACTTACATTTTTTAAATTGTAATTGTTGTTTATTGTGTTTGTATTGTGTTTCGCCTTTAAAGTGCAACACACATACATCTGTCTCTCATTTATGGTGCCATGCCTTTAGAATAAATACAATTATTGTTATTATAAATTATTGTCCATTAATGTGGATGCTAGTTATCATTATAGTTATCGTTAAAGCTTTCGTTCTTTAGGCTAATTTTTTGTGTTCGCAAGAGTGTCTGTTTGTGTTTATGCTTAAAATTCTTCAGCATGTGCAATCATTATACTCTTTGATGAGCAGAATGCAGTACTGTGAGCTACTCTGAGAATGTGTGTGTAAGTGTGTGTGTGTCCATGTGTGTAAAACAGTGTGAGGTCGTGTAAGCCTCTCAGCCCTCGGCATGCCAAGGAAAAGCCTTGTAATTCTAATGAAAGCACTTCCAGTTTCGAAGCCCCTCGGATTGATAAGCTACAGATGGAGGGAAAGACAAAAGACTCCAATTAGGATTTTTCGCATACATACAAACTCCCAGCAGTACACAAACACTATCACATTTCTAGGAGCGTTTTCACACTCTTCACCCTGCCATCCAGATCTTTTCATCCTCTGATGGTTTCTTCACATTAACAGACATGTGTTACTGAACTCAAGGTGTGTGCTGTATAGTGACAAATACTTAAGATCTGTGTTTTTTTTCTTTTTCTCATTTCATGTGCTGCGGTTTCTGTCATCTCAACCAAAGGTAAGAAAACAAATCTGCTTGTACTACTTCATTTATGCATGTCTGGTTATTTACATATTCATGGTTGAATCCCCATTGATAGCGGAAGAGAACAGCACTCCTAGCAGTATTGGGCCTCATTCTGATTCTTTAACCACTTTTTATTAATACAAAAAAGTTAAAACAGTTCATATTTCTGAATAGTTTTCAGTTTCTTTACCGAACATTATAGCTCTGTTCCAAAACCTTGTGAGCTGAGACTCTGCCTACATAGGCAGCTGACTTCTGAGGGCAGCATCCTAACTCAAACAGAACTTCAAGTGGCTGATTTGGAACACTTACCATTGGATCTAAACAGTTATTTAAATACAGGGAATATGGCGATCCATTGATATTCATAAATGTGCATACATCACATATTAACAAGTCGTTCATTTATTTATTTAATTCATTTTTGGAATTTTAATTGGTTTTATTTAGTCATTTCATTATTTTTATATATTATTTTTTTGGGATGGATGAATGAATGAATGAATGAATGAATAAATAAATACATAAATAAAACTGAAATATACATTTATAAAATGGTTTTATTTTGTCTATTTATTTATTTGTTTATTTAAGATCTCCAAATCAACATTTCTTTTTCCCTATAGAGCTTGCATTCTGCTGTTTTTTTTTTTATTTTATTTTTTTACTTAAAGCATGCATGTGATGCCACCTTATATTTTGGCCTGACCAAGATATCTAAGAAGGCAGTATGATTTATGATGCAAAGACCGATTTCCAATTTTAGTGTGCATATGATGTCTTGAAATGCTGTCTATGGAGTCAGCTCACTAGGTTTTCTTCAGTCCAGGTTTTGGCCTTTGGTTGTTTTATAGAATAAGGTCTGATTGCATTGACTTTGCTCTAAAGTATCATGTGAAATTGCCACGTCCACTGAATCGATTGCGAACAGTTCTCAAGTGTGACGTTTTTTTTTTTTTTTTGCTCAACTGTTCTTTAACAAGTTTAACTGGTCAGTTGTGATAACTTTGTGTCATGGGTAGTCTTATCTCTTGTCATGCGCCTCATTTATGATCTCCGAATCAGATGAATCTACAGAGCATATTTTACATGAGATGTTTTATAGGCATATGCTCTTAAAAATAAAGCTTCTGAGGTCTGGTACAAATATGACATACAAAAATGTATTTGCTTTGAAACTATGATTACACCGTTATATTTAAACCTGCTTTCGCACTGCAGCTGATCCAGAGAGAGCAGGCCTCATGTAAGCTTTATGTTTGAAACCGCTTCACAAACAGACTTTTCAACTACACGGTAGGCTGTATTTCTGTGTTGCAAACTAAATAATAATGAAATTATTGGGATAAAAGTTTGTCCGGATATAGTCTCTGATGTAGTCTCTGATGACCTTGGTTTAATGTGTAAGAGTGTAGGGTTCTTTTGAGTGTGTAGGATTCTTCTTGAGTGTGTAGGGTTCTGCTTGAGAGTGCATGGTTCTTTTAAGAGTGTTTGGTTCTGTTTAAGAGGGTTAGGGTTCTGTTTAGGAGTGTAGTGTTCTGTTTAAGAGGGTTAGGGTTCTGTTTAAGAGTGTAGGGTTCTGTTTAAGAGGGTTAGGGTTCTGTTTAAGACTGTAGGGTTCCGTTTAAGACTGTAGGGTTCTGTTTAAGAGTGTAGGGTTCTGTTTGAGAGTGTATGGTTCTGTTTGAGAGTGTATGGTTCTGTTTGAGAGTGTAGGGTTCTGTTTGAGAGTGTATGGTTCTTTTTGAGAGTGTAGGGGTTCTGTTTAAGAGTGTATGGTTCTGTTTTGAGAGTGTAGTGTCGTGTTTAAGAGTGTAGGGTTCCGTTTAAGAGTGTAGGGTTCTGTTTAAGAGTGCATGGTTCTGTTTGAGAGTGTAGGGTTCTGTTTGAGAGTGTAGGGTTCTGTTTGAGAGTGTAGGGTTCTGTTTGAGAATGTAGGGTTCTGTTTAAGAGTGCATGGTTCTGTTTGAGAGTGTAGGGTTCTGTTTGAGAGTGTAGGGTTCTGTTTTGAGAGTGTAGTGTCCTGTTTAAGAGTGTAGGGTTCCGTTTAAGAGTGTAGGGTTCTGTTTAAGAGTGTAGGGTTCTGTTTAAGAGTGTAGGGTTCTGTTTGAGAGTGTAGGGTTCTTTTTGAGAGTGTAGGATTCTGTTTAAGAGTGTAGGGCTACGTTTAAGAGTGTAGGGTTACGTTTAGGAGTGTAGGGTTCCGTTTAAGAGTGTAGGGTTCTGTTTGAGAGTGTAGGGTTCTGTTTGAGAGTGTAGGATTCTGTTTGAGAGCGTAGGATTCTGTTTGAGAGTGTAGGGTTCTGTTTAAGAGTGTAGGGTTCTGTTTGAGAGTGTAGGGTTCTGTTTAAGAGTGTAGGGTTCTGTTTGAGAGTGTAGGGTTCTGTTTGAGAGTGTAGGGTTCTTTTTGAGAGTGTAGGGTTCCGTTTAAGAGTGTAGGGTTCTGTTTAAGAGTGTAGGGTTCTTTTTAAGAGTGTAGGGTTCTGTTTAAGAGTGTAGGGTTCTGTTTGAGAGTGTAGGGTTCCGTTTGAAAGTGTAGGGTTCTGTTTAAGAGTGTAGGGTTCCGTTTGAGAGTGTTGGGTTCTGTTTAAGATTTTTAAGAGTGTAGGGTTCTGTTTAAGAGTGTAGGGTTCCGTTTAAGAGTGTAGGGTTACGTTTAAGAGTGTAGGGTTCTGTTTAAGAGTGTAGGGTTCTGTTTGAGAGTGTAGGGTTCCGTTTGAGAGTGTAGGGTTCTGTTTAAGAGTTTTAAGAGTGTAGGGTTCTGTTTAAGAGTTCTGTTTAAGAGTGTAGGGTTCTGTTCGAGACTGTAGGGTTTCGTTTAATAGTGTAGGGTTCTGTTTGAGAGTGTAGGGTTTTTCCAGCACTTTGCTGCAGGTCACTCAGTTTGTTTCCTCTCTTTAAACTCATGCAGCAACAGTCACATGATTGAAACACCTAGTCGGTTGAAGCGCAATCATCAGAAAGGGAAGTCGTCTTAGAGGCGGAGCAAGCTAATATGATTGATAAAAAAATGAAAAAGACAGAAATTTTTTCCTTTAGACTAATATACACAGATGAATCGTTCTCGATCAGACCAGGAATGTGGATCAAAGTAAACGGGGTCAGTTTGATTTATCATGTTGACTTTAAAGAGGCTTACCGTCTTGATGCGCACGTCCCACTTGAAGACCCTGTGTGTTACTGATAAACAGGACAGGATCAGCTAGGTACCACTTGAAAAGGGAGTACATGCTATTCGCCGCTTAGCCTCTTTGTGCCATTTGCATCAGTCTCCATAGAAACCGGGGCCTGCTAACGCCGTTTTCTGGTAGCATGCCAACGCAAACTCGAGAGGGCCAAACACACAACATAGCAATGCGGATTCACAGTGCCACATAACAATGACTTCACACGCATGATTTCCCATCATGCTTCACACACGGCTGATGTGTTCAGCAGGAACCTGAAGCACTGTTGGAACTTTGCCTGCGAATGTCCGTTTTACCAATTATGCACGCATGAAATGCACGGCGTAGATGGGTTTTCTCCTCTTGTAGATTACTGAATTAACAATCACTCCTGATGTCTATAAAAGTCAGAAGATGAACCGCAGTGTTCAATACGCTTTCATAATCATTTGTTGGACATGGCAAAATCATATGGCATTTTACAACTTGATGTGTTAATTAAAATGTAATCTATTCATTGATTAAATCATACAAGATAACCCAATCTATGATATGGACTTTTATTGCAGTAATTTATTTAATTTTTTTATTATTTTTTATAATCTTATTTGAAGTTTTTTTATTTATTTATTTATTTATTTAACATAATTTTACCTAATCTATTATTATGGATTTTTATTGCCGTATAAAAAAAATACAAAATGTTTAAAATTATTTACAAAATATGTTTAGTTTAATTTATTCATAATTATTGAATAAATGGTTTTTTTTTCAAAAATCACCAGAGATGATGACTTGACTTTACTATATATATATATATATATATATATATATATATATATATATATATATATATATATATATATATATATATATTATTGTAATGTTCATGGTTATGAGTTTAGGTTTTTTGTCATACTTTTTTGTATGATTTCTTACAATTTTGCCATCTCATAGGAATTATTATGACATCCGATGAGAGCGAGTTGAAATGCCTATGCTGTGTCCATCGCCCAACCTGCAGTATCGGTGCGTTTGCAGCTGTTTTTGTAAAGCTATCTTCATCCTCGTCCTCCTCTTCCTCATTGACAATGGAACTTTGGAGGCTTTTCAGTCTTAAGCTCCATTCCAGATGGTTTCTGTTAAGGCTTTTTTTTTTTTCGCCCCATTATTTTATACACCAAAGTTCGCACAGTGTCTAAAGGCAAGATGTGTGTGTGTGTAGGGTGACAGGAAATGAAGAAAGTGATATAGAAGGGTGAAAAAAATGTATTAAAGCAATTATTCCATCAGCGAGAAGCAGCTCATTGCTCTTCTGGGCCCTTTTCGGTTGGGTTTCCTGTTTCTTTTTTAATAAATAAGGACATATAATGTAATATTGATTTAAATCCCATCTGTCAGAGTGACTTCATCCACCCCCACTCCCTCTGCTCTTTCTTGGAAAGGAACCATGGACTCGGGCTGCCAGAAATAATTGCTTGTTTGCTGCTATTTGGTTAAAATCTGTCACAGAAAGAGAGAGAGAGAGAGAGAGAGAGAGAGAGAGAGAGAGAGAGAGAAGGGAAGGGAGAGAAATGAAAAGCGAATGCTTGCATGTTTAGGCCTCACAAAATGTAACCGTTAGCTTAGCTTACTCAAAGATGTTCATGTGGCTAAAGTTGCCGTTTTTTGTTTGGTTTCTTATCGTTGGGTCTGTGAATAGTTTCAGTCTTGTTCCTCTTGTCATGTTTCTGAGCATTCAGGGGTTTTAAAACACAAATGTTTGGTGTAAACATGATAAACATTGTGATTTGTGACTGCAGCAATATGGTTAACATTGCGAGGTCTTTGACTTCAGTGTAAGTGACAGTGTAGCTGTGTGTGTGTGAGAGTTTGAGTCTGTCTGCAGGGTAGAGGCTGGATTGCGGCCCAGTTTGGCCGGAGCCCTGCGCGCTGTGCCAGGCTAGTGTTCACAGTGTCTCCATGCTCCCCTCCCCAAAGAACCATAAACAATAAACCCTCTGTTACTTTTAACCCCCTCACGTGTCTGCCTCTCTCGCTTGCTCTCCACGTCCCGTCTGTCTCTCTCTTACGCTCCCCCCCCTCCCCCCAGTCTCCGCTCGTTCTCACTCATTTCGTCTGCTCGGGTTTGATCCCGTTCACCTCTTCGGCGAACGCACATGGCACTGTCAAAGAATAGGGTTCACGTTGGTGTCTTGTTCGTTCTAATGCATTTTATAAGAATTATTAGAAATATGAACCGTTATCTGTTATGAAATTAACCAAGCATGAGAGGTTGCTAGTTGTAAATGCATCACGTCTTATCCAACGATTAAAATTTAATCGTAATTCGTAATTTGTATTGTAGTAATTTATTTTATTTTATTTAACATTTTATATTATTTAATAATGTTTTATAAAATATGTAACAATAAAATGTTTTATATATTTATTTTGTATTTATTTAATCTTATTTTATTAAAAACATTTTATAATACTTAATAATGTTAACATTTTATTTTTATTTAATTATTTTTATTTATTTTTATTTAAATATTGTATATTTAATAACATGGAAAACAAATATAAAAAAAAATCTAAAATATTTGTATTTAATCTTATTTTATTTCAATATTATATGTTATTTAATAACATTTTCTAAAATTGTTAGAAAACATTTTATATTTTA
Organism: Squalius cephalus; assembly: GCA_022829025.1. Lineage (NCBI taxonomy): Eukaryota > Metazoa > Chordata > Actinopteri > Cypriniformes > Leuciscidae > Squalius > Squalius cephalus. Next base: position 20,327,868 of record CM040792.1, on the reverse strand, counting down.
ATTTAATTTCTTATTTTTACTTAATTTGATTTGAATATTTTTTCATTTATATTTTAATAACATTTTATGAAATATTTAATATTTTATAAAATATTTTAACATTTTATAATGTTTTAATTTCTTATTTAATTTAATTTAATAACATGTAAAAATAATATTTTTAACATGAAATATTTGTATTTATTTTATCTTATTTAAATGTTATTATTTTTAATATTTTATAAAATGTTAAAATGTATATTTTTATTTAAAAAAATTATATTTAATAACACATCAAATAAAGTATTTTATAATATTTAATAACATTGTATAAAATATTTTAACATTTTATATTTAATAACATGTAAAAAAATATTTTTAATGTTAAATATTTTTATTTATTTAATCTTATTTAAATGTTATTATATTTAATATATTATAAAATGTTAAAATGTATATTTTTAATTACATTTTGTATATTTAATAACATGTGAAATAAAATATTTTATAATATTTAATAACATTGTATAAAATATATTTTAACATTTTATATATAAAAAAATGATATTTGTATTTATTTGATCTGGTTTTTTTTTTTTTAAGTATTTTAAATATACTTTTATTTAAATGTTTTATTTTTTCATATTTATTTTGTTTTCTTGTTTATTCCTTTATATATGTAATAGGTTTTGTGGTAAATGTTGGTGATGGTGCAGGAAATGATGAGACTTTTTAAAAGTTTCAGTATTTTTTATTTGTTTTTACCCTTTTGGCTGAAGATACTGAATGCGTGAACACAGCCGCAGCTTCACTTTCAGGACAGCAGTATATTTTATTACGCTGCTGAGATGAATTCTTTGTTTATGCCCTCAATGTATTTGGTTTATCTGTAATCAAAACAATAGCTGGATAGTAATGATTTTAATAAAAGCCATGCAGTGTTTCGGCCGTGGCCCAGTACTAACCTCTCAGATTGCGAGTTTAATGTGGCAATCATGTTCCTCGTCACAGGGCTGTTATCCCGAATCCCTCCACACGCACACACATTACGGGCCCGCGACTGTAAACAGATGTTGCTCTAATCATTCTCTAATGAGACCGGTCACTCATACCCCCATCTGTACGTTTCTACATCACTGAATAGACTAGGATGAATGTAAAATTATAGGAGGCATAACAGAAAAGCCTCCGCGATACGTTGTCACTATTTTTCATTGAAAACAGAGGCGTTTCTAAGATGTTTTTGGAAATTACATCACTGTGCACTTTTGCCAACCATATATAAATCTTGCAAATGTGCCAAAACGTAAGATTTTGCAATACTGGTCGTAACATGACAAGCATACATATTTGTGCAAAAATACATGCAGCAATGCGAAAATACAAGTAAGGTGAATGTGAAACTGAGTTAAGCTGTTTATTTTTGATCAACTTTTTGCATTTAGTTCATGCATGGTCAAAGGTGAACATGGCCACTGATATGATCGAAATTTGTCATTGAATTCCTAGGAAAAAACAGTAAATCGTTACTCGTACTATAGTGACTTTGGTTATACTGCCCACCTCTAGCTAAAAATCACATGTAAAAGATTGTAAAATGGTAAATTGCATTAGTGTGGTTGCACAAACAAGTCTAGATGAAAGAGTGCTTAGCTTTCAGGGCCAGAAATGGGTTATTTGGACCAGAATATTCAGCTGTTGTACGTTTTACGTTACATTTCAATTAAACACCATATGGTGGAACTTAGTGGTGATGTTCCATAACAAGCATGAAACCATTATGGATACATAAACATTCACCAGATATTAAATAACGTCTCCATTATGGCAAGTTTTTCTTGTTAGTCCCAGAGGGCGTTTTCTTCGCTCTCTCCTGGCACACGACGCCCCCTGGTGGCCTGGAAGAGAACTCAACGCTTTTCCAACCGTTAGTCAGGGTGTATATATGTGTGTATATATATATATATTTATGACATGTGTTTTATTTTACTCTTTGACAGAGGCTGTATTACACACAAATGGTCCGCGCGCACATGTGCTCCGCCACTGAGCTGCTTTACCCAGAATGGCAGCATACGTGGGTTTTCTCCGCTTTACTGAATTGAGACCACAGTTTGAATTTTCCACAGCCTCACTCGTGGTTAAAGACGAGGGAAGCCCAAAACAATGTGACACAGGAGAGAGAGAAAGAGAGAAAGAGAGAGAGAGAGAAGGAGGGAGAACAACAAGGTCATTTAGTGTGTTCTCCAAAGAATGACTTCACTTAAGCCATTAAGAGTGAATGAAAAGCAGACGCCCTGCTCTGCGCTGCTGAACTTGTGATGGAGAGGGAGATTTTAGGAGAAAGACAGACGAGAGACACCAGGAAATGAAAACGGGGTCGAATCAAGATGTTGAAGAGCATTGATGAGCAGACTAGATGAGTAGGGTCACTTTAGAGACACTATTTCCATTTTGTGGTGTGATATCTAAAGCTGTGAAAAGCACTATGTATGTATACATTTGACGAATGAAAAGTGCTTTTTATGACTAGTGATTCTTTGGATGGTTCCTACTCTTTTGAGAAAGCACCTGTGTGTTTGTTGTTGCGTGCAGAAGCAAGGACCATCATGATGCATTAGAGGTGCAAAAAAGTGCATATTAGTTACTCTAATATTTACAGTAGTGAGGTACGACTGTAAACTTTTAAACTTTTTAAACTTAATGATGTCCCTTTAAGGGAACTGCCCCAGTGACTAGATTTTGTACCCCTAATGGAACAGTTTTTGCAGTTTTCTGAGAGTGTAGTATGGGAAGTATACTATTTTTAAGTGTCGAATGTCTGTATCCCACGGTAAAATAGCGAATTTTTTTATTATTTTTTTTCTACCTGACACATCAGAGGTCTTGGCCTTCTTGACTATATTTAACAATTGAAATACAAATGTCATAATTTCGACTTAATCTAGTTTTTTGTTGTTGTTTTAATTATTTTAATTATTAATATTTATTTAATTAACTTTATTTTAATTAATAAGATTAATGTTTTTTTTTTTTTCTTTATTTTTTCTTTTCCATTTATGCATAGTTTTTTTTTTAATGACCTCAGTGCATCTTTTTTTTAAAGTGCTTTTTAATTACTTATTATTCGTGACTTAATAAAGTGATATGTTTTTTGAATGATTCTTTTGGATGCATTGAGGGCCATGCTAAAGAAAGTCTATTTATTTTCTTTATATAGTAGTCTTTATTATAAACTTTATTGCATCTAAAGCAGTGTATTTTGGCGGGGTGCTTATTTTGTCTGGGTATTTTAGTAATGTGTCCCGTCCACAATGTGAGTGTTCTTTGAAGTAAAAACTCATCCTGACAGCAGATGATTGCACCAATATATTTGAGAGACACATATAAAATAGATTGATCTGCCCCAGTTTGGAAAGTCTGAAAGATGCCGGACAGATGTGGCAGAAGAGTCTGACAAGAATAACTACATACACATGCCTTTTTTCTACTCCAGATAGCACGAGGAACGATAGAAGAGGACTGTCTGTGTGTGTTTATCAGGCTCAAACCCCTCTTTCTCTCGCAAAGACTATACGTGGCGTTTTTGAGATCTCCCACGTGGGAGTTGATCAAGGTTAACAGCACAGAGACTGAATGGAACAAATGATGGTTTTCACACGCGATGAGAAGATACAGGCGAGCAACCGTCTTCTCTGTGGACGAGGAAAGACATTAAACCTGAATGTTTTAACATTCTCCTCCTCCACAATTCTCTGCAATTAATTCAGTCCAAATTACTTTAACATACAGTTCTGAACTTTCTTATAAGCACGATCTCAGTGTTATGGTGTGCTGAGTTTTACAATTAGGTTTGAAAACTGTTAGAATGCTCCTTATTAGAAATCAAACTGACATTTGGGACATTTCTAATCACTGCTGATGATGGCTTGGTAGTTGCTGTTGTTTATTAGCAGTGGAGATGCTCAGTTTTCACTGTATCACCATGTTTGTCATGCATTGTGCATTAAAACAACACAAAAGGTGTTCAAATGCAGAGAGTTATGCATGAAACGGTGAGAAAGGTTCCAGATTGTGCACAGTATCTCATATTCTTGTCTTTTCTCCGTGGTGTCCTGTGCTTGTGTGGCCCGGCGCTGGGCTGTGGAGGGAAGCAGGAAATGTATGAACCGTGAAGGCATGTGTTTATGCTGGATAGAGGCGATACTCACCAGCCAGAGGGAAAACACACACCACGGGCCTGTTCACCAGCTCTCTCTCGCTCTCTCTCTCTCTCTCTCTGCATCTTCAAATGTTTTTCTTTACAAAAAGAAACCACTGCAAACGACCTCTTGTTCACTAAATGACCCATCAAAAGTTTGTACACCTACTTTATTATTATTCTTTTTCTGCATTTTAGAATAATGTGTGTGTATATATATATATGTTCAACTGCTCATTGATGCAAATATCTAATCAGCCAATCACATGGCAGCAACTCAATGCATGTTGACATGATCAAGATGATCTGCTGAAGTTCAAACTGAGCACCAGAATGGGGAAGAAAGGGATTCAAGTGACTTTGAATGCGGCATGGTTGTTGGTGCCAGACGGGCTGCTCTATCTATTTCAGACACTGTTGATCTACTGGGATTTTCACACACAACCATCTCTAGGGTTTACAGAGAATGGTCCAAAAAAGAGGAAATGTCCAGTGAGCGGCAGTTCTGTGCTGAAAATTCCTTGTTAATGCCAGAGGTCAGAAGAGAAAGGCCAGACTGGTTCAGCTGATAGAAAGGCAACAGTAACTCAAATAAATACTCGTTACAACCGAGTTCTGCAGAAGAGCGCAGTCACCAGATCTCAATCCAATAGAGCAGCTTTGGGATGTGCTGAAACGGGAGATTTACATCATGGATGTGCAGCCGACAAATCTGCAGCAGCTGTGTGATGCTATCATGACAATGTGGACCAGAATCTCTGAGGAATGTTTCCAACACCTTGTTGAATTTATGCCACAAAGAATTAAGGCAGTTCTGAAGGCAAAAGGGGGTCCAAATCGGTGCTAGCAAGGTGTACCTAATAAAGAGGTCAATGTATATGGTAGGCTACTTGAGTATTGGTATTTCAGAATTAGTGACACAAGCTGTCTGTATCCATTTGGTGTCTATATTAATAACCAATTAGGACTCATGATGCTGGCAATATAGACACATCAGCTTCTAGTGGCACCATGTTTGGTTTCTCTGCCCACAAGTCACAGCACAAATGTGATGCCAAATCATGTTGAACTATTAGCACATTTTATCAACCAGTGTAATCATTCTCACACACTCCTCTCCGGCCAGACGGGCCCGTATGTGTGTGTCGACGCACACGTGTGATCAGCGGCATGTGGTTTGGGTGTTGAGCTGCACGGTGCAGGGGAGATCGGTGAGGTTCTCAACCTGACGGCACCCTCCCCCCAGTGCATCCTGGGAAAGCAGGAGGTATGAAAGGGAGGGAAAGAGTAGGGAAGTGAGGGATGAGGGTTTGTGGTTGTTAATTCATCTCGAGATTTGCAGGGAGAAGCAGATTTAGATGCACACATTTTTCTCTCCTTCAAAGTTAATTGTTACAATATTTTTCTGTGTGTACAAATCTTATTCAAAGCAGCTTAAAGAGGCAGTCTTAGTTTAGTTTTTGTGTTCTACTAGATTAGGTTTTCATTGCTGAATGTTCAAACAACACATTATTTTTCATAGATTTTCCATTGTTGCAGCACCTCTCTTCTCAGTCTGTCAGTAACGCTCTGTTTAGTTCCTGTCTCTGTGAAGCCCCTCCTTCTGAAAAGCTCAATGTGCTCTGATTGGTCGGTTGGATCAGTGTGTTGTGATTGGTCAACCACTTCAGCGTGTTTGGGAAATGTAACGCCCCTCACCATACTACTACACACTACTAACTAACTCAACCAGGCCCCGTCCCTTTATTTTGCGTATGCCTTGGGCGGGAATTATTTAAATGAAGAATATTGTGACATGTTTGTTCCCAGAAGAATCTCAAGACTACAATAGAGGCCTTTCAGTGTAAACTGAGAATAACTCCCTCTGGAGTGACTTTGTGCTTTGTAACTTTGCAGATCTTTTTCATGCTCAAACAGCAACATTACACACTAAAGAAAGCTGAAAATGTAACAAAGCACAATAGGTCCTCTTTAAAGTATGGTGTATCTATATGGATGATCTCACTGGAGTAAACTAGCAGGGTTGTGCATCATTCATTCAATTTGAACTGAATTGAATTGGAAGTACTGTAGAACTATAATAAACTGAAGTGCAAAGAAATTCATAAAAGTGTTGTTTTTAACTAGAAAAACAGATGTGGTCATCATGACAGATTTTAAATGTTGGCTTTAAAATGGCCTTTTGGCAGATATAGCACAATTTAAGTCGTCTGTCAGGAAAATGGACCAATTTAGACCTAATTGGACATTTTAGGGGTTTGTGGCAGCCTGTTAGCTTGTAATGTTTGGTAATCTTTGTTTTAATTGATTTGACCTCCAGCATTTAAAGAAAGTGTGGTTGTAGGCATTGACCTGCAGAAACTGCTCGAAGCTGTGTAATCGTGACTTTCCACACGCACGGTTGTACTGAGGCTTTAGTGCTGTAAATGTCAAAAAACAAATCAAGCTTCTTATTGATTAAATCAGTTGAGATTTAGTCTGCTATGCAGGGACGTTACATGGTGTCCTACAGTGCTGGTACATCAGCGTGAGACAGTGATTATAGCTGGAGGGATTACAGTAAGTGCTGTACTTTACTGATTGACAGGCTCAGCGGTTTAGGCCGAGGTTAGTATGGCTGATTGATCCACTTTCCCATCATTCTTTCAAACAGCAGCTTTATTTGGGAGATTTTATTTGCGTTTAGCACCAGATTTACCCCAGATTAATATTGTTGCTGCAATATGTATAGAAATGGGGCTCGTGGGGAAGTTGTCGCAAGGACTATATCTCTATAATGAATGTCAAATGTCCAATTACACAAAATTACACACATGCTTGTTTTCTCTAGAGCGTCTGTATGTTGGTCTCCAACACCTAGTTAAAAATGGTCTTAAATTAGATTTGATATTTGTGAATTTGTAGGTTTTAACTGAAAGGTGTTCTCAGGATAAGAGTATTTTTCATAAATGTCCGGTTGGGGCAAGATGAAAATGTAATTGTATATGATTTCTATAGGCCAAAACAATGATATTGTTTCATTTTTTTGTATGTGACCTTTTACATTTGTTGCTGCCTCCTGAATTTTGTTGAAAAACAAATACATTTATTAAATAACATTTAATACATTTTTAATACTTTGGAAGCCCATTTTTGCCACATAAGAAAAAAAAAACATCATGCTTTGGTAAATGAAAAAAAAGAAAGTTGAAATTATGAGCTACTAAGTCAATATAACAATGTAATATAATATAATAATATAATTATGACAAAAAGTTGAAATTGCTCCAAAAATCAAGTTGAACTTATGAGAGTCAAAATTGAAATAAAAGGTCATAATTATGGTAAAAAGTCTAAATTGTTCCAAAAATCTATTCGAATTTATGACAAGGTCGAAATTTAAATAAAAAGTCATAATTATGACTTAAAAAAAAAAGTGAAATTCAGATTTGAAAAAGTTGTAATTATGACACAAAATTGAGATAAAAGGTCAATCTACTAATGGTATATTATGCTGAAATAGTAAATATTTTAGCATGGAATAAATGACACACTTCACCTATAAGAGCTTTTGTTAGTGAAGCTTCTGTTTAAGCTCAGTAAATTCAACAGAAACAGTGTGATTTAGACTTTGCTTTTCCTCTGTAAGACTTCAATTCCAGCGTGGGTTTGGCCTTCTCTGTGATTGGCGCTACCACCCCTGTCGTTGGCTCCTGTTCATATTGTAAGATTAATTTTCATTTTGAGAAATGAAAACCTGCAACTGCTGGGGTGAGCTGATGTTTTGTTTAGTTTCCCATAGTCAGACGACCGCACTTCATGCAACAAACCTCGGCGGAGCGTTTAAGCGAAGGACATTTTTACACAGTACTGATATATCATTAACCCTCTAGACGCGTCCTTAGAGACGCTCACCATTGATCTTTTATGTGGCCTGTGGAATCCCGCCGTTCCTCCATTCGATGGGACACGAGGGGCTTGGGAATGCAGCGGCAATTGCTCGGCAATTTAGCGACTGGAGAAATAAGCAAATTTTCGTGCGGAAAGCAGCGCTATACGACGTCTCATATAACTCTAATTAAAGAGCCATTCAGGGCCGTGTTCTGCTGAAACCATTTCCAGACCTGTATCCTCATCCCCCTCCCCTCCATCCCTGTTTTTTTTTTCTTCATTCGTTCATCTTACGATCCCAGTGGGGTATTATCGGTGAGGTATTTCCTGCAGTAAGTCTTTCCTGCGTGGTTCTCGCGCTCTGCCCAGGGAGCCGTGAACCAAAGCAGGCGCCCAGACTGACAGCAACAGGCCATCGGAGAGAGAAACCCAAGCTTCATCTTGGAAGAGTGTCCACGCTACGTCTCCCAGAATCAAATCCAAAATCAGCTTGTCCTCTTTTCTGTGCTGCCTTCCGTCGGCAAGACAGTGCTGTGTACAGAACGCGTACTGGGGTGAATCTCACGAAACTTTGGCCAGATCAGATTTCACATACTGCAAAAAAACTGTTTTCTTGTGTGATTTCTGTATCTGTGTGTGTATATGCGTGTAGAAGTGTGTGTTTTGTGTGCCCATTTTTTTTGTTTACATTGAGTAGCCTATATATTTCTTAGTATATATTTGACTGTGTATGACTATATAGTATGTATAAAAAGTTTAAATCATATATACAGTGCTATGCATAAGTTTAGACACCCATACTAAAGTTGACTAAAAAGAGGAATAAAAAATCATCTTTTGGAAACTGAACTTAATGCCTTAATTTAAAAAATTAGGAAAAATCCAACCTTTAAGGACACCAATTTTCTTTGTGAATGAATAATGTATCGTAAATAAATAAATGTTCTTCCTTAAAATACAGGGTGCATAAGTTTGGACACCCCTATGTTAAATTCCCATAGAGGCAGGCAGATATTTATTTTTAAGTATTTTTTTTAAACATTTTTTTTAGGACACTATGCATCCTGATAAAGTTCCCTTGGCCTTTGGAATTAAAATAGCCCCACATCATCACATAGCCTTCACCATACCTAGAGATTGGCATGGGGTACTTTCCATAAGATCATCTCTCAATGCAAATCAAACTAGCTATTAGGCTAACTGAAATAAAACCTTTATTTATTTACGATACATTATTCATTCACAAAGAAAATTGGTGTCCTTAAAGGTTGGATTTTTCCAAATTTTTTAAATTAAGGCATTAAGTTCAATTTCCAAAAGATGATTTTTTATTCCTCTTTTTAGTCAACTTTAGTATGGGTGTCTAAACTTATGCATATATATATATATATATATATATATATATATATATATATATATATATATATATATATATATATATATATATATATTTATATAAAATGTGTACACACACACATACATAATTTAAATAATTTATTTTTCATTTTATCATGAAAAAAAAAGCCATGCAAAATTGTTTAATGGGACAACAGCACAGATTATTATTTCATATTTGTTTTTAATTTTCCTTTTGATTTTGGATGTAAAATGTGAGCTAGATAGTGTTCTTGACAGCTTTTCTCAGCTCACTGAGAGTCAGAGAGAGAGAGATGTAGTGGCGTCATCGCTCTGCCTCTGTTCCCTGACCTGAAAGAGACGTTCCTCTTTGAGTTTCTGTCAGGCGCCGTGTGTGTGGAGCGGCAGACGAGCTCTATTGTTGCTGCTGTACGAGCGTAATGAAGATTTACACTGCAGACTCGTCGTTCTCAAAGCCCCGCTCGTCCCAGTCACTCCACTGAAACAAGTGTTGGCTGTGCTGTTCACTGAACGCTTCTGATGTGCTTTTATGAACGTCAGTCATGTGGTAGAGGAATCTTAGTCGATTTGTCTTGAAATCTGATGAGATTTAAACTCTAAGGCCAGTAATATGTTGTACATGCTTGACGTGCTTCTTGCTTTACTGTGACCGTAACCGACCCCAGTACTGGAGGGGGCGATAGAGTTCATTTCAGATCAGGTCTGTGCCGTTAAACCAGCTGTGGTGTTATTCAGGTAGATAGATATAGAAGTTAACCGTTTAACTAGCTTCTCTTCAAACTGTTGCTGTGTAATGACAATAGTTGAGTGAAAAGAGGAAAAAATACTTAAAAATAACACATTTCAGAATGAAACAACATGCAAAACTTTTTCAAATTCCTTTTAAAACTTTCTTGTGAACATTCTTTCCTTCAAACTATCTTTCCAACTTTCAGAAAATTGAAAAATTTCAGAAGAAATTTTGAAAAAATTGAAATAATTTATTTTTCTTTCTGTCAAATTGTCTTTCTTTCTAACTTTAAACTTTCTTTCTAACTTTATATTGAATACTCCTTTTAAAACTTTCTTTCATTCTCTCTTTCAAAATTTCGTTAAAAAAATTGAAAGAGAAATTTAGAAAACAATTAAAGACTTTTTTTTTCAAAATTTCTTTGTCAAAATGTCTTTTTCTATCAAACTTTCTTTCTTTCTTTCTTTCTTTCTTTCTTTCTTTCTTTCTTTCTTTCTTTCTTTCTTTCTTTCTTTCTTTCTTTCTTTCTTTTTCAATCTTTTTTAAAAAAAAATATGTCCTTGTCTTTCATTCTTCCAAAATTGCTGTCCTATTTCATTCTTTCCACACTCTAAAAACTGCTGGGTTAAAAAATAACCCAACCTTAACCACACCGCTGGGTCACTATTGGACAGAACACGCGCTGGGTTGGTTTGACCCAAGTGCTGGGTTTTACCATTTAACCCATATTTCTGGGTCATTCATTTGACTCAACCAGTGGGTGAAATTAACCCTCTTGCTGGGTTAAGTCTTACTCATGTGCTGGGTTATCTCTTGTCTCATTGCCTTAATAAAATTAGTAACAAATATTTGTTATATTACGAATGTAAAAAAAATATTATCTCTGTAATACAATAAACCAGAGAGGCCACAGTATATGTGATTTCAATCTCATTTAATTTTTTAAAAATTTTATACATTTCTTTAATACTTTTCGTTATTGAATACAAATGTTAATCAATGTCAAAGGTCTGACATGTCCCCTCATTTAATCCCTGAGGCACAGAATGTGCAGCAATTCACCAGTCATCTCATTTTGTAAATATTCAACCATGTTGGTCCTCACCTGTTGATTACACAAGTCAAGTAAAGTCATCTTTAATTATATAGCACTTTTTACAATACAGATTATATCAAAGCAGCTTCACAGTAATACTGTAACATGAAAATAATACAACAAAGTTTGTTTCTAGATGAAAAATTGCGTCATTGTCCACCTTAAGGCAAATCAATAATATTGTTGAATATTAAATGTCCCCAACTAAGCAAGCCAAAAGCCAAGGCAACAGTGGCAAGGAACCAAAACTCCATCAGGTGACAGAATGGAGAAAAAAACCTTGGGAGAAACCAGGCTCAGTCGTTCAGTTCTCTTCTGGCCATCGAGCGAACGGTGTATGATTATGATTCAGGCAGCATTACAGGTCAGAGGTCAGATTGAATAAGAAAATTCAGAATATTTATCCAGTTCCATCTGGTTGGAAGTCGGAGTCATCACACCGGTATGGAGACGAGTTTGTTGAGGATCAGTCGTGTCGATGAGGCCTTCACAGGGCTGATGAGGCTGGCCCTTCAGGGATGCGTCATGGATGGGTCCAGGCGCAGGTCCACCTTCTGATCTGGATATGGCCTGGATCCGGCTGACTTCAGTAAACTTTAGAATGAACAGAAAGACAAAAATTAGCATAGATGCCATTCTTCTTATTAAATAATGAGTACATCAGGTGTTATAGGAAAGTGTCCCCGGTTCCGGCTGACCTATGCAGCCTAATAATCATTTAACTGATTTGAATAATAGAAATGTATAATGTTCTATATGAATGCCAGGTAAAAGATATGCGTTTTAGTTTAGATTTAAACTGACAGAGTGTGTCTGCTTCCCGGACAATCACTTAGAGTGTTGCAATAAAACTGACATGCAAGTTAAGTTTTTTTTGTGGAAGTATCAATTTATTATTGAATATGCAATTAAAATATTGCAAACATTAAATGACCAAATGTGAAAAACAAACAAAATGTGTATTCAGTATTTGCAAACTGAATTATAGTAATAGTAATAAAAGAGTAATTTGGACAAATATTATCAACATTAAGGCATTCAAATAAAACATTACTTTATTAAAAGTAAAATATTACTGTAATGTTGATAGTGTCTAACGTTAAAACTCACAAACCCACAAAGCTGCTCGGTAATCTCCTGACTGGCGCTGATGATCGCCTCGTTTAGATGTTAACTTACACACAATAAAATACTTCGGGTAGGCTATCATGTAAGTTTGCATTTTTTAAGTTTTAAATATTGACGATCATTCGTTCAACTAAACGGGTATAATTTTCTTCTCAAAACTGACGCCTGTCCATTTATTTCTCCTTTCCTCAGTCGCTGTAACGTTATATAAAGATTGCAAGTCATATCCTACATAATAAAAACTAGGCTATATCAAGCTCTTGAAAGCCTTTTTTTGGCAGAACGATGCAGAAACGATGGACATTACAGAAAACACACGCAGACTGTGCTGGAACTTACCTCAGTCACTTCTTCTGACGAGTATTTCTAAAACTACGCCAGCAGACTTTTCACTCACAACTCACTAGCTAGCCTACATTAGAGACTCATTTCCCGCTGATTTTACGTGCGAGCCCTGTGAGGAAAGTGCGCGTATGGATTTCATACAAAACGCTTATCTCACTTTTAAATACGCAACGTTCACAATGAATAGGCCTACGATAATTACATGATGAATTTAGAATTTAAACTGCATATTTCAAAAAGGCTGCTGATATAGCTGGTTTAATTTCAACTAAGGATTTAAAGTGGCATTTTGTCAAAAAATTCTAACCGGCTAGCTGTGGCTATTTAATGTTTCACAGAAATAAATAGTTACCCCTCACACTTCCATATCAACGACTGTATGTTGAACAGTGAAATTAGCTTGCTGCTACCACCACAACTTATTAAAAATATAGGTAAACATTCATATTAACTTACCATAAAACACTGCCTGCTCCGAGTGGCGTGCTCCTCGAGTCAGAAGTGAAGAATCCAGAAAGTTCCACAAAGAATGAAAAAAGTAACCAGTTGCTGGGTCAAAATAACCCAACCAGCGGTTTATTTGTGAATGACCCCCTTACAACTCATTTGACCCAGCATGATCAACCCAATAATGTGTTTACAGTACCCCAAACAGCCCAACTTTTTGACCCAGCACAATCAACCCAACAATTTGTTTACAGAAACAACCCAGCATTTTTTTGAGTGCAAGGTTAAATTTCTCTGAAAAAGTTTGAAAGGAAAGACCTTTCTCTTAACCTGTCAAACTTTGTTTCCTCCTTTCAAACTTTTCAGAATTTGCTTTCGAGTGTTATTTCCTCTTATAAAACTTGGTCAGATTTTCATGTGAATAATCTTTACTTCAGACTACAGTTGGAGGAGCTTCACTGTAACAATATCATTCTGCATTGCCAAAAGCTCTGTCAAAATGATAACAGCAACGAAATTATAACGTGTTGAAGAAACTCAAGTGCGCTAGATACTCTACTCTTTCTCTCTTCATCTTCTTTATTATATGTGTGGAGCTTGTCCTGTGTTTATACAGTATGAGATAGGAAGTGGTTGAGTGTCTTTCCATTCCCTGTTGTATTACCTCGTTCGGAGCGGCCGGTCCGGGGGTAGCTGCGGTCAGCTGCCCACATCTGCAGTTCGGAAAACGGTGCAATTTAAAACCAGGGCAAAATATACAGGAGAGTCTCTTTTCATCTCACTGCTCCCACAAAGGAGAGCAAGAATACGAGATTGGAGAAATGAGGGCTCAGGCCGACCTCTGCCGGATCTTCTTTCCATTTGGATGCGAGGCGTAATCCAGCGTAAGTGAAATCACATGGTGAATTATCCCATCGAGAAGGCAAGACGAGCGCTGAAGGAGACTTTAATGATGATGAAGCTCTCCGGTTCCTCTAATGAAGCCGTTGATTGGATGCTTTCTTCATCCCAGCACGCCAGACTGCAAACGTTTCCTTCTTTTAGACGTTTTAGACTTCTTAACTCAAGCAATTACTTATAAACCGTTAAAGACAGACATACTGTGAACTCCAGGGTCGTTATTTGACGGTATATGAGTTGGTCCACATTATTTCAAATTGAATAAGCATGTTTAGCAGCAACATTCCTGAAAAACTGATTCTGTAAAGAAATCTCTTTAGCTCCGCCCACCCCCATGAAGCCCAGCAAAAACTACTTCAATCTTTAAGTCGATAGTTTTATATTTATGCATCATTTGTATTTTGATTGTCATTCGCAGTGCTTCATGGGATTGTAGTTCTTTTTCTGATTACATCTGTTATGTACACGATCTTTATACCTTTGTCTTTTTGTCAGATTTCAAATAGTTGTTTGCTTCAAATCTAAGTTTATAATGTTGTGATTCACCTGATTGTTTTGGTTCATGGCTTATAACACTATAACTCTTTCCCTATGAGAAAAATGGGCAGGTAGTGTTGCACTCTATGGCAGGATAAGTGGGTGTGGCTTAATATTCTGTCTCTCTTTAAAGGGATAGTGTGTCCAAAAATAAAAATTCTGTCATCATTTACAACAGTCAACATTATAGCTTTGTGTGAGGAAAACTAACAGAAAATCTCATTTGATTTAAATACTGTGGAGATAGTTTAGCTAGGTTTGATTAGGTTTTAATTTAGGCCTGAAACTGCATGAAAAGTAAAACAATTATACTGTAAAAGCTGTGACTTTAGGAGTCGTATGGACTAACTTCAGATACATTTATGGTGCTTTTTGTCATTTTTAGAGCTTGACAGACATTAATTTTTATTGTATGGAAACGAGCTCCTGCAACATTCTGTTAAACGTGGTTTGGATCAACATGAGGATGCGTAAATAATTCTTCCTCTTACTTTCTTCCTCCTGTTGAAGACTTGTCTGTGGGCTAAAAGTAGGTCATCACCAAACCTGTTGCATTAGCCGAGTGTGTCTATCTTCATTTCCCACTCTTTCTCTGGACCCCCTCCTCCTCCTCCTCCCTCTTCCTCCTCCCTCCTCCTCGTCCTCCCCCCCCCCCCCCCCCCCTCCTCCTACTCCTCCCTCCTCTGGGATTTTTTTCATTTGCAATTACAGTAATATATAACATCAGGCATTGGGAGATTTAGAGCTTTACCTTACATAACCCAGTGGATTTAACTTAAGGGCTTTGGTTTGACTCCAGCACTGCTTGTGCTCAGAAACAAATGCAAACTCTATCTATCTATCTATCTATCGTTCTGTCTGTCTGTCTGTCTATTTGTCTGTCTGTCTGTCGTTCTGTCTGTCTGTCGTTCTGTCTGTCTATTTGTCTGTCTGTCTGTCTGTCTGTCTGTCTGTCTGTCTGTCTGTCGTTCTATCTGTCTGTCTGTCTGTATATCGTTCCATCTATCTGTCTGTTGTTCTGTCTGTCTGTCGTTCTGTCTATCATTCTGTCTGTCTTGTCGTTCTGTCTGTCTGTTGTTCTGTCTTTCTGTCTAATACACTACAGTTCAAAAGTCTGGGGTTGGTAAGATTCTTTTTAATGTTTTTGAAAGAAGTTTCTTATGCTCAAATTATACTGCATTTATATGATCAAAAATGCAGTAATATTGTACCCTGGAAATCCAGAGTTCTCGCGAGAGCACAAGTTGAATTTGCTCAGCGAGTTACTCTGGCGTCGAGTAATGATGCTCATTAAATATGCCCTTGTATCCGAGCTGCACCAATCACATCAGGTTATCTGATATAGGCGGGCCAGAGGCGAGGTAAACAGAGGGTAAACAGTCGAAGTCATTAGTAAACATTGCAAGATGGCTATGGATGAACACCAGTTGTTTGAAACGGCTTTGGCCGCCACAATGAACGAGTTAGACTTGGCTTTTTCTCTAAAAGAGGAACAGAAGACGCCGCTCGAATCGTTCCTTTGCAAGAAGGGCTTTTTGCTGTTTTGCCGACCGGATACGGTAAGAGTCTAATCTACAGTTAGCTCCGCTGGTAGCTAAGCATATGAGGCTTATTGTTGTGATTGGTCGTAGTGTTATTCAATTGCGTGCAGTGAGATTTTCAAATGCACGCTTGGTGCCGCCCCTCGAGCTGGACGATTTTCATTAGTCGATGCCAGACCCTTAATCTTTTAGATTTAGGTCTGGATTTCCAGGCTAGTAATATTGTGAAATCTTATAATTTTGAAAAACTATTTCTATTTGAATATACAGTAGTCAACGTTTGAAGTGGATTGTCCTAAGGCAAGAATGGGTATTGTTCAAAATTCATGTATAACTTTGATTAAAGTTTTTGATCCACTTCAAATGTTGACTATTGAATTTATTGTAAAATGTAATTTATTCCTGTGACGGCAAAGCTGTATTTTCAGCATCATTACTCCAGTCTTCAGTGTCACATGATCCTTCAGAAATCATTCTAATATAATGATTTCAAGAAAATTTCTTATCAGTGTTATACACAGTTGTGTATGTGTGTGTGTGAAATGCATTATGATTATGCAGCGCGAGTGTGTTGGCGTGTTCTTGTCCAGCAGTCAGCTCTTTTCTCCATTAGAGATGATTTGATGTGACTTTATTTGAGTGAGGTTGGCCGGTTTCTGCTCGCCCCACTACAGCCAGTTTGTGTTCCTGCGGCCCGCTGGTCCACCTGGCCAGAAACCACAGCCTGTAAATCTCACATAACGAAGCGTTCCAGCTAGCACCGATGTTGGACAAGGGCAGCGAGCGAAAGAGAGCGATCTGACTGGTGCAGAAAGAGGGTGGGATATTAGCGAAGAACGTATTCCAGAGTGTTTAGAGGAGACATCATGTCATTTGATTCAGCTTGTACACTCAAGAAGCATTTTAATTTCTTTGGCGTCTCATGTATTGCAGCTCTGGGAGTTTTAAGATGTAAAGCTTCAGGGATTAGTTTAGTAAGAAGAGGATGAGGAGGAGGAGACATGAGCGGCAGGGGCCGCTGACTCGGTCAGAGGGATGTCAGGGCGGTCAGCGCAGAGATTAGGAGCGAGTGATGGAGACAGATAGTGGTTTTGCTTACATCAACTCAGTGCTCACGCAACCTGGAGATGAGTTTGGGTTTAGTTCAAGAGCAGGACCTCACGCTGCAAGACTGCAATCTCGAAGACACTGACTCTGAAAAGGCTTTATCAATGCTTCTAATACATACAATTATACAAGTTATAACATGAATTAATGCTTTAGGTACCATGAACTAACAATAAACAAAATGTTTTGCAGAATTTATTCAACTTAGCAATGTTAATTTTTATTAACAATATTTACATCATATATATATATATTTGTACATTTTATTACATTTTTAATCTGTCTGTGTCTATTTATATCTATATCTGTGTCTATATTTTTAAATATAATATAATTTTTTATATATTTTAAAGTGCACATATTTATGCATTTCTTAATCTGACAAAGTTATTATTTATTTATTTATTTATTTTATATATTTATATTGTGCACTATAATTTTTTTGTCTGTCTTTTTGCATTTAAAAAAAAAAAAAAAGCACATTTTAATTCCGTTTGCATTGGAATAAAAAGTTTGCAACCAACCAGCTCTGAGATGAATCTCAACATTGCAAACTTTGATTTGAAGCGATAAACAACTAAATTGTATAAATAAGGTAAAAATCGATGTAATCAGGCAATTAAATGCTCATTTCTTGAAGCATTTCCATTGACGTATTTAACGATGGTACAATGTACAACTCATGAATACAAGTCATTGACTATAGTATAAATATGAATTATCTGGATCTCATTGAAGAATTGTGGGTAGTGTCAGTGAATTCAGCAATGATACATGACTTTTGGCTGACTTGCATTAAGCATCATCATTTATCAACCTCAGTCCAGGAACTTATGATAGATCTCAAAAGATTTATGTAATCGATTTCTAAAAAAGAAAAAAAAAGATTTCTCTGGAGAAAAATTATGAGATTTTTACTTGTCATTGATGTTGCGTTATAGAAAAAAGGGTGAAACAAACGCGAATCGGTTCATTTTCCAAACTATCGTTTGTCTTTGCAATTTTTTTTTTTCTTCATCATTTGTTTTAATTTTTCTCCTACCTATGGTGATGTTCTCTGCCTGGTTTGACGTTTCATGTTTTGCTTTTCATTAGGGATGTCCCGATCCGATCACATGATCGGAAATCGGGCCCGATCACGTGTTTTCAGACTCGATCGGAATCGGACGTTACCTCCCGATCAGGACTCGGATATATATATTCTCATTATTTTTTAACACATCAATATTTATGCGGTGGCACAGAGTTACGCCGGTTTCACACTGAACGCGTTAGTAAGCAGCGCAGGAGCGGTGAGCAGGACGAGCAGGACACGTGCGTTTTGCTTTCACACTGGCAGCGTTTGTCACGCGCGGCTGAACCGCGGGTTGTGTAGGCTAACGTTACAGACAGAGTACTCCATAATGGATAAGTTGGCGTTGCTTTTTTTCGTTTTCAAATACATTTAAGAGAAAAGACTTGTCAAGAAGCTTATTTTATTAATAATTTAATTTATATAACTTTTGTTTCATCTTTGATTTTATTGTTATGGCAACAAGTTTGTTTTTGGACATTTGTTTTCTTTTTAAATTGCTGTTGGTCATTTGATTGACTGTTTAAAACACAATAGATATCATCAATGCACTTTTTGGATAAAACTGCGGTGTATTTTGGCCATGATCAATGTATTGTCACTTTAATTCAGCAAAAGCGGCGCAGCAAAAATAGACTCGGCGCCGAAACGATCGCGGCACTGCTGCTCTGCTCTACTACGCACTGCCGCGCCGCCTCTGCGCGCGGTGTGAATGCTCTAAAGCCTGGTTTAATCTGTTAACATGGGCGGCGAAAAAAAATACGCGCTGCACGCTCTGCTAACAGTGCAGTGTGAAACCGGCGTAAGAGTTAGGAGTGTAGTTCCTAAAAGCACATAAATGGCTTTGCAAACACTGTAGCACTTTTATTTTTGATTTGTTTACTTGCCTGCCGGGTATTTTCAGTTGAGGTGCTATTTGTTTATATATTAGACTTTTTTTATATTTACTGTTGCACTAAAGTCCAAAAGTGAAGAATTTATGTATTACTTGATTGTTCAAGCTGCCTCACAGAAGTGCTCTGTTTGTTAACAGAGTTGTTGAATGTTAAAATAAGGTGAATTAAATAAAAAATAAGGAACATCCTGGATCTGTTTTTTCGCTCTTCTTTATTCTTTTTTTATGTATTAAGTATCGGATCGGGACTCGGTATCGGCAGATACTCAAAATCAAATGACTCGGACTCGGACTCGAGGCCAAAAAAACCTGATCGGGACATCCCTACTTTTCATATTAATAGACCTCTGTTCAACCAAGAGACATAGTTGAGAGAAAGAAAAAAGAGGCATAAAAAAACAGGGAACTAGAGGAGAGCAGAGAGGGAGGAACAGGGTGGGAAGCCAGAAGTGAATCATAAACTAAGTGCATTTCCAACCTTTGCAATCGGATTTTTCCAGTCCATTTGCTCAGTGTCCGTGTCCCCTTCTCCAGTGTGTGTCCCTCCCGCGATACTCTCCGACTTTTACTATCACAACATGGAAACTCTGCTTTTCATCATGGCATTTCTAATGAAACATTCTCCGTTTCTGATTAAACTTCATAAAAATAAATAGCTCGATCACTATTAATAATATTACTGCTTAATAATAATATGAAACAAAATAAGAAATTGCTATTTTAACATCTTAGTGTAAAATGAAAATGGAGTATAAGAAATAATAATATCTAACTTTGAAATTACAATCCTTGGTAACACTTAATTTTACATTGTCCTTGTTACATGTACTTAGTAAATGATGCATAATTACATGCAACTAACCCTAATAAAACCTAATTATATAATAAGTAAAGGTTGTTAATTAATATTACTTAGTGCTTAAATGTGTAGTTACATTGTAACAAGGACATCTTAAAATAAGGTGCAACCCAATACTAATTTATGGCTTTCATAATTTCTTCACTTTTGTTTTATTTTGGTGCAAAACCACAGGGAGCCGTTAAAGCTTGGGAAGATGTTTTTTCTCAAAAGATTAATTGCGCTGGTCTAGTACTATTGGAAAATAAATAACTTAAGTTACTTAGTTACTTCCTAACACTTTTACATTATGAAGTTTTGGTCAGCAGACAAGCTAGTGTTTTATTCTCATCAGAAGATACTTTGATCATGTGAACAATGCTATTTCTTAAATATTTTGGCTAATTGGATCATAATTTCAGCTCGCAATAATTGTGTAGCACATTTGGCTCCGTTCCAAAATTCAATTCCGCAAAATTGCAGCCCAGAGAAAATTCCCATCGCTTTTCCCTCAAAATTAGTGCAGTAAATGGGTGAAAATCCGGCATATTCCACGTGGGCCTATAATGAACGGTGTAGCTCCTGAGTTTTTATGGCTTGTCAGTCTTGTTTAATTTCATTCATTCAGATCTCTGCTCGCACACACGCACGTCTCCCCGCATTTTCATCTGCTTTTCTGTTTCTGTCTTTCTGTCGCTTCCCTCCACCTATTTCTCTTTTTCTCCATCACTTTCCCTCACACCTCCTCTGCTTTTCCTGTTTTAGTCTCACCCCCTTGTCCTCCCATCTCTCTCTCTCTCTCTCTCTCTCTCTCTCTCTCTCTCTCTCTCTCTCTCTCTCTATCTCTTTCCAAAGCTGTTTTTCATAAAGCGTTGGCTGGAATGGCAGATCCCAGAGGCGTAGTGTGAAACACTAGACTCTGATGGAGCGAGAGCCAAACAGATGCAGACCCTCGTCTCAACATATACCTCAGCTCTCTCTCTCTCTCTCTCTATCTCTCATACACACTCTCTCTCTATCTCTCTATCTGTCTCTCTCCACACTGTCGACATGCTCCCAAAGTTCCTCAGACTCTCCTGCAACTCTCCTCTGCCCAGGCGCTGAAAAACACCAAGTGCTTTTGTACCAAGTTAATCTAAAAGAATTGCTTGAGGTGTGTTACTTGTGCACATTCGCTTTTCGCTGAGATTCAGTGTTTATTTGAGCCTGAAATATTTGAGACTGAATTCTCATCAGGCTGAGATTCTTAAAGGGACAGTTCATCTAAAAAATAAAAATTCTGTTTGAATCTTCATGTCGCTCATAATGATTTTATGAATATGAGTGCAATGATTTTCATGATTTGTTTTATAGAACACAATAAGCCATTAAATATGTGCCCTTTATCACACGATGAAAGCGAATGGTGACTTCGGCTTAAGACTAGATTTTCACTGAATAATGACTTGAATTCAGTCTTTTTCTTAGTGTAAAGCTATCAGAATATAGCGCACAAATCATATGGACATCTATAAGGTGCTTATTCAATACTTTTTTTGTCAGATATGGAGATTGACGGCTGCAATCCCTATTAGTGCTGCACGATTAATTGAAACAAATCCGAAAATCGTGATATGGCTTAGTGCGATTACCAAATCACGAAGACTGGGATTTAATGAAACGAGTAAATGCACTTTTAAACCTGCTTTTGTCAACAATAAAGAGGCTTGAAGAGCTCCCTGCAGTCTTTCACCAAAAAAAAGATTGTTTAATGTTTGAAAATGAAGAAATTACGATAAATATTAGCATTGTAATTTTTACAGTTTTACTGTAAAATTATTATTATATTGGTATTTTTTTTAAAATACTATATTTTACAGTGAAATATTACAATATTCATATTTCTTTTGTTACATTTTTATTTTGTAGTAGTAATAATATTTATAATCATTTTCTTAAATAGACTTATTTTACAGTGAATACTTACAATATCTATATTTTTTATTTTGTTTAATATTCTTTAGTAATAATTATAATTATTATTATTATCATTATCATATTGATATATATTCACAAAAAATTGGCCCAAATGTGTAGCCCAACAAACAAGCACATAAACCTTGAGCTTTTTTCTAAGTCACTTTATAAATCAGTTGCAATTTTTATCAGATCAATCGCAATTCGTTTTTTCCCCTAGTCCCTGCCCACTATCATTAAATGTACAAGAGCATTTTTAGCAAGATGAGCCGAGGTGTTTGGGAGGACGACCGTGATGGATCTTCTGGGTCTGGTCTGAGGTGTTTCCTCCTGTGGGATTCTGTTTCCTCTCAGCGAGCGCACGCACTGCCAGCGTTCCTCATTCCTGCGAGACAGACGGAGAGATTTAACCTGGTGTTTATGACCGGGATGAGTTTGACGCATGACCTCCTGACACAGGATCTGATTTAATATTCTCTTATCGTGGAGGTGGCGTCCTGATGAACGAGCTGAGAGCATTAACGTCTTATCTGCTCCAACAGGCCCAGAGACAGATGAGATACAGGCTTAACTCTGCACCGACAGAGACCGGATTAGATCACGCTAGTTCAGGTTTATGAGTGGATTGATAGATGATGGAAATCTATTAGCTTGAGCGTGGGATCGATGGTGAGCTGCTAAAAGCTTAAACGCGGAGATCTCCTTAAATGACCTTAAAGACACTTGTGGGAACAAAAACTTTTTTTTTTCTTTCTTCTCATTCACAACCCATTTTATTTCCATAGTGTGAAGTATTTTTAGATTAAAACATGATTTGGGTTATTTTATTATTAAATGCAACACGTTTTACACTTAAGTAAATAGGGTTAATTTTAGTTTCAGGTGGAGTTTCTCCTCACAGATTGACTGAGAGAAATATCCCGTTCTCACATTCCTACATGCGGGACATGAAGAGGTCCGTCTGCTGTTGGGTCGTGTGTTTTTCTCATGGTGCTGTGTATCAGTAATGTGTGTAGGATAGGGGGAAATGTAACACAAGGAAGTGTGTGTGTGCGGGCCTGGCTGTCACTCGAGGCTTTTAAAGAAAATAGAGAGTCTAGACGTGTTTATTTGTCCGCCCTATCAGATCATGAGATAATGCTCGGACATATGAACTGGTGAGTTTCTTTCACACACTCTGTTGCTTCCTCATTTCATCATAAGTTGACTCACTATAGCGCCATCTGCAGGTGGGATGTCTCATCTCACAGAGACTTAAAGGCTGCAGATGATTTCAAAAATAACTATTTGTTGTTTTATGTTTAAGTCTTTGTTTTTACTTTGTGTTATTTTATTTCAGCTTCAGAAAATGCTTTTATTTCTGTAATTGTCATCTTAATTTTAGAATTAGTATATGAAAAAACTGTAGATTAACTAATTGAAAGCAGTGTTATTTTAGTATTATTTATATATGATTATAATATTTATTAATATTAAGAATTAGCTTCTATTTTTAATTTTTTTGTATGTTTTAGTAATTTTTATTGTGAGCATTTTTATTTTATTTGTATATTTTTCAGTAATTTTCAGTAATTGTAGTACTTTTATTTCAGTTAGTTGTCAACATTTCTAATTTTAATTTCAATGTTTTTCATCTAATATTTTTTTTTAAATATTTTTATTAGTTATTCATTTTATACTATATATTTTATAATTTATAATTTTATAACTAGCCTATAACAACACTATTAGTAAATTAGTTTTGTTAGTTAGCAATAGTGTAAATTTATTCCGATTTGCACGCTAAATGAGATCTCCATTATCAGAAAAATACACTTCTGAACAGTGTAGGGGAAATGCTTTACAATATTGCGTTACTCCCTAAAAAAGTGACTAATTGTTTTACTTTTAGTCATGGCCCTTATGTAAAGGCCCTTTAACATCAGAAGTGAAATGAATAAGCCTCAGGCTAAAGGAAATGCTAATTCACACCTGTACATTAGAGAGCACAAACATTTCAGCTGTGCTGCCATTCTGGATCGCAGAAGAATAGGAAATGAGCAGAAAGTTCAATACACGTGATTTTTTTTGTGTCATTTTTGCTTATTCGTACGATTGAATTGGATCATTGAAGGTCCGCAGCAAAGACATTGGTTAATAAAGTGAGATTAAATGCATAAAGTACATTTTTATTATTTAACATACTTAATTATTGAAGGTTTGCGTAAAATTCAGATTTTGCAATTCACTGTTTTCATTAATTTCGTGGAATACACCACGCACACAACGCCTCTGAACTTAAGATTTCTCTCAACGTGGGGACAGGAGAGCTGTCAGTCAAACAAAGGATGCAATACTTTACTAGTTACTTGAAAAAAGCAATCTGATTGTGTACCCCAAACACGAATTCTGAATTTAAAACATGCTCAGAAATATATTTCAAAAGAGAGTTTGCACTTTAAATGCCTTTAATGTAGTGAGCTACTTGTTTCAGTACAGTAGCTTGTAGTGCAGCTAACAACTAGTCTAATAGGGTGACTGTAGTTTAACTATTCCTTCATGCTACAGCCGACCGTATCCCACGCTCCTCTCTCTCTCACACTATCTCTCTCTCTGTCTCTTTCTGCCATTCAGACGCTCATTAGCTGAAATAAGCACATGCGCTCTTTAACAGCCGGTCCTTTATGTGTTTGTGTGTAGTTTTACAGCGCTTGTAAAACACCTCCACTCAGTTTGGAGTGATTATCTGTGCGTTTACCAGCCCAAATAAATCCAGCGAGGGTTTTCAGCTGCTGGAGTGTTTTTGCTCTGGATTTCATGGTTTTGATTGCGCAGTTGTGTAACAGAAGCGAGACTGGCCCTGCACTGGGTTTCGGTTGTGTTGTTGCTCTCTTTTGGGCCGGTTTGTTATTGAGATGCTGGAATACATTTCAGAGAAATGGTGTGTGAATGGTACTTTATAGTGTGTGCATTGTGTAATGGTGTCGTGAAGAGGGAAGACCTCACATGAAAACCAGATGGACGTCCTGAAACAAAGAGAGAGTAGAGTAGTCTCGGCATTAAGCCTGGTCCACTTTACATCTTATTCTGGTCAAAAAGCGTCCATTTACACGGGAAGAGAGCGTCTGATTGACATGTGAATCGACCAACTACAATGTGTGTTTCTTAATGTGTGTTTGGAGTGTGATTTACTGCTTGTTTATCGCTTTTCTAAAGCACTCTTCATAATGATTTCTTTTTCTTTTTTCTAAATGACATTTCACTTGCATTTTTTAACACAAGACATCTGTAATTTCATGATGTCGGTAGATTTCTAAGGTGGGAATGTCTGTCGTCTGAATGTGGCCGTTATGGAAGGTCATGTGAACTGGATACTTTCACATTCATTTATATCATTTTAATTTATAAATATATAACAATCATTAAAAACAAATATGTGTATGTAAATGTATATGTATGTGAGTGAGTGTGTGTGTACACACTACTTAATCAAATTAATAGCACATCAGATTTGGATGAGAAATTACCCCCAAAATATAATTTAAAGGTATTATTGTGTTAAATGAGAAAAACATCACATAGACATTACAAAACATAGCTTTAGACATTTCTTTTTTCTTCTTTTTGATTCAACAGAATTTATTGTACATAAACTTTTAGGCTTCAGTGGCCATGAGGGGTGAGTAAATGATGACAGAATTTTCATTTTTTGGTGAACTATACTTTTAATAGGCTTTTTATTCGTATGGAAATATGAAATAAATGTTTTAATGAAATGATATTCTAAATAAGAAACTAAAACTGCCAGTAGGTGGCGGTAAATGTCTCAGAGAGCAAGTCATTGAA
The DNA here is from genome assembly GCA_022829025.1 of Squalius cephalus. Taxonomy (NCBI): domain Eukaryota; kingdom Metazoa; phylum Chordata; class Actinopteri; order Cypriniformes; family Leuciscidae; genus Squalius; species Squalius cephalus. Next base: position 20,302,024 of record CM040792.1, on the reverse strand, counting down.
TCATTCATTCGATTCGTTCAAACGGCTGATTCATTCAGAAATGAAGTAAATGGAATGGCCCTCATTAGGAATGAGCCATTGAATCATTGCTTGATTCACTCAAAATGCGGATTCATTCAGAAACGAAACACCGCTGTGTGTTGCTCAGAGACGCACGACAGTTCTTTGGCTTTATATTTTTGTTGGCTAAATTGAGCAAAAACAGGCAATATTGTGTCTAAAATATAACACTACTTATATCAGTATCACATTTGCACTCTTGCTATTCGGAACAAAAACATTACTCGTGTGACATTTCGCTCGTTGCTCGTTTAGGGCTGGGACAATAAATCGATGCATCATGAATCGAGAAATGATTCTGGATCGATTCTGAGATTTTCCGAATGCACCGCGATTCTCTCTCGAATTGATTCTGAGCTTAGTTTTTAACAGCAGATGGCGCTGCGTGCTTTAGAAACAGCCGTACTCTGCTTGCTTCCATGCCTTACACACACATCGCTAGAACCTACTATAAAATAATCATTCATGAAGTTCAAAAAGATAGAAGTGAATTACAAGGCTGTTTGCAGTGGACTGTTTACATTAATCTGTTAAATCGACAGCCCTAATAATATTATATTTGTTATGCACACACACATTATATATACTATACATAGTATATATGACAACGTCTTTGCCTACACCTCAGTGTTTGCTCTTTGGATGCTCTCGCTGCTTGCTTCACTCTGCTTTCAATCCCACAATCCCCTGCGTTTAGCCATAGAGAAAGAATTGAAGACACGCACACATAAGGTCAGGGTGTGATGGCGTGTGTTATATTGTGGTCGTAGCCCCGCTCTCGCTCTGTTGCGTTCACTCCATCATACAAGAACAGACCAACTCTCTCTGATCTCAGCCAACACGTCTCTCTTTCGCTCTTCCTTCTACACTCCCCCTGCTCCACTTTCTTGGCAAGGTCCGACGTTCCCACAGCTCAGCCACGTCTCTCTCCCTGTCTGTCTCTCCCTCTCTCGGTTTCAATCTCTCTTTTTGGCGAAACTGGCCTCACATGATCCACGCACACACGCTCATATCATCCTCATATCTTTTATACTCTGATATACAAGCTGACTTGTTAGCATACTTCACATACTTCAGCCTGTAAACAATCATCCCAGAACCCCATTATTTCACGTTGCGCCTGATTTGTAGTTTCTGAAACCGTTTTTCTGTGATTATGAATCTCTCACATGAAAACAGTCTTCCAAACAGCACAGACATACTTAGAAAATTATCATTTATTAGTGGTGTGTGCTGCTAAGGCAAGAATCAAACCCCTAACGCTAAGTATACAACTTTCATGCATAATTCACAGCATAACAGATGTGAATTTAATCTCAAGTCATGTGTTTGTTGAGTACAGGTGTGCTGTTTTTTTAAACACAATTATATTTATATTTTCAGATATTTCAGATAATTTAGTGACCATTTAACAGTGTCACATTTGAGTTGTTTAGAAATAATCTGTTATATTAATATTAAAGCCTGCATTAAAGAATAATACATACTGCATGGTACCGGTTAAAACAGATTGTTTTTTTTTTTGTTTTTTTTGGAAAATTCAGCTTTGATCACAGGAATAAATTACATTTTAAAAATATATTAACATAGAAAACAGGTATTTTAAATTGTAATAATATTGCACAATTTCACTGTTTTTACTGTATTTTGATCAAATAAATGCACTCTTGGTGAGCATAAGAGACTTCTTTCATAAAAGTATTACCGACCCCAACTGTAGTGTATCTTTGGAGTTCAAAAGAAAGCAAACATTATAGAAAGTTGTTTAAATTCTCTCTGAGGTGTAGCACGTCATCTTTTTCCCTACCTCACCGGCAGGTCGTTTCAGTGTGACCACATGTTTTACTCTAAATAAAAATACGTTTATTTCAGGCCAGCATTTACCTTCCTGAGGTCAGCAAACCCTTTTTTCCTGTGTCCTTCGCTCCCTGGTGGCCGCTGAGAGTTACTGCACCCCTCCACACTCAGATTTCATCACAATCACCACTGTGATACTATTTGCACCCCAGCCGTTGCATTCGCACACGCTGATGTGTGCTGCATTTATAAGTGGCAGTGTTTGCATCGATGTAAATACAGATGGAAGTTTTAAATGCTAAATTGGGGCGACGGCACTGAAATCACAGCGTGCAAAACACCCACGGAGAGATGCGTCCGTGTGTGTGTGTGTGTGTGTGTGTGTGTTATCGCTCTCCTTTAGGCTCAGTTCTGCATGGGTAGTAAATGGATTAGATTACGATAAGGTGTGTGTGTGTGTGTGTGTGTGTGTGTGTCTTTGATGTGTGTACATAGTAAATGTATAGATTAGATGTTGGCCGTTATCCTCTGAGAGCGGCAGACTGTGTCTATCTGTGCCAGCTGCTTGGTTACATCTCTCTAATCAGACGAGAAGAGGACAGAACATGAAAGAGATGGGCGGCACGCCAACTTTCTCTTGCTCTGTTTTTCTCTCTCTTTTTTCTCCTTTTTTTTTTTTTTCCATTTCCAGTTTTTCAGTTCTCAGCCATACCGTGTGTCCAGGCTTCTTTTGCGTTAAAGCTGCTGTTGTGAACGTCTCTATTCCCCCTCCCCGCTCTGGTTCTCACCGTCTTTCTGTGCGCCGGGTGTGTAGTTGGCACGGAGCGGGCACAGACGGGCACACAGATGGGCAGCGGGCGATGCAGGGCAGATCCCTACACACCTGCTCCTCTTTGGCATGACCCAGACCAGACAAACACACACACACACACACATGCGTAAACAGAAACGTAGAGAATCTACATTTGTGTGTCCGTAAACAGAACGTGCGCAAGGGCCTTAAAGGAACAGCTCACCCGAAAATGAAAACACTGTCGTCATTCACTTACCCTTATGATGTTCCAAAACAGTCTTGTTGTTGCTAAATACAACTAAAACTTAAAAAAAAAAAAAAAAAAAAATTTGAAATAAAGCTGAAATATATTATAATATAAATATTAGCTGAACCATTTGAATGAAAAATGTTGAGAAATGTTGCATTGCAACTAAGTGAAATAAAATAAGTTGAAGTACTATGCTAAAACTAAAAACTGAAATAAAAAAATAATTTAAGGCTGAATGGGAATATAAAAAGAAATCAAAACTAATAAAAATGACAGAAGCACAAATATTACTAAAACTAAAATGAAAATAAATATTTTCATGTATGAATGAATAAACATTTTATACTAGTTTAAATTGTTGTACCGTATACTAATAACTTATAATATTTGGAAAATACTTGGTTTATATAAATAATTTTCTAGTCATAATAATTTATTTAAAATAAAAAATAAAAATAAAAGGTAATTCAATATAGTAATAAATACAATAACATACAAATAATACTAAAATAATAGTGCTTTAAATGGTTTAATCTGCAACACTGAGGGAGTTTTTTTCTTCTTTATATACTACAGATAAAAATAAAAACTTTAAGAAATATGGAAAACATGAAGTCATTCAGGAAACAGATTATATCTTTTTTTTTTTTTTTTTTCAACAGAATTGGATGGTGACCAAAAGCACTATACATTAAAGCACCATAAAAAGAGTTCATATGTCTCATACTGTATGTCAAAAATTAGGTTTCAAAAGACTTCATATAGAGTAAAAGCCTTTTAATGGCATCTTACCACATCTACTTTCATTGTGTGGAAAAGTGCAGCGTGAACGCTCTACCAAACATCTCCTTTTAATGTCCACGAAAGCAAGTTAAATGTGTTTTGAATCACATGAGGGCGAGTAAACAATGACCAAATTTTCATTTTTGAGTGAACTATCCCTTTAAATTATCCTCTTACTTATACATGTACAGCCATCATGCAAACGATGCTCAATATGCAATATGTGTGGCCAGCGATTGCATCGACAACATTCGCACACTCACCCAAGCGCATACAAATGCACATACGTGCTCACAGACATGTGTGCCAGAGGAAACACAAATCCATGCCCAGTTTTTCACCGTAATACCCGTGTGCATATGCACGCGCATACATGCTCGCACACACACTTACATGCAAACTCCAAACACACCTGCCACTTTTACACGTTCCCATTTCATATCCGCTCCCCGTGAGCGCTCACATACATATTAATCTAGAAGCATGCACAGGGCCGGGGGGGTCCGGAGCAGGTATAGACCCCCTTTAAAAGCACAAGCTGCCTGATTTCATTCGCTGCAGGGGCTGCTGGGAAACGCAGGGCTGAGGGGGCGCGGGCACAGGATGGAGTGTGCTTTCATAAGATAGGAAATGAATAAATAAGTGCCGGTGGAGGGGGGCAAATACTCAAATAAAGTCCAATAAAAGAGCTCAGAGAACATCTGTGTGGGATCGCCGTGGGGATTAGGAGGGTTTGGAACATTTTAAGCGCATTACGGATTAAAAAAAAAGGTCAGAATGTTTAGCAACATACCGATAAACCTCTTAAGCAAAACCCAATTGGAAAAGCTGTGCTGCCTCTTCATTCTGCACCGTTGTGTGTGTGTGTGCGTGTGTGTGTGTACCTAGGGTGTGGAGGCGTGTGCATTGGGTTTTTGTTTTTTTCAGGGAAATGCATTGCACATTTTCATGCGGTATACATTTTCCACGTATTTGTCATCAAAAGCCTTGACGTTTGAATCCAGGGGATCTAACATGTCTCTCCAAGTAAAACACACACACACTGAGAAAGAGAGAGAGCTAATGTTTTCTCTTTAGGGTAAAGATAAATTTGGACCAATTTCACTTAAAGTTAAGTCAAAGTTGACCCTTTTACTTTCTTATTTTACTTTTTGTGCTTTTGTACTTTTTGTTGGCTTTTTGTGTTCAAAAGTTTGGGGTCAGATTATAAGTTTATATTTTAGTAATCTTTCATCGAAATGTAATCAGTTCAGATGAGTTCAGTTTAAAACAACTTTGCTTTCCAGTTGATGTCATGTTTATTTATGTTGTAGATTGTTTTAGAGTTGTTGCTAGGAGTTAAATTGAACTATAAAACCCTCATACAGAAACAAATTGTTGAACCATTTGGTAGTACTTTTTATAATAATATTTGCTATTAGTATTTGAAGTAATATTCAATAAACGAGTGTTTAGTTGGGAAGCGCTAGTTAGGATGCCATGTAGATTTTTAGCGTAGATGCTTTGGTGTTTTGCGTTTTATTGAGTGGTTAAAGTAACATTACAGATGGCTCAGGTTGAGTTATGTGTCAAAGTTGAATATTCAGGGTTAGGGGATTGTTTAGTTCACTAACACAAACTTTGAGAAACAAAGTGATGCCTTTGCGAAAACATTTTGAAGATCCTATAGGTCAAACCCATTTAGTTTATCTCTACAAGAGGCAGAACAAACCAAAATGGTGAATATAATAACAAATATGTCTTTGCTCTCACAAGCGCAGTCATTTATGAACATGTGCATGCTAAATTAATCAATTAGACGTCGTCTTGTAAGAAATGGGTGAGTGAATGATCAGCACTTGCTGTTTAGGGATGGTAATAGTTTTAAATACCCTGTCAAACAATCGTTTTCAATTTTAAACTTACTGAAGAAGTGCTTTTTCATTGTAAAGACACTTTTGTAATGTTAAAACCCCATTGCCACTGTGTGTGTATGTGTCGCGCAGTATCTTTGGCATGGTGTGTTCAGGGGTCCTTTGACTGTGTGTGCTGGGAAGATAAGGATTAGCATGAACATTGTTGGATGCAGTAGCATGTGTGTGTGTCTGTGTGTGTGTGGTTGCATGCTGATAACAGTGTTGATTGGACTCCATAGGCTGGAGTCTGTGCTCTAATAATGGACAGTCTCTCCTTTGTGTGTTTGAGTTTTGATGATCTGGCCCCCTGCTCATCCACGCTTTGTCTGTGCCCAATAGCGCGGCCTCTCTCATTCACTGGCGTCCAGTTCTGCATAGTGAGCTTCACTAATGTGCCATGTAATTGGATTGGAGGTCATCCGAGACGTCTCCTTAAGCTGCACTCATACTTCCACACCACCAGAGGGCGCCAATCAATTCGGAATATAGCTGTTCTGAATTCACACAATCCATTGGTAGCCATTATTTTGTTTTGGTATTTAGTTCTGTGTTCAAAATTGCCCTCTATACCCTCATTCACTATTCCCTACATTACTCCACTAATATGGTCCATTTGAAAGAGTCAATGAAAACGAGCGTGTGAATTCAGAGACTGTGTCATCTGGTCAGATGAGGGAAGTCATTCGGCACGACCCTCAAACTGTTTCAAACAGTGCATTATGGGTATTCTTTAGCGTTGAGTGTATATCAGTTGTACACTCATTATTGTGGGATAGACTAAGTGCACTCGATAAGGTCCACTATTTTTTCGGGAACACCACTACAAATGTCTGTCCCCTCAAATAGTGCCCTTTTTAAGGGTGTATGGGGCGTTTTCAGACACAGCCAGTGATTCTGATTAGAATCCAATTTACATTATAGAACGCAGTGAAGTGTGATCATTACCGGCTGCCAGATTACAGCACTTATATAGCACTTAAATTAAATAAAATATTAATATACTTGCATATTTTATTTCTACTAGTCGGAAAGGCAACATTTCTCATTTCGATTTTTTTTTGTGTGGAAGATGTAAAATAAAAAAAATAAAAACGAATTCAAAATATGAATAAAAACTATAATAGGTAATACAAAACATTTTTTTAGTTTATTTGTACAGATTTTTAGGAGTTACGTTTTTTTAGGGGGACTCAGGTGAAAGACGGGGACTGAACTACTGTAGATTATACTGTACATCATGCTACCACTAAAGTAGTTTTTGTAAGCATTTTTATAATATATAACATTTAAAATGAGATTGGATGAGTAAATTAAAGAGCTTTACATCCAACTGGGTCTGCTAAAGCACCTTTACTGACGTGTCAGCTCACGGTATCAGCTCACAGTATCAGCATCTGCGAACAAAAAGCGATATTTTCCCCCGTCAATTAGCATTTAGCACAAGTAGCTGAAAATAACCTTCATTTGCGAGCCTTTTAGCGTATAGTGTGTTGGATGAGAGTTTTTCTCTCTGTGAGAGGAGTGTGTGTCTGTGTGTGGGTGCTTTTGTAAGCTAGCTGGAATGCTCTGGTACCGCCAATGCTAAGATGGCTGCCAAGCGCTAAGATGGCTGCCAGGATTCCATACAACAACAGCAGCAAGCGAACGAGGGGTGCGAGAGAGAGAAAAGAAGGAAAGAGGGGGCTGACGCGTTTGTTTTTTCCTTCGAAACGTATAGTGTTGTTTTTTTAAACCACATTCTGTTGATGCACGTAATTAGTGGTGCATGCTAAGGCTAAACACCACTACTGCAATTTCTCATACTTTGAACAAATTCAAGCCATATATTGAGACCAGAATATGGGCTAGTAAGCGCGCACCCAGAACCCCCCTAGCAACTAGCAAACATGCTAAAACACTTAAATAACATAAGTGTGATTGGCTGAAGAGGTGACATATGTATCAATGCTCAGCAGAGACATGGAAAGGCCAAAGTAACCAAGTGACATCCTTCTGAGGGTCTATAGTTAGTCAAAACCACGGTGCATATAGAAAAAAGGGGTTAGTGAGTCTTGGCCAACTCAAACAGCCGCAGGGGTCTGGTCTCTCTCCAAGATCACTATACTTTCTAAGATAAAAAGCCTACGGAGACATTGTCAAAACAACTCGATGGCTGCACACCAGCCTTTGTCTACATCTTATGAGCTATACGGCAGAGTTGGGTTTCACCAGGCTGCTCTCGGATGTGTATTTTGCAGATTTATATTTCAGATTAGCAGCGCAACTTCAAGCCTAAAATGGACTAGCCTAAAGTGTGTGTCGCTGTGTTTCTACTCGCTAGAAGACAAAAAAACAACAACTGTAGACCCGGCTGACCAAGTCCTGAAGTGTTTTTTTAACACACCTGGGGTCTGTGTTGCCGAGCTAAAGATCTTGTTTCATGGTCGAAAGACTGTTTTGTGGTTTTATGACTTCATTTTGATATTATTATATTAAAATAATAGAATATAATTTATTACATTTATATATTTATTGTATTATTTATTGACCTAGGCAGAATTTGATTCTGAAAGCCATGTGATTTGAGGTATTATTCAAGTCTGTAGTGCAGGCGTTTAGTACTTTACAGGTTTGTTTACTATACTAACCAATCCAAAGTTTGAGCAATAGTAATTGTAATGTGACAAACCTACACTACTGTTCAAAAGTTTGCTGTCAGAAAGATAAAAAAAAAAAAATAATAATTAAAGGAAAGGGACACATTAAATCGATCATACGTAAAGGCATTTATAATGTTACAAAAGATTTCTATTTCAAGCAAATGCTGTTCTTTTGAACTTTCTATGCAGCAAAGAATCCTGAGAAAAAAAAATCATTACAGTTTCCAAAAAATATTAAGCAGCACAACTCTTTTCAACATTGATAATAGTTAGAAATGTTTCTTGATCATCAAATCATCATATTTGAATGATTTCTGAAGGATCATGTGACACTGAAGACTGGAGTAATGGTGCAGAAAATTCAGCTTTGATCACAGGAATAAATTACAATTGACAATATATTAACATGGAAAACAATTATTTTGAATTGTTATAATATTTCACAGTATTACAGTTTTGCTGTATTTTTGATCAAATAAACGCAGCCTTGGTGAACATAAAAGACGACTTTCAGAAACATCAAAGATTCACACCGACCACAAACTTTTGATCGATATTGTATGACAAGTCAAATTCCAACTAACAAGACAGAACATCAGATTTCATGTATAAAGGTCCAAAACTTTCCTGAATATCATGTAAATGATCCAGAACCGGAGCACATTTTGCATGTCTCATTTCCAGCTGCGTCGCCTCAGCGCTACATTGAATGTGTGCTGGCAGAGAATATTCTGAATGTTCTACATCTGCTAATTGATTCTGGCACCTTTGGACTGAACCCAGACGTCCCATGTTTAATCGGCTCTCTTTCTTCCCTCCTTCCTTTCTCTCTCTCTCTTTCTCTTTCTGTCGGCTTTGCAGAATCTGGACAATCGGATAACTCCAACCAACAAGGAGAAGCAGACATCAAGCCTCCGCCCAATGGTGTGTCAAGCACGACGAAAATCTTACACACACGCACACACACACAGACTCTAACATCTACATCTCCTAAAGGTTATTAAAGCAGTTACTAAAGGATTTTACAGTCTAATGCCAGACGACACAGAAATTAAAGTCTGCATTTAATTAAAACTTCACTTAAAGGTGCCTGGAAGAACCAAAAAGGGGTTCTTGGTTCCCCCTAGAACCGTTAAGTGAAACACTCTTAAAAGAACCACACTTAAGAAATATGCAAATTCCATTTAGTCAGACAAATCTATTTTATAGGTTGATTGAACTATATGATGGCAAATATTTGTTATTCGGAATTTGTTTGTTTTTTCTCCTGTTGTAGTGTTTGTTGTATTGAAGTAACTCTTTATAATCTTGTCAGTTTGCTAAACAAAGTGAAACACAAGTTAGACAAACTAAGAAAGTTCTGCTTTGTTTAAAAAGCTTATTGAACTTGGATCCACAAGTAAAAAAACATTAGTATGTTGAACTTACAATATTATGTTGGTTGAAATAGCAGACTAGCTTTAATTGTTAAGTTGATAAAAAACAACACATTTCCCATAAGTTGAGTAAGTCCTCAAGTTTGAGCTTTTTCAACTTCAGATTTTTTTTACAGTGCATTTTTGTAGTGATTTTAATAATCTAAAGAATCTTTTCCACTGCAAAGAACATTTTCTCCAATGGAAAGGTTCTTCATGGAACCATAATGGAAATAAAGAACCCTCTCATGTCTTTCCAAACTCATGACTTTCTTCTGTGGAACACAAAAGGAGATGTTAGGTAGATGGGGTCTCATTGCCCACTTCCACAAGATTAGTGTCAACGTTCTGCTAAAGTTCATCTTTTTGCTCAACTTTGTTTTCCATAGAAGATAGAAAGTTTTAAACTGACATAAAAGGTGATTAAATACTGCTGGATTTTATTTTTATTTTAGGTGTGCTATTCCTTTAAAAACTCCACAAATAACTTTTAATTCTCTAGAAATTCTTTAGAAAATCATCTAGATACTTGGGCCTTAAAGTTCCTGGAACTGTAAACACTAATCTGAAGAAGAACCTATACTGAAACATCAAGAACATTGAAATTAACTCAAGATTCCTACACTCTGAAAAATATAGGTTCTTTATTGACAGCATGGTTCCATGTAGAACCTAATTGAACCACAAAGGTTCTTTCTGAAAAGGAAAGAACCTTTGTGGTTCTATTAGGTTCTACGTGGAACCATAATGCAGATAAAAACAGATTTTATAGTTCTTTGTAGTTCTTTAGATTGTTAAAATGTTCTATACACTAAAAAACAGTTATTTTACAGACTGTTCACTGTATGGTTCTTCTATGACACCGCCATTTAACCCTTTATTCATTCACCCCCAAAAAATGGTTCTTCTAGAGGGTTCTTTGTTTGCTGAACATAATATTCTGCACAAAATAAAAATAAATAGAAAAAACTGATTGTTTAGAAAGCAGTCTGCTTGAATCTTCTAAACTCTCATCTGATGTTGTCTGATTAGTTAATCTGATGAATGCCAAGCTTAGCACTGGTTGAATCGGCATGATGAAATCCCAGCGCTAATCATCGTGTCAGTCACCATATTCCTCTCCAGCCAGTCAACAGATGGATCTGTGGGTGAGCCGCTCTCCACAGACGCACAAATACGGGGCGATTGATACTGTACGGCGGTTTGTTTACGTTAGTAAAGTCACATGCACACCATGTCTTTCTCTCGCCACGAGAGTGCGCTGAAGCGATTTCCATCGGAGTTTATTATAGTACAGTGTTGCTATGTCGGCTGTGACGGAGAATGGTGAAACGCTTATAAATCACTCCGTGATTGGCTGATGGGAACCACATGGCTGTGGCGCGGGCGACACTGAGCTCATGCGCTGGCCTCGCTGCGGTTAACCAGCACACACACACACACACACACACACGCGCTGACCTCAGCCAGCACTACAGATGGGTGTGGAAGCATGGCTCATTCACCCGTTTTGCCCACACATACAAAAGTACATATTGAAATCCCATATGCACAGCAAAAGCAAATACGTTTGTATATTTGTATGCAGCGTCTCACACACACACACACACACACACACACACACACACACACACACACACACACACACACACACACACACACACACACACACACACACACACACACACACTTCAGCTGAAAACATACTCTTGAGTGTGACATAAAGCATTTTTAGTGTCCTCATTAAGCTTTAGTGGAGATTGGAGCGCTGGGTTGGAGTTTAACCATAAGTACAGGGTAGCCTGTTATTCCTTCGAGATGGAGAACATGTGCCAGCCGATGACTGTAATTATATGCTCTCGGCCTTTTTATGACAATTGAGCCGTGTTTATTTTGTGTGTGCGTGTGTTTGACAGGTGCAGATGAGTAAATATGGGTTTTTCCCATATTTGTTGCTGTAGTGTGTTTTCATTTCTGGTCTCTCTCTCTCTCTCTCTCTCTCTCTCTCTCTCTCTCTCTCTCTCTCTCTCTCTCTCTCTCTCTCTCTCTCTCTCTCTTCTTTTCTCTCTCTCTCTCTCTCTCTCTCTCTCTCTCTCTCTCTCTCTCTCTCTCTCTCTCTCTCTCTCTCTCTCTCTCTCTCTCTCTCTCTCTCTCTCTCTCTCTCTCTCTCTTTTCTCTCTCTCTCTCTTTCTCCAGGGCACTTGAGTTTCCAGGACTGCTTCGTGACGTCAGGCGTGTGGAACGTGGCGGAGCTGGTCCGTGTGTCACAGAGTAAGTCACATGAGCTGCAGCTTTCTGATCAACAGCTATCACTCTTAAATATCAACATTTTATTGTTTATTATTGTAAATACTTAAAAAAAAAAAAAACCTGTAACATCAACTGTAACATACTAATAAACAGCAAAAAGCTACTAAAATAAAATGTACACTTATATATTACAGACAGAAGTAGGGTTCTGTGTTAGTTTATGTTAAATTGTAATTTATTCCTGTGATCAAAGCTGAATTTTCAGCATCATTACTCCAGTCTTCAGTGTCACATGATCCTTCAGAAATCATTCTGATATGATGATTTGATGCTCAAGAAACTTTTCTGATTATTATCAATGTTGAAAACAGTTTTGCTGCTTCATATTTTTATGGAAACACTGACATTTTTTCATGATTCTTTGATGAATAGAAAGTTCAAAAGAACAGCAATAGAAATATAAATCTTTTGTAACATTGTTAATGTCTTCACTGACAAGGTTTTTATAGACTCACGTCACTGGAGAAGCATGTCATGAGAACAGCGATGGATGATGGGATTGATTTATCTGACTTCTCTCTGTCTGCATCTAATTCAGCACCAGTTGCCACAGCATCCGGACCCAACTTCTCTCTGGCCGACCTTGACAGTCCTGGATACTACAACATCAACCTGGGTCGCCGCTCCATTACGTCCACGCCATCCACCAGGTGCGCGCACACGCACACACACACACACACACACACACACACACTTACTTTCCTATGCCAGATGTTTTAATTTTTTGGGTGCCAATTGCCAAATAAAAGGGGGTTCCATGCAAGAGACAACCATGCTAAAATGTAAAAGTTAAAATGTTTAATGTGTTTTAATGTATACATTTATTTTTTCATTATTTATTTAAAAAAAAAACATCTGATTAATGTCATGCTTTCTGGTCAATCTTTAGAAAGAAAAATGAAACAGTAATGTAAATTTCTTTCAATTTTAACATATATTTGAGTTATTTAAGAATTTATTTATTTTATTTTTTTTCCATGGACCCCCTACTATTCTTACAACAATATTAGTTCCCTGAATATATATATATATTTTTTTTTACTATCAATGAAAGATGTTTTTTTCCCTCATATAAATATTTCGAATTAACTAGAGGGCTAGAATATTATTTTTGTTCAGATGTTATGCATAAAAAAACTGCAGAATTATAGAGCAAAATTTTGAATTTTGGTGGCATTTTTGCCTCAAACCCTGGTTCATTTCTGACTCTATACTAATAAACTCTTGCATGCTTTAAAACAGCTTTACAAGTCGATCCGTCTCTGGTTTAGTAGCTTTAATGCATGTTGGCAGCACTCACACGTTCTTGCTTTCCTCTTTGTCCATATATATATTTCTGTCTCTTTTCTCTGCTGCTCTCAGCTGTGTCTGCTCGATTGCTGTCATTGTTGTCTCTTTACCTTTCTCTTCTCCTGTCCCTTCTCTCGTCTTGTCGTCATGTTTCAAATGCTGCAGGACTGAGATGGAGTTGTATGCCAGTCTCCCGCGGAGGTACTCCACACTTCCATCTCTGCTGTCTAACTCTATACTGTCTTTGCTCATCTAATGTCTCATTCTGCTAAGTGATCTTAGGTTGCTGATGATTTTGGGTGGGCTGTAATGTTTAAATGGACAGATTTTTCAATTGTAAAATTATTTGTAATTAAAACATTCCCATTTTTAAAACCAGTCAAGAAAAGAAAAGAAATGCAAATGATATTAAACCAAATGATATTGCATTTTCAGATGTTACTCAACATGCAAGCTTGCGTTAAATGAAATCTTTCTTTCTATTCTCTTTCAGCTCCAACAAGCGTAAATCCATTGATGACAGTGAGATGGAGAGCCCGGTGGACGATGTCTTCTATTCGGGACGTTCTCCTGCCCCGGGAGCGTCCCAGCCCAGCGGCTGGCCCAATGATGTTGATGCAGGTACAGTCACTTTACCCAGAAGCCCTCTGGCTCTTCACACGCTCCACCTGTAAAACCTATACATTTCTTTGTATTTGGTGCTGCGCCAATGAAAGTCTACGTAGTCAGCGTAGACACCGAAATGATGTTGACGTGAACGAAGACTAGGCTGTGAAGGACCGGCGTTCAGTATTGAACGAGCTGGACAATTGTCCATCGAAGGCTTATTTCTTGTTCTTGTCAAATGAAAAGCTGTCTAGTCTGACAAAGCTTTACAATTGGATCCAATTGGACTCATTTTTGATCAGTACATTCACTGAATAAGTGGACACAAGGGCTGTGTGAGGGGCCAGACTTTTCCTTTTATCCATCAACCCATTAATCTCTCTCGCGCTCTCTCTCTCTTTTTTTTTCTCTGTGCCTGCCTAGCATCTTCCTATACTTCTATAGACCACGAGAATTAATAAGATTGGGACAAAAATGCAACATTAGCCGCTTTTCCACCGTCAGGCCAAACGGTTCTCATTGCTTAACCTCTCCATTCCGTGCCGATCCGGCCCACTTGTTACGGATATGGTTTAATTTTCCACTCTGAGGCTGATAATGGACCTCTTTTGAATGGAATACAAATGCATCAGTCGTTGCAAGAGTTTACAGGAGATTTGATATGTAAATAGTGACCACGTTATGGAGGATGTTTAGATATTTCACTCACATATCGAGCTTGGCCCGCTAAAGAGAAACTGGCAGCCAGGCAACAGACGAGTGACCAATCCTGAGTCACCGTCACTACACTCATTTACCAGCACGGTTTGTAATCGTGACATGCCGAACCAAGCTCAAGTGAGTGTATAACTGGAACTGGTTCTTATCGTTCTTAGAACCGATCGGTCTGACAGTGGAAAAGCTGCTATTCATGCAACTGGATTGATAGAAGCATCTCTCTGTTAGTGAATCTGTTTTGTTTGGTGTTAAGCTTAACAAGTCTTAAAAGCACTTACAATCACCCTCTAAATGATAATTCATGTGTGCATGTAATGTTAGCACAAAAAAAAAAAAAAAATACAAGTTCGATTAGAAATGTTCTTAATTTCTTGTGTAGCTTGTTAGTCATAGTTATGACATTTAAAAGGTGAATTAACTCAAAACAAATATGATTTTAAAAATATATATATTTTCACACTTTTTGTCAGATTTTGTCACATTTTACCATATAAATTATACCGATTTACCCTATCAAAAACATACTTTTTGATTATTTTTGTTTCCAAGTTTCACCTTTATAATGTTGCATTTTATTAAGACCTTAAATAAAAATTTTCTGTATCAATTTCTTGTGTTTTACAAGCATTGACTATCTATTCGAAATATTTACCATGGTAACCACAGTGTCTGGCAAAATACCATGGGATTTGGATTTCATTCAAGCAGTGCAAGAACTCTTTTTTTTTTTACAGTGATGGCTAATATAAAATTACCACATAACTGTAGTCATTCTTATGGAAACTGTGGATACCATGGTATAATTCTTTTGTAAGTTTGAAAAGGCAGTTTTGTTGTTGTGTTGCACAGGCAGAGAGTGGGGATGAAATTATTTGAACTTTAGAGTCATTTTAGATTGAGCAGTGCTGTTGTGACATGTAGGTCTTTTACCTGTATCCTCACACCAGACCATAAAACATGCACCATTCCCTCAATACATCAAATCATAAATAGTCACAAATGTTGCTTTGCTCACACCACAAACTCTGCCATGTTAGATTTAATGTTCAAAATACATTGGCTGCACCCCATTTCACATTCTTGTATTAGGCAGAATTAGCTGAGAAAGCTTCCACATACGTATGCATTTTATCTTGCATACTATTTAATATGGAAATGATGTGAGCTGTGATGCAGCCAATGCTCGTTTGATGTCCTTACATTTTCGCTGCTGCTGATTGGACGGTTTGTGTGATGCGTGTGGCTTTCACTTCTATTGTTTAAGTGCACCTAGAATGGGTTGACTCTGGGAGATAGTGTGCAATACTGTCTTTGACCTCATGCATATGATGTGTATAGTGCTTATGTATTGATGATGATTCAACATCGGTCCCAGATTCTCTCCATCTGTCCATATGATCTCAATCTCTCCCTTATTCATTGTTAACTCTATTCTTTTCCCTTGTTTGGGTTTTTCAGTGCAACACCATTTGGCCAGTATGCAGGAGAGGAAGATAAAACACGAATCCGATGGCGTGCAGTTTCCTTACCATGGTTAGACCACATTACCCTCATATTATATATGATTGATGTATATACCACACACACAAGTGTATTCAAATGTGTCTGTTATCTCTGTCTCTCTTTCAAACTCTCTGCTGCATCACACACCCTCTCTCTGATTTTCTGTTTTTCCTGGTGATCTGAGGTGGCGGGTGTTTTGTGGCCTGTGAATGTGCTTTCATTTTGTTTTGTACATCAGAAGTCTCTCTGTACATCCATTGCTTGTGTTAGATCCTGATATAGGATCCCTGTGGACCGAAGCAGAAGTCCAAATCCTGATTTTCACATAACATAAACACTTACAAACGTGGCTATTGTGTTGCATACAACAGCAGGTCTTTCCAGATATTTACTTAGCACTTTTGTTTGTTTCTTCTCCATGCAGGATTTATTTTAATTAGTCTTTGTGCTTAAAGGGGTTTACATGCTATAAGCAATATTTCAGCTGTTTATTCAACGCGCCTATGAGATCTCAAAGCTGTGAGGCCTGAAACGTACTCTATGCAAGTACGTGAATGCGAACACAAGCTCAATTTCACACATCATTGTGTTCCACACATTGTTTGAACGCAATTCATAACACAACACCATATACTAATGAATAAAGTCTTAAATGAACGTAGATAGTTTTGAGAAAATGAGACGTGTGTGTGAGATGTGCAGCATCGGCAGATCTTAGTGACAGCAGCCACTAATGATGTCTGTCATTAATGTTAATCAAAGAACAAAGGTTTTGATAACTTTTGATAACTTTATTCAATTTCTGTATATATTTCCTACTTGTTAGACAGGTATAAGAAGGGCAACTGTAAATATAACATTTATTATGGATTTATATGAGTATTGTATTTTAATTTAAGTTCACATAAATTAAATGTTATATTTTTTAAAGCCTCATAAATGTTAAAGGGTTAGTTCACCCAAAAATTACTCACCCTCGTGTCGCTCCAAACCCGTAAGACCTTCATTCATCTTCAGAGCACAAATTATGATATTCTTGATGAAATCTGAGAGGTTTCAACATAGGCAGCAACGTTATTGCAACTTTCAAGGCCCAGAAAGGTAGTAAAGACATTGTTAAAATTGTCCATGTGACTACAGTGGTTCAACCTTAATGTTATAAAGCGATGAGAAAACTTTTTGTGCACAAAACCCCAAAATAACGACTTTATTCAACAATCTCTTCTCTTCCACGTCATTCTCCTCCGCTGTTGACGTAGTGTAAACAGAGCAGCGCTTTTGAGTTCTACGCCAGGACGCCGCGTCACTATTGGCCGACGCTGGTCACGTGAGCATGATGCTGATGCAGGAGCTGGCCATTAATGAGCCGGAGTTCTGACGTAGAACCAGGAAGCGCTGTTCTGTGTTTACACTACGTAGATTTCATCAAAAATATCTTCATTTGTGTTCCGATGACGAACGAAGGTCTTACGGGTTTGGAACGACGAGGGTAATTAAAGACAGAAATTTCATTTTTGGGTGAACTATCCCTTAAAAATTGATAGCTATGTAATGTTGAATGGCTATAATTAATGTTTAAAAATTTTCATCAAGACATCAGTAGCTATATTAGTATCAGTAATACTGGCCTTCATTCATAAAAAGATGCCATTAAACAAAAATTGTATATATACTTTATATACCTTAAATCTTTGATGTTTCTACATTAATTTGGAGATTAACTGTGAAATTATTACATTCTAAAATATATTAAAAACATAAAAACTGAAGTGTTTTTAATCATAGAAAGAATTTGATTAATCTAGTTTTTTTTTATCGATTGACAACACTTCTATAAATAAATATATATATATATATATATATATATATATATATATAATGCATAATATATTATATGTAGATCAAATGCAATTAATATTATGTATTTATTATTATTGTCATACAGAGACACATTTTTCACTATCCAATCAATTACCCCAAAACAAAAAACAAGTCCAGCTTTAACCTTTTTTTCTCGCAGCATATTCTGTTTCACTCTCATGTACATCAGACCGGGCGATTCAGATTGACTTTAATGGCACAGACATTTGAAGGTAACCCTATCACCCCTTTGAGTACGCAAAAGCAGATTACGCAGGAGTAGCCACAGTAATGCAAGAATGCGAGCTATGTATGTACAACGGGAACTTGTGTACTTGCACAGAGTATGTTTCTGGCCTGAGGGTCCTCCTTCATCTAATCACATTCACTGCCGCCCACGTCATGATAAACACACAGGCGCACAGATCCTAATCTAGGGAAACATGGGTAAATCCCACCAAAAAAAGCCAGCATGCTCAGGTGCTCCTGATGTCATGGGAATACACAACACACACAAACACACACACACACACACACACACACACACCAGAGCTCTGGTCCAGATGGCTCCACCATGTGTCGACAGCGTTGGGAGCTGCTGGGTTACAGAAGACATCTGTTACGCCGATGATGGCGGTGGTGGCGCTCCGAGCGCATGTGAGTGTGTGAGAGTGTGAACTGCGCTACGCTTCAAAGGTGATTCACTACCTGAATGAGGCTTTGGCAACTCTGCAAGGTGACGGTGTCATTTATCATTAAATCTGGTGTCGCCCGGGGTACACGAGCCGTCTGTGAACCCATTCACACGCCGGATCGCTTCCTCATGCCCTGGGCTGACACGGATATCGTCTCCTCCTATTTTTCATTCTCCCGCACTCTCTTTCACCTTGTTAGACTGTGGCGCTTTGTCTGTAAACATCTGTTTGTGACGGTTTCGAGAGGTCAGACAGTGAAGGGGTTCCCACGGGCATGAGAGGCCTAGAAATTCATGAAAAATGTGAGGCCTAGAAGAATTAGGCAAACACTTGGACATTTCTGTGGTGGTTATAACATTTTTAAATGCAGAGAAATATTTAATTTCATAACTAAAAATATTTTAGAAAAATCAACCTACTGCAGAAGTCATGGAAATTTCTGTTATTGAATGTTATTGAATGCTTTAAAATATTTAAATGGCAGTAAATTTGTCTCAGAGTGTAAAATGGCTGTAAAATTAATTAAAATCAATCTGAAAAAGTCATAAATTCAAAAGTGAATATATATTTTTTTATTAAATGCTTTATATATAAACAAACCGATTAATTTCAAAGACAAATTATATATATATATATATATATATATATATATATATATATTTATAGTTTGTCTTTTTTTAGTGTTAAATGAATATACAATTATTTGTAAAAATTGATTGACTAAAAAACCCATAATTTCTATAGTGAATGTACAATGATATTAAATGTTTTAAAATATTTAACTGGCAAGTAATTGGTATTTTTGCAGCAAAATCATAAAAAACATCAATAGACTGAAATAAGCGATAATTTCTATATGCCATTTTTAAGTTATTGCTTCAAAATATTTAATTTGCTATTTTATTGGCAAGTGTAAAATAAATGTGATTTTTTTTTTTTTTTTATCACTCAACCCTGTGTGTATTATTGCTGTAAATTCATGGTAGAATTGTGTCATTCTGTCTGTGTGTGTTTGTAGAAGTGGGACTTTCTGATGGTTGGACGGTGAATGTGTGTGTCTGTTCAAGTGTTTGAGGAGGCGTTATATATGGCGTTTCTGACAGGTCAAGGTTTGTTTGGTGGCCAGCTTGTTAGCGTGGCGAGACTGGAAGGTCACGGGAGCGTTTGATTGGCTGCCAGTCTGCCTGAGTGTCGCGACTGGCACAACTCGGAGCAATAACACATAACCCATTTTACCACACACTCACACACACACACACACACACACACACGCAGGCTAATGTGCATGAATGCAGGAAAAGGAAGATCATAGAAACTGTCATCTGTAACTATGAAGGTGTTTCGGATGGCAGAGGTTTTCAGCAGAGATGGTTGTTTTTAGATATTGCCGATATTAACTTACTTATCCTATTCTATTAATATATTGCACTATAATTTGCAGTTTCCATCTTGTTTGTAATAGTATTATTATATTTTAGAAAAATGTAATTCTTTTTGTTTGCATTGGGCATTAGAAATGAATGTTTTTGACAGTTTTATCTTTATTTATAATAGTATTAATGTGGATTATTTTTGCTTGTTATATATAGTCATTCTGAAAAAATAAATATATATATATTCTCAGTAGAACAGAGAGTTTATCTGGAGTTCCCTGAGAAAAATGACATAAATCTGTTTGTTCCACAGTTACCCCTTCTTGACAAGAAACAGTTTGACTCATTCATTTAGCTCTCCCACAATAACTCATGATAGATAGCATAATAATGATTTATCTTGTGGTTTTGTGAGTGTTTGTTTAAAACATAACAAATGCTCAGTGATCCTGTGTAAATGTCACACTTTGTTGGATTGTGCAACACAAACGTTCTCAGCAGACAACGTTGCTTTTAACGGCACCAATGAAATCTGACAGTCCTTTTTAATTAAAGCACACTAAGAAATTTTGTACCAAATTTCTTTTCCTCATTTATATGCAATTTTCAATTCATTTGTCTATAGGTATTTTTGATAATAGATTTGATATGCTGCAAAAATATCATTTGTCTGTCTCTGAGTTACTTTTTTGTTTGTTTTTATATATTTCAAGGAGGCAGAGATCCATTCAAATGTGGCATTAGCATAATTTGCAGATTTGTGGCTTCCTTAAACGGCTCCTTAACATCTTAAATTGGGTATTTAAATCACCACTTCTAATAATTGTTTCCCTCAAAACCAGCCAGAGGATTTGATGGTAAACTCCTTTTCCTCTCCTTCCCGAGTCTTGACATGTTTGGCCGTGTTTCTGGGTCACTGGGTGAGCGTTTATGCCAAACTCAGGGCAGCTCAAGCTAGAAGCCCTGCGGCCTCGGTCTGACATTTATAGGATCAGGATGACACATTAATACGACGTTATATACGAGGAGACCAAACCATCGCATACTTTCTCCTTTCATTTCCCTCATCATTCTCACATCACGCTTCCCGCCTGTCCTCCTCTTTTTGGCATGAGCGTTCGGACCTGCCACTGGAACAGAACCGCTTGTGTTTTACTTTTTCCCTCAGCGCTGAAAAGTCAAGTGAAAGCCTCTGATTTGGTTCCCCAGGTGACGTTTAGGGTGTTTTTATGTCAGAGTCTGTAAACAGTTTGTATTTGCGTTTATTTACTCATTTGCATTTGGTTTGTGAAAGCATGTCGTTCTGTTCGGTGGGCATTACTAATGCGGTTGCTCGGGTGTATTGGAATATTAAAGTTATTTTGAACACAGATACACATAAACCAGACAAGTATGCTAGTAAATATCATTACTCACATGATCCTTCAGAAATCATTCCAATATGATGATTTGCCCAAACTTTTGAATGGTAGAGTATGTTTTGATATATTACTAGTAATTTGTAAATCTGTTTTTTTAATTTTTTTTTTTTTTTTTTTTTAATCCTTGGAAACTGACGTCGCTTTAAAAGCTGTGAGAAATGGTGGCAAAATATTGACATTGATGTTTTGACTACTCTTTCCTTTGAGATTTTGAGACTGAAAGAGACAGACAGACATGAGTTATTATGGGACCTGCTGTCATGGCATTTATTTTCCCACTTAAAGCTGCATAGAGACCCTTCCTGGCCCTGTCCCGACCCTATCCCACTCTTTCCTGCACTCCAATGCTTAAAAGCAAAGCTCGCAGACTGGACCTGTTCGCACTGCAAAAAAAAGAAAAAGAAAAAAAAAAGCATTATTTAATCAAATTTAGTATAATTATGCAATTATTGAATCAAATTTGACATACGTTAAACCTTTTTTTTTTTAGAAAGAGAGAAATGTTGTTTAAATTAATGAAATTTATGCTTAAAAAAATTCATTTTGCTTTTTATTTGTTGATTTTTTTATTTTATTTTTTGTCTCGTTCCCCAATAAAAACGTCTTTAGAAAGATTTATTCTTTAGAATATATATATATATATATATATATATATATATATATATATATATATATATATACTGTATATATCTTTCTAAAGAAGTTTTTATTGGGGAATGAGACAAAAAGATATTGATTTATATTATTATTTATTTATTTATTTTTGCAGTGTGGCTGGCTTCTCTATAATTCACAGCAAACAAACAAAAAACTAGCAGTGTCTTATCTGTAGATTATAAGACATTTGTTAGTATTATTATCAGCAAATTTGTAGCATTTTAGAAGCTGAGATGGATAAGATTTTTTTTTTTTTTTTTTTAGATAAAGATCAAGAAGCAAAACCCTGTTTAATTAAATCCACATCTCTGTTCTGCCATTTTGTTGATCCCATTTTTACCAGGACTCTCTTCGCCTGGTTCTCTTAAGAAGTCGGGGAAATTCGATTTCAGCGCTCTGTCCGGCCATACGAGGTCTGCACGCATGCCGTTCACCCATCACCCGCTGCCCATGCTGGCAGGTGTAAGACCAGGTGAGAGTTCAGAGCCCCCCTCACCCCACCTCCCACATCCTTCCCCTTCCTGTCCTGCTCCCTCACGCCCCCCGGTGGGGTCGGATGTGGTGAAGTTCGGGGAGAGGCGAGGTCGTGTTTACACCACGGTCGGGTCGGGTGAAGGCGTTCGCCATTCGTCCCCCACCCCCACCCTTTTTCTCCTCTGTACCGAGGCTGATTTGTCTTTTTTTTTTTTTTTTTTTTCTGTCTGTCCATCAATGTGATTGGTTGGTGGTTGGTCTCTCCATTTCCCGACTTCATTTCCCCCCCGCTTGTAAGATATCATTTAAATGCTGTACAGCAGTGATCACAGTACGTATCCACTCTGTACAATTTTAACTGCTATACAAGACTCACAGGATTAGAAAACCAAATTTTCATAGATGTTCTGAAGTATTTTGTCATCTATTATCGATTAAACTAGACGGAAGAGAAGGAAAAAACTGTAAATGGGCCAAAATTAGACACGGCAGGAAAATCTTGCCATCAAATCAGTGGCGTAGATGTAGATGTGCTTTTTTGATAGACAGACAGAGAGATAAATAGACAGATAGACAGACAAACAGGCAGATAGACAAACAAACAGATAGTTATTTAGATAGATGTGAAATCAAATATGGACAAACCCCCACACCTGCTAGGAGAAAGCCCAGCGAGCTCAAACCTGGCTGTGTGAGGTCCTGTCACGACGAAAGAGCCTCCAGCGGGACAGAGCTACCAACACACTCACTATACGCCTAGAGACACTGATATAAATATTAGAAGATTAAACATTTTTATTGCTATGTTTATTTTCATGTAAAAAAAAAAAATATATATATCTTTTTTATTGTTTTATTATTATTAATTTATTAATTTATTTTTTATTGTATAGTGTTACTAATGTTTTGGCAATGTAACGATTTCTTTCACCATTCCAATAAAGCTATTTGAATCTTTGAGTCAGACAGACACAGAGACAGACAGACAGATAGTTAGATAGATAGATAGATAGATAGATAGATAGATAGATAGATAGATAGATAGATAGATAGATAGATAGATAGATAGATAGACAGACAGACAGACAGACAGACAGACAGAAAGATAGATAGATAGATAGATAGATAGATAGATAGATAGATAGATAGATAGATAGATAGACAGACAGACAGACAGACAGACAGACAGACAGACAGACAGACAGACAGATAGAAGGACAGGCAGACGGATAGAACGATAGAACGATAGATAGATAGATAGATAGATAGACAGACAGACAGACAGATAGATAGAAGGACAGGCAGACGGATAGAACGATAGATAGATAGATAGATAGATAGATAGATAGATAGATAGACAGACAGATAGATAGACAGACAGATAGATAGACAGACAGACAGACAGATAGAAGGACAGGCAGACGGATAGATAGATAGATAGATAGATAGATAGAACGATAGATAGATAGATAGATAGATAGATAGATAGATAGATAGATAGATAGATAGATAGATAGATAGATAGACAGACAGATAGATAGACAGACAGATAGATAGACAGACAGACGGACAGATAGAAGGACAGGCAGACGGATAGATAGATAGATAGATAGATAGATAGATAGATAGATAGATAGATAGATAGACAGACAGACAGACAGACAGACAGACAGATAGAAGGACAGGCAGACAGATAGATAGATAGATAGATAGATAGATAGATAGATAGATAGATAGATAGATAGATAGATAGATAGATAGTGGATCTCTGTGTTTGTCTTTGTTTGTGTTTCAGTTGTTTTTTTTTATGTTGTATACATGCGGATTGAGTCGTAGCCTTATGCTAGCGATGCCCTCTTGTGTGGCCATGTGTTGTTTTGTGTAGCGCGGTTGTGTTTAGAGCTGTTGTTGTGTAGTCACTCCATGTGGGAGGGGGTCTTTGGTGGTGGTAGTTTGTGGTGCCATTTGCCTCCTCCTTGAAGCCTTGGCTCCATCCCATTCCCTAATGGGATTAAAGAATGGATGATGAAAGAGCGAAAGAAATGAGGAAGAGGAGGGAATAGCAGTCTGCACAGCAGAGAGGGTTAAAGCAGGGCTTTGCCTGGGAGCGAGGCGCCCGCGTCTGGGTTACAACGAGGCTCTGGATGTTGGCAGACTGTCCCGGGCAGCTGGGGTCCCGTTTGGCTGGAGGAGACAAGACCCCTCACCCTTCCACTCGCCAGTCGCACTGTTACTCTTCATGCAAATGAGAGCATGTCATGACTTCACATTAGGGTTGTGCTGATACTTATTTTATATTCTCGTGCAACTTAATTTCAGATCCTTGTACCAATGTTTTATTAATTTATGTGCCTTCATACCATTTCCTACTATCCAATTAATGAAGAAGGAGGTCATCTAAAAATCTGGAAGTGATATTTCACAGTGCGCCTCTATGAGGTGCCGTATTGGACAGAGTTGAAGCAACAACAACAAAAAAACACGCAGTCTCTCTTACTTGTGGCCGATAGACAGACGGATAATTTGGGGGCTCTCTTGGCAATTAAAAATTGATACATCATCTGTGACGAAATCTTATGTTAAAATAAAGGCAATTAAGAGGCTTTTCACTTGGATAGCGTGTTTGTGTGTCTGCATAATAAATTTGAGTTTCAGAGAGAGGTTAAAATTGAGTGTGAGAAAGAAAGAGTGGACCACGTTTTTTTTTTTTTTTTTCTGCAGCACAGTGTTCAATTTAGTGTGATCACTTTATGATTCATACAGCACTGATGCAATGTGATACACACACACACACACTTAGATTGATTGTTTTTATATAAAGCTAACTGAAGTCTACAGAATAAAGGCTTAACCTAAATCCTTAATCCAACTAGAAGAAACCTTTAAGCATTTTGGGATTTAAAAATTAGATTATATAATGATGTATATTTCATATATATTCATATATTTGTGAATCATTTTTACCTATCAAGACATCGCCTGGGATCCTAAGAGAGGGTTTTGTCCGATTTAGCTCTGTTCTGGGAACAGTTTTGTCCCCAATTATAGTGTACACACACACACACACACACACACACACACACACACACACACACCATTTTTCCTGAACTGCTTTCCATCACTTCCATCTCATGTCATCTGTTGTATCCTTGTGTGTCAGTCTTGCTTGTACTAATTATTAATATACTACTGTACTTGTATAATATCTGTCACTAACCTCTCTCTTTGTGTGTGTGTGTGTCTGTCAGCAGGAAGTCCCCGTGCCTCAGCTTCTTCCCTGCACTTCCCCTCGCCATCCATCATCCAGCAGTCCAGCCCGTATTTCACCCATCCCACCATCCGATACCACCACCACCCGGGACAGGACCCGCTCAAGGAGTTTGTGCAGTTCGTGTGCGCCGACGGATCAGGACAGGCTAGCGGTCAGGTAAGAGGAAATGAGTGTTGGTGTGAACGTCTGAATTTAACTCGTCATGCAGCTGTTCTCTGAACAAACACACACTGGTTTAAAGGAGAACTCCGGTCAATTTTAACATTGAGCTCATTTTTTTGTACATTTGGAGTGCTGTCAGTACAGAGAAC
The DNA here is from genome assembly GCA_022829025.1 of Squalius cephalus. Lineage (NCBI taxonomy): Eukaryota > Metazoa > Chordata > Actinopteri > Cypriniformes > Leuciscidae > Squalius > Squalius cephalus. Next base: position 20,275,904 of record CM040792.1, on the reverse strand, counting down.
AACGACAAAAATCGGTGTTGCCTACACCGTGTTATCCTCTTTTTAAAATTTGCACCCTGTTGACTTCAATGGGGCAAGTTTTAGTAGTCGATTACCGAGTTCACGCGCGTGATCATAGGTAACTAAACCTATGCGCGTGAACTCGGCAATCGACTACTTTGGACTTCAACCGAAAACAGGATGTAAACACAGGTATTTGCGCTGGCTTAAATAACATCATTTTTATACATTTCTTTCACATCTACTGCAGTCTGATTCACTCGTGTTCACTCTGAAGGAATCACTCACATTTTCTGTGCACTTGTAATGACACATCAAGGATGTTAAGAGGCTAAAAGCAGGTTTAAAACTTGCCCCATTGAAGTCAACAGGGTGCAAATTTTAAAAAGAGGATAACACGGTGTAGGCAACACCGATTTTTGTCGTTGTTCTCTGTATTGACAGCACTCCAAATGTACAAAAAAATGTTAAAATTGACCGGAGTTCTCCTTTAATAGTGAATTTTGGGAGTGCCGTCCTACAGTATCATACTACTCATACTATTTTTGCAGCATGTATACTGTGAACCGTATACAAATTTTTTTGTTTGCATTAAAAACCCAGTATACATTATACAAGAGAGAAGAACGCATGAAATACTCTATCCCATAATGCAATGTGTTCAACTTGATCTTTTAGGACACTTTATACTAATACTCCATTTTGAATGCAGCCATTGTCACAATCCACTTTATAAAACATTTATCATTGCTTACTGCATATTGTTTCACATGCTGTTTGTTAAAATGTTTGGAAATATAGAGTATATAATGTGCAGTATGCAATTGTTTAATGATAAGACATTTCATCCTTCCAAACCAAATGTTGATGAAACAGAACTTAGTTTTCATTTTAAGCAAAAATACTTTATTAATTGATATTGAATGTATTATTTTTCTCTGTGAAACTAACATTATCAAGCATTTAAAGTACTGTGTGAAGACACAGGGCTCCAGACAAAAACAATCATTTAAGGACCCTTTGGCTCCTATAAGGGAAAGAATTAGGCGCCAAAGTAATTTTTTTTAAGTGCCACAAAAGAATAAACGTATTGTAATTTTGTCATGTGTTGTCACGTCTGCCCTCCTTTTACAGCATCAGCATTTTCATCCATCTTGTGGATGTCCTCGGAACTAAGATTCACTTAAAGTAGGAACTGAATTGTTTTTCCAACTTGACAGTCACAAAGAATCGTTCTTTAAGCAGAATCTGAACCAGTCACAGACCATAACAATGTCATATAAACATTGTTGTATATCTTGCACAAACCCAATCTAGTTTTCTTCATGAGTAATATCTGAGAGGTAAATTTGGTGAAAGGCAGCTCTTCATATGAAATTATACGGGCGGTGTTGAATTTCATTTTTAGCTACTTGCATTCTTTCTTATGTAGACAACAGGTTAAGTAAAAAGTATTGTGTGATATAGTGCATATATTTAGCAAAATGCCCTTTTCTATAGTTATTTTTCTTGCTGACTACTGAGTTTGAGGATTGAATGGCTTTTCTGAGGAAAATTTGACGTTACGTGACATGATTGTTCTCAAGCTGTTTTATACAAGCTCTTTCCAAGGTCGAAATGCTGATTGAGCGATCTGTCTGTCAGGCCACATTAAAAAGCGCCAAAACGACATTTATTGCTTGTATTTCGTGACAAAATTGACAGAATTTGAAAGCTGAAAGTTTGTTAATTGTTTACTAAAATTAAAAAACACATTACAGGTGACAATTAAGTACAAATCTTACTGTGATTATGGATGGCTGCGTGGCAAATACTGTGAAGTTCAGGCAGTAACAGAAAAACAGCAAAGATGAAAAGATATTGAGAATAAGAATCCATACCAGTATCAATTAAAAACAAGAATTGTTAACATTTAGTTCGCGTCCACACAGCTGACATGTTTATCTTTAGTAGTTTATCCACGAAATAGACACTGCCTTCCTGAATTTTTACTGTACTTGCATGGTTCAGTCATTGACACGTTTCCGTCGTTTTCTCTCTCACAACCGTCAGCGTTGTTGCTCGATAGAGATGAGGGCTTTAAAAAGGCAGATATTTTTCATTTTGACATGCGTTTCTGACGCAGAAAGCTGATCCTCGCTGTCCCTGTGCATATTTTGTTTTTTTTCCACTACAACTTTGTCTCATTTTATTACGGCAACACAACAAAAGATGTGATGGATCACAGAACATGCAGGTCAAAAGGCATGAATTTTTTAACCATAACATATAAGTTTATATTGTCGCCAGTGGCAATCTCGGCAAAAATATCACTCGCAAATTAAATTGTGACCATTTTATTCGCAGTCTGGAGCCCTGAGACATCTGTCGCAATTAACAGACCAGCTAAGATTGAAGTTTGCTGTTATCAAGCATCCAAAAACGTTTTAAATAATTCACAAATGTAGACAATGTATGTACTTTTTTACTATATACACACAGTAACTGCATACTGTCTTTTCCGATGGAAACAAAAGTGTGCGTTCCTTCCTTGTCTTTGAGGCCGACTAATCGGTCACTGTTATGTATCTTGTGCTTGTCTAGACAATCTTGAGTTAATCTCTCCTTCTCTGTCCACTTCCACGTTAAAACCCATCTGAGCAACAGCTGACGACCTCTGCGCATTACAGCGTAGCGCATCCCTCCTCAGTTCTGCTTCTGCCATTTTCAGGGTTTTGAACGTGGCTTTTTTTTTTTTTTGCGCCCAGATTTTGATTTGGAATCATTCCATGGACCAAAGCTCACCTCACCATTCGTGCGCCCATTTCTTCTTCTTCCTCACCTTCTACCCAAAGTCCTCCATTTTTGTTTTTTTCCAGCTCCTCCACTGCTCCTGTCTATGCCTGTGGTGAAGTCGACACACAAACACGCACACAAACACACCCTTTCATAAACAAAAGCAAACAGACATTCACCATCCTTTTGGTTGTTTCCCTCTCAACTCTTTCCACTACCAGCCACCCGCCATTCCTTTATTTTTATTTTTTTTAAACGAGTCTGCGTTGTTTTTTCCATTTGTGGGGTGTCGGGCGTGTCCGTACTCCTCACCCTGTTTGTGTCGTCTGCAGCCGAACGGGAGCGGCCAGAGCAAAATGCCGGGCTCCTTCTTGCTGCCTCCACCCCCCCCTGTGGCGCGTCCAGTGCCCCTCCCAATGCCAGACTCTAAACCCAGCAGCACGCCCCCCGATGGCGGACTCACCTCACCCACATCTCCGTGTAAGTGACCCGAACCCCCCCCCATTCCACCAAACCCCTCGAAGGCTGGGAGAAAGCCAGTTGTCTGGCCACAGCTGGGCCGATTTTTGCCATCTAGTTTGTGTTTCTTGAGTTAACATCTACTGCCCATTATTCGTAACTATCGTGTTAGCACTAACTGTTGGGTCAGACCTAGTCCTTACTACTTTTATTTTATTTTTTCAATCTGAATGAAACCAATGCAATTTTCATGCAGGTCTTTTTTTATGCATCCTAATTTTCAGGCATGAATTTTAGTGGTTTTTAGTGGTTTAACAAAATGTCACTAAAGTACGGAGCCCATAAAGGGAAATAACAAAGGGGGAAAAATGAGTTGGGAGTAAAATATATATTTCAATGGTTTTGCGTTCTCTCTCAAAACTTTTGCGTTTCCCTGAGAAACTTTTGCATTCACTCTGAAAACTTTTGTGTTCTCTTGCGAAACTTTTACGAGCATTTGCCCATATAAATTTTGCATTCAATCACAAAACTCTTCCTTGAGAAACTACTTTATCTTGCAAAACATTTGCGTTCCCCCGAGAAACTGCGTTCTCTCACAAAATGTTTGCGTTCCCCTGAGAAACTTTGCGTTTGATCACAAAATTCTGCCCCAAGAAACTGCGTTCTCTCACAAAACGTTTGTGTTCCCCTGAGAAACTTGGTGTTCTCTCAAAAAATGTTTGTTCCCCTGAGAAACTTTGCGTTTGATCACACAATTCTCCCCCAAGAAACTGCGTTCTCTCACAAAACGTCTGCGTTCCCCTGAGAAACTTGGTGTTCTCTCAAAAAATTCTCCCCCGAGAAACTGCGTTCTCTCAAATATTATTTGCGCTACTCTGAAAAACTTTGCGTTCAATCACAAAACTCTCTCCCGAGAAACTGCGTTCTCTCAAAAAACGTTTGCATCCCCCTGAGAAACTCTGCGTTCTCACAAAACGTTTGTGTTCCCCTGAGAAATTTTGCATTCTCACAAAATGTTTGCGTTCCCCTGAGAAACTGTGTTCTCTCAATAAACATTTGCGTTCCTCTGATAAACTTTGCGTTCTCTCACAAAACGTTTGTGGTCCATTGAGAAACTTTTCGTTCGATCACAAAATTCTCCCCCGAGAAACTGCGTTCTCTCAAAAAATGATTGCGTTCTTCTGAGAAACTTTGCGTTTGATCACAAAATTCTGCCCCAAGAAACTGCGTTCTCTCACAAAACGTTTGTGTTCCCCTGAGAAACTTGGTGTTCTCTCAAAAAATGTTTGTTCCCCTGAGAAACTTTGCGTTTGATCACACAATTCTCCCCCAAGAAACTGCGTTCTCTCACAAAACGTCTGCGTTCCCCTGAGAAACTTGGTGTTCTCTCAAAAAACTCTCCCCCGAGAAACTGCGTTCTCTCAAATATTATTTGCGCTACTCTGATAAACTTTGCGTTCAATCACAAAACTCTCTCCCGAGAAACTGCGTTCTCTCAAAAAACGTTTGCATCCCCCTGATAAACTTTGTGTTCTCACAAAACGTTTGTGTTCCCCTGAGAAACTGCGTTCTCTCAATAAACATTTGCGTTCCTCTGATAAACTTTGCGTTCTCTCACAAAACGTTTGTGGTCCATTGAGAAACTTTTCGTTCGATCACAAAATTCTCCCCCGAGAAACTGCGTTCTCTCAAAAAATGATTGCGTTCTTCTGAGAAACTTTGCGTTTGATCACAAAATTCTGCCCCAAGAAACTGCGTTCTCTCACAAAACGTTTGTGTTCCCCTGAGAAACTTGGTGTTCTCTCAAAAAATGTTTGTTCCCCTGAGAAACTTTGCGTTTGATCACACAATTCTCCCCCAAGAAACTGCGTTCTCTCACAAAACGTCTGCGTTCCCCTGAGAAACTTGGTGTTCTCTCAAAAAACTCTCCCCCGAGAAACTGCGTTCTCTCAAATATTATTTGCGCTACTCTGATAAACTTTGCGTTCAATCACAAAACTCTCTCCCGAGAAACTGCGTTCTCTCAAAAAACGTTTGCATCCCCCTGATAAACTTTGTGTTCTCACAAAACGTTTGTGTTCCCCTGAGAAACTGCGTTCTCTCAATAAACGTTTGCGTTCCTCTGATAAACTTTGCGTTCTCTCACAAAACGTTTGTGGTCCATTGAGAAACTTTTCGTTCGATCACAAAATTCTCCCCCGAGAAAATGCGTTCTCTCAAAAAAATATTGCGTTCCTCTGAGAAACTTTTCGTTCGATCACAAAGCTCTCCCCCCAAAAAACAGTGTTCTCTCAAAAAACGTTTGCGTTCCCGTGAGAAACTTAGTGTTTGATCACAAAACTCTCCCCTGAGAAACTTTGCGTTCTCACACAAAACGTTTGCGTTCCTCTGAGAAACTTTTCGTTTGATCACAAAACTCTCCCCCAAAAAAACGTGTTCTCCCACAAAACGTTTGCGTTCATCTGAGAAACTTTGCGTTCTTTCACAAAACTCTACCCGAGAAACTGCGTTCTCTCAAATAACGTTTGCGGTCCAATGAGAAACTTTGCATTTTCCCACAAAACCTTTGTGTTCCCCGGAGAAACTTTTCGTTTGATCACAAAACTCTCCCCCAAAAAACTGCATTCTCTCAAAAAACGTTTGCGTTCACCTGAGAAACTTTGCGTTCTCCCACAAAACGTTTGCGTTCACCTGAGAAACTTTGCGTTCTCCCACAAAACGTTTGCGTTCCTCTGAGAAACTTTGCGTTCTCTCACAAAACTCTCCCCCGAGAAACTGCATTCTCTCACAAAACGTTTGCGTTCCCCTGAGAAACTTTTCGTTCGATTACAATACTCTCCCCCAAAAAACTGCAATCTCTTTCAAAATTTTGCGTTCCCCTGAGAAACTTTGCATTCAATCAGAAAACTGTCCTCCGAGAAACTGCGTTCTCCCAAAAAACGTTTGCGTTCCCCTGAGAAACGTTGCAAATGCTCGTAAAACCTTTGTGTTTTCTTCTAAGAAACTTTGTTCACTTACAAAAACCTTTGTGTTCTTTTGCAAAACTCTAGTGTCCTCCCGAGACTCTTTGCATTTGCTCTTTTTGTGATGAAAACAATATGAAGTGGGAGGAAAACTATAATTTAGAGCTTTTGCAAGCGAATGCAAAATTTCTTGGAGGGAAAGCAATTATTTTACTTGAGAACGCAAAAAGCGCTCAAACATAGATTTCCTCCCATCTCATATTTTTCCCTTCAAATGTCCCCTTAGGGCCTCCGTACTGAAAGGTGCAAATTTAGGGCAGTAAAAGTGGACTCCAAATTGTTTTTAAATTTTTTTATGCATTTTAGTTCAAACAATTTTTGCTGACTTTTTGTAATGCAGCCTCTGATTATTGGTCAGTGCTGGCGTGAAAATCAAAACAACATAGAAGAGTGTGTATCCACCCGACTAAAAAGACCAGCTTAGACCATCTTGAACTTTCATTTTGGTCCAGGTTGATTTGTGCTGGTCAGTGTGTTGAAGAGTCGATTGTGAGACACGGAACTCATGCTTTGTAATTTTACGTTGGTTTGATTTGAGTTTGTTTTGGTTACATTCACATTGCTGGTTAGCTTTTGGCTTGTGGAAATGTGATAGTTGAGCTCCAGTGCTGGTCTAAAGGTCAGTTTGTCCCGTACTCAAACCAAATTTAGGCCGTTCAGAAAGGAGGTGGCGTATCGGGGTGGAGAATCAGACAAAATATTTTCACTCACCACAGACGGGGCACTGGACGGAGCACTTGCATTTCTTTTCCTCTTTTCTTTCATGTTTCTTATTTTTCCTTCCGTTTCATTTTTTTTTTTTTTTGGGCTCCATTGTTTTTTTTATGTTGTTTGTGTGTGTTGTCTTTTTATGTGTTTATATGTTGCTGATTCTCCAGAATGCACTTACCACACCTGCTTACAAATATAGAGAATGGTTATTGCTTATGTTAAAGCATTAAGCATATAGTGGTCATGCATTACAATAAGTTCACTGCGGTTAATGCGGATTATTAAGGGTAAATATACAAAACGAATGGCCTAAAACCCCTTTAGTTTCTTTTAGCAAAGTAAATCCTAATCATTTAGTGCTTAGCTTAACATGTAATCTCCAAAATAAATTGTGTATTATATAATGTCTCTCATTAAACAAATGGTATCTAATTGCAATAATAAAAAATTAAAAAATTAATGAATGAACAAAGCAGCATTTCATATCTTTTTGACTGTTTGCTAATGAAAGCGCTAACAAATACGGCTCTTTGGCTTTGATTTTTTTTCGTGTTTTAGATATCCATATTTGATGAACGGTTTCAGAGTCCATCAAATAAATCCAAAACCCAAAACTGCCCTAAATTTCATAATGACTTCAAACCTGCAGATTCAAATTCAATTTTAATTGACTGATCTTCAACTGTGTGAACCAATGACAATCAAGCATAGTATATCTTTGATGATAAGTTCTTGCAGTACATTCAGTACAGGAGTTAATAAATATTCCATGAAATTCACTCAAAGCATCTGCTGAGAATAATTTTTTTGTTCAGATTGCTCTTTAAATAAATAAAAGATTTTATATTGTATAGGGTCATTCATGAAAATGCTAAATGTCGTGATTTTCTGAAATCTTTGTTTTTTATTTATATTTTCTGTCTCTCTTCTTCTTTCTTTCTTTCTCAGCATACTCCACGCCAGGCTCCACAGCTCCCAACAGGTTTGTCAGCATCGGATCACGGGACAACAACTTTCTGAACATACCCCAGCAGACGCAGGTGATTGTTATAATCAAAACAAACCTTGTTTCTTGTGTTCGAGCGTTTAAAATCCTCTTTCTTAGCATGTTAGCCTGCTCCTCCCCTCCTTTCCCATGATGCTCTCTGCTATGCGGTGACGGGCCCATCTGGAGCAGGCCTGCGATAACTCAAGCTGATCGGCGCGGTGTAGTTGATTTGAGCGTTGCGAATGTGCGGCCACCACACTGCGCCTCCTCCATCATCCAGTACACTTTACTCATTAATGTGTAAACCACACCCGCCCCGGGCCGGCTCCCTGCTCCTCAACACATGGTGACCATCTGAAGTCGCTAACTCGCCCGCTCTCACCTCCTCCCTCTGCTGGACGGCCTCTCTGGATTTGACCATTCATTTCCCTCTCTTTCTGCCTAACCTTTCCTCAATTCTCAGTGTTTTTTTTCCACCTTCTTTAACTTGTTTCTCAACTCGCTATCACCCTCTGCTGGTGATTATTTTTTCTTCTCTCCCACCGTGACTTCTTGGCTGTGACTTCGCTTTGTCCGATTTTGCACATTTTCTAGTGTGTTCACCCTAAATTTTATAAGGGTAGAGGAACCACTTTCCTTTTGTCCTCTAAGACTTAACTTTAGTGTGCAAAATAGCATAGCTGGGTATAAGTAAATGTTTTGCTTTGTTGTTCTTGGTGAATGTATATATATATGATTATTATTATAAATAGTATTGCACTTTTCTGGGTGCAATAATTCATTTATATAAAATTATTAAATGTAATGTAGACAATGACCGTGACAATGAAAATAGCTGGTCATTATAAGTAAATGCTTTGCGAAGATTCATTATTTGCAGATGAATATATTTATATATATATATATATATATATATATATATATATATATATATAGCTATTGGATATATTTCTATGCTATGCAATGCAAGTAAAGAAATAAGTTTACAGTGCAATAATAAAATATTAAATGTAATATAGACATTTATAAAAGATAAAGAGGCAGTGAGACAATAGTGAAATAATACTTTATAATATCAAAGCAAGTTGCATGTATTTTGAAGAAACAGCAAAAGAACACTTTTCAAACATTCCACAAAAAGTACTTTGTGAGGTTTTCAAAGATAAATCAAAAGAACTAGAGTTTTTGTTTTAGGTGATAGAAGCTTTATGTCCGTGTATCATGTTCATAGTCGATGAGATTTTCTTCACCTGAGTGAACTGACTTCATACATCCAAGAAAAATCACCACAACTCTTGTCAAAAGACTCAAAAGAAAAGTGACGTGATTGAAGAGAAAAGATCCAGTAGCGTTTCAGACGCACAGATACAGACAGATCATCTCATGTAGTGCCATTCAAACCTGTGCCTCTTAAGGTTTTTGAAAACCTTTTGGGCCCGCTGTATGTCCATACATCTCCGTATGGGGAAGTTGTCTCCGTTCTCTCCATTCCCATCCTAAGGAACAAGGAAAGAACTGCGGAAAAGTGAGACAGGCCCGGAGGAAAGAGAGGCAAAGTTTAAGCACGGCCCCTAAACTGAAAAGTCACGTCCCAACTGTCTGGTTGCCCGCAGCAACGAGACATGATGTCACAGGCAGTTGAACTTGAGAGGTGTGTGTGTGTGTGTGTGTGTGTGTGTGTGTGTGTGTGTGTGTGTGTGTGTGTGTGTGTGTGTGTGTGTGTGTGTGTGTGTGTGTGTGTGTGTGTGTGTGTTTGTGTTTGAGTAGAGCTGGTCACTGCCAAGGATTACAGGGGGAAGATGGGATTGCGAGAGGGAGGAGTACAGCTTAGACGGGAAGAGTTACTTTGCCCGAGTGGCTGTTGGGCTTTAGCCAGGGGCGAGCAAGCCGTGCGGGTTGGGGGGGGGGGGGGGGTGTGTGGGGGGGGGGGGGGTAGACGGGATGTGCCGGGGGTGTTTGTGTGACCTGCAAGAGTCACCCAGAACAAAAGTTACCCACAGCCCCTCCTCCCAGACCCTCTCAGCCAAAGTGTTTCCAGGATTTGACTTCTAGAGAGTTTTGTTAAAGCCAATCAGGAGAAACAATCCCGCTCTCTCTCACTGAGCTCTTACTGTAATCCGGAGCGGCATCTCTCCTTCTCCATCTCTCTTCACACTGATGGAGCCGAGCTCTCGTCGTAATCCAGAGTAGCATCTCTCCTTCTCCATCTCTGTTCACCCTGATGGAGCCGAGCTCTCGCCGTAATCCAGAGCAGCATCTCTCCTTCTCCATCTCTCCTTCTCCATCTCTCTTCACACTGATGGAGCCGAGCTCTCGCCGTAATCCAGAGTGGCATCTCTCCTTCTCCATCTCTCCTTTTTGTTTTTTGCCTCTTCATGATGACTCGCTTAATCTAGTCCTACTTTGTAAGTCGCTTTGGATAAAAGCGTCTGCTAAATGACTAAATGTAAATGTAAAATGTAAATGTCCTTCTCCATCTCTCTTCACACTGATGAAGTCGAGCTCTCGCCGTAATCCAGAGTGGCATCTCTCCTTCTCCATCTCTCTTCACACTGATGGAGCCGAGCTCTCGCCGTAATCCAGAGCAGCATCTCTCCTTCTCCATCTCTCTTCACACTGATGGAGCCGAGCTCTCGCCGTAATCCAGAGTGGCATCTCTCCTTCTCCATCTCTCCTTCTCCATCTCTCTTCACACTGATGGAGCCGAGCTCTCGCCGTAATCCAGAGCAGCATCTCTCCTTCTCCATCTCTCCTTCTCCATCTCTCTTCACACTGATGGAGCCGAGCTCTCGCCGTAATCCAGAGCAGCATCTCTCCTTCTCCATCTCTCTTCACACTGATGGAGCCGAGCTCTCACTGTAATCCAGAGCGGCATCTCTCCTTCTCCATCTCTCTTCACACTGATGGAGCCGAGCTCTCGCCGTAATCCAGAGCAGCATCTCTCCTTCTCCATCTCTCCTTCTCCATCTCTCTTCACACTGATGGAGCCGAGCTCTCGCCGTAATCCAGAGTGGCATCTCTCCTTCTCCATCTCTCCTTCTCCATCTCTCTTCACACTGATGGAGCCGAGCTCTCGCCGTAATCCAGAGCAGCATCTCTCCTTCTCCATCTCTCTTCACACTGATGGAGCCGAGCTCTCACTGTAATCCAGAGCGGCATCTCTCCTTCTCCATCTCTCTTCACACTGATGGAGCGCTGCGTCACTGTCACGTGTCAAACACTCAAGCACTTCCTGATTAGTCAACGCAAGGGTGTTTCAGTAAATCTCTGAACAAGAGCTCTTGAGCGGATTGTAGAACAGTATTGTTTTAGAGCTATTATAATATAATATTTATTTTATTTAAAACAATAATTTTATATATTAGTTTAAATATATATTTATATATTAAATATATATTTATATATTATTTTATTTATAAATAATATAATTAGTGCTGTCAAATCGATAAATCGCATCTAACAAAAGTTTGTTTTCATAATATGTCTGCATATATTATTAAAAAATATATATTTACATATTATATATAAATGTGTGTGTATGTGTATATTATAAATGAAATATTAAGGACATAAACTTTCATGAAAATATTAATCACAGTAATAAAGGACTGTCCTTCCTCTACTTACAGAAAAATGTGTATGTTTAATCTAACTAATTTTATTCTGCTGCCATTTTTCTTTTTCTTTTTTACAACACTATAAAGGTTAAATGAGTTTCCTAATTAAAATTAAAAGTTTGACAAGTCGTAAAGTATTTTTACTGGGAAACACAGTAATTCCAAGATAACGAGAACGCACTATAAACTTTGTCTAAATATTTCTCTTTGTAAGAATGTCTGTCCATTGGCATTATCAGTGTGATATTTGAACTTTATGAGCTGAACTCCTGAGATGCATTAACAGAACGTCTGTTGATGTTAATAAAGTCAATGTGTTGGTATGTAGAGATGCGTCAGAGCTCTCTTGACATGACATTCCCAGAAGGGAGGTTTGCTGGTTTAGTTCAGGTCAAACTGTGGCGTAAAGGCCCATATGGTGAGCAGGTCAGACTGAGCGCTCTGTGAGAGTCAAGCCTGACCTCTAGTGGTGTCGTCTGTAACAGCAGTCTTCACACAATCGAGGATTTATGGTGCTGGATCAAGTCATTTCGGAAAGATTGTACTTATGAGTTGAACGCATATGAACGCCACCACAAAGTCACAAATACGAGTTGGAAGCTCAGGAATTTCTTTAAGCTCCAATCTTCACGAGTTGAGGGAGTTTCAGTGAGAAAAGTGGTGAAATACCACAATATTAATAGGTATTTAGAAGTGGCATTGTCAGGCTTTTTTGTTTAAAATAAAATAAGATAATTGTATCTGTATGCACAAAATGTAATAGCATTGTAATATAGCAATATAAAATGTAACACTAAAGTTGACAGTGGCTTCATGAATTAATTAAAAACATAAAAACCGGATGCACATTCTTTGTTTTATAGAAGTAGAGTTTAAAAACCTTGCTGTATTTTTGTGTAATTAATTAAGAGAAAGTACACTACCATCTTGATCTGACCAAAGTGACTTATACACACCTGACGTCGTAAGCACGACTTCCCGACTCGTAAATACCAACTTCCCAGGAGGACTGGAACGCATCAATATTTTACAATAGATTAAATTATAATATGGTATATGTTATAATATCTATGGTATATATGGCAATAAAATGCATTTAATTTAGTTTAAAGTTTAAATAATACAAGTTCAATTTATTTTATTCAATTTATTTAAAAAGATTATAAACAAATTATGAAATTATAATAGGTTTATGTGACGTTTATTATGCTTATCTGAAATAATAAACGTATGTTTTGTAATTGTTGTTTATGACTGATAAACAAAAATGGATATGTGAGATGTTAGTTTAGTCCTGTGTTATGTTTATTTTGGCTTTCACATATAATCTTTATAAAATTAAATACTCAATATAATGATTCAAATTAGTTAGAAGAATTTTATTTTTTTATTTTTTGTATCCTCAGAAATTGTAAGAATCTATATGAGCAATATTGGCCTTGATAGTACTTGTTATTGGATCAAAAAGAAGTCTGCGCAAATAGTTTTATAATAATACAGTATTCTCACTGAGCTGGTGTATTTTCAGATTGAACACTAACAGTGCTTTTTTATGTTTTTACAGTCATGGTTCCTTTGACGAGGTCCTGCCTGCAACCTGTCGACACAATTTGGAAGTTTTATGAAAAAAAAAAATCCTGTTTGAAAATCCCCTCCGACCTGAAATGCACCCTAAGAAACATGAGCAGAATATGATTGGGAAACGTTCGACCCTGTATTTGCCAACCGTCAGACGCCCTTCAAGCCCGCTCCTCCACCTCCGTTACAGACGTTCAGATCACAGCAGGAGGTGACGGACTGACACACACCTACAGCATCTCGCAAGAACCGTCAGAAAAACAACGGCAACATAGAGGAAGAACCTGATGAACTGAGACAGAAACAAGGATGTAGTGTACAATGGCTGGGATTATCAACAGTTTCAGTGGTGAGGATTCAGACACAACTAAATCGAAGATCTTTACTAATTAAACTTCAGTTTTTTGTTCTCTAAACACTTAAACATGTCATTTCACATCATAAGACGTTTTGCAGCATTTGTAGCTAAATAGCATGCGGTAGAAACGTCTTTTTCGGTCAATTACTAAACTAATTATGAACAGCAGAAGTATTGCACTACAAATATGCGAAGAACACTAGTTTGATGTGCACTATTGAAAATGGGATCGACAGCGGACATTATTTGCACATTTTATTGCGGAGAAAACAAACCCCTCACACTACAGCTACGCAGAGACGCATCTCAGAGGAAGTCCTCGTTTTCAGGCCTCAAACAGAAGCGTTTTAATGAAACAAACGTCCAATTCAGGCCCTTAGTGCCAACTAGACAGCACCAGATTTTAGTTAGTACTCCTATAGGATGAAAAATGCCAATCAGAACACACACACACTTTAGGCACTGTCACTTGCGCAAAATTTCGTGGACGAAGAAGGTCCGTTGTGCATCGCTACACTATTGACTATGTACAAAGTACAGAATTTGCTGGTCAACGCAGCGGATTTGTGTGACCATCTTGAACTTAATGCGAAATCTGTCCGAGATAATCATTGCATTCTTTTATTATTTTAACCTCGTATCCTTTTTTTATTATTAAAGCCACATGTCTGAAATATAAGTTTTCTTGCACAAAAAAACTAGCACAGATTTATCATTTGGTAGAATATAAAATATTTCAATACAAGCATAAATTATATTTATTCTTTGTAAAACCCAATTCCCACAGACTTGGCAACCCTGGTGAACGTTACTTCACAGCCATGTGACCGAGCTAGAATTTTAAAAGTCAGAGATAATCATTGCATTATTTTTTTCTATTTTTTTTTTTATTAAAGCCATATGTCTGAAATATAAGTTTTAAATTCAATGTTAAAAATTTTAAGTAAAATCTCCTTGGGGATATTTTTCACCCCCATTATTCATTGCGTAGATTCCTATTTAAATGATGGTATTTCGTCCGCGAAATTTCGCTGAGCAACTATAAATGTGACGGCACCTTAACAGCCATGTGACCGAGCTACAGTTTTAAAATCCTTTTGTTTAAAAAAAAAAAACTGCGATAATCATTGCATTCTTTTTACTTCAAACTCAATTTTTTTAATTAAAGCCATATGTCTGAAATATAAGTTTTAAATTGTTTGTTTAAAAACATAAAGCTCTTAATTAGAAGTTGGAGACTTAAAACAAAATTCTAGTCAAGCAAGGCATAATAAAAGTCCCCAGTTCATTAGCGCTAATAAAAACGGCCCTAGAGACACGCCCACTTCTGTGTTTTGTTTACGTACCTGTTTACACTCCCAGAAGTCCTTGTTCCAAGAACACGCGACCTCACTGCGGAGCAAAAGAATGTGTGACATATCATAGCCGTGCTCAGAGGGAGGTGGGCCGCTCGGGGGCCGCTTTTATTAGGCGCCGCGCTTTACCATTCACTTCAACAGCAACATTTGGGTAACGTTTCGGCATGGCCGTCATAAAAGTATGCGCATACACGCACTGTCCTCCGCAGGTTGACTACAAAGGGAAGCCTTTAGGGTGAATTACAGTAGCTTCATCCGCTGATAAAAACAAACGTTTAGCTTTCAACGCAGCTGTAATGGACAACCTCACTAAATAACTGGACTGCCTGACCATGTATCTCACTGCAGGGAAGCATTGTTGCCGGACGGCGGCCGTGTCATCGCTTTGCTAGAAAACTAACACGGTCTTTTCTTTTCTAATCAAAGGAAGTGCCTCTGTATTCCCATTATGCAATTTGTTAAAACATGAATTCAGGTTATTTTCTTGCATATAAGCTATAGAGGAGCGTGAAATTTTTATGAGAAGAAAAAAAAAAAATACAAGCGTCAGCTCACTAGTTACAAACATCTTTATATATACAGGATATATCCATATATATTTATATATACATTTTTTTTTCTTATTTGCCTAATAAGCTCAATGGCAGTCTAGTTATTTTTTGAAGTATGACATGATCATGAGTTATCATATATCAGAAATCAGAAGTTCCAGTCCCGAAACCCAGTTCTGCACTTAATAAATTAGAGTGAAAAAATAAACTGGCGGAAATCAGATTTCCGTGGAAAACGTTATTGATAGCGTAGGGAGAGAAAAAAAAAATGCACGGCTTTTGATTTCTTTTGTGTTTTGGACAGGAAGTATTTGTTATTGCAAAATAAAGTGTGTTGATTGAGCCATGTGCAATGCCTTGGGTAGAAACTGTGTTTGTCTCATTGTTAGGGTGTACAGGAAAGCGTAGAGGTGAAAATCCTTCTATTATAGTAAAGTCCACGCTGTCCGGGACTCTAAACTACAGGGCAGAGAGAGAGAGAGAGCGATTGAGAGAGATAAAAACGGTCTTTGTAAGTTTTGGGAATTTGTTTTGTAATCTTTCCTTTTTTTCTGCTTTTTTTATTGTTCATTTGTAATGATTTGTTCTCAAAACTTAGGAGGGCTGAAGCAGCTGTTTTTTTGCGACACGTAAGAATATATCACTAAATAAAACAGGTGCTTTTTATGGATCCAAGTACGATCAATCTCTATTATACATAAGAAGACAAAAAAATAAGTGTTATCAAGACAAACTTTAGGAGGGGGGGGGGGGGGGGGGACACACGTACATTACTCTTTTTCCTTTTTATATTTACTAAAGGGGGGAGGGGGTTCATTGTGGTCAAGGTTGTGACAAAAGGCATTTTTCCTCCAACCTTTTCTCCGAAGCGATCGAGGAATGACGACGTCCTAAGAGGTTTTACGGTTTTTACCAAGCTAAAATGCGGTATTTTTGACTTCACGCTATGCATTCCAGTTTTGTAGGCCTTCCATACTTTGGGTCGCCCGAACCGCCGTAGTCCTTAACCAACTTCCCGCCGGAAATTTGCTGGCTTTTTGTATGTAGAAAATTTCGAATTCGTTTGAAAGTTATGACAAGATCTTCCCTGTTTATGGGAGAGGCTTTAACGCAGCAGGAATAAACTAAAATGTCCGTCGTAAGCTAGAAACTATGAAGAGACGGGAGATGTGATGTGAATTTGTTGTTTTTTATATTTTGATAAACTGGTGAATCTTACAAAAACATGTCATATTTCACTCCAAAATCAAAAGAATAAAAAGATCTTTGGTCAAAAACAGTGCAGAAACATCTTAATGGTCCTAAACAAATAGGCTTAATTTTTATACTTTATACACAATATCATTTATTTTGATTTGGGAGTGAAAAAAAAAAATCTATATTTCTTAATAAGCTTCACCCAAACAGACACCCAAACAGACCCCCAAACAACGTCGGCGACCAATCAGAACGAGAGAGTTGAAACTGAACCCCTCCCCCTCCGAACTCGCAGCGCCCTCTCCTGGCCCTCCATGTAAATGACTCTAAATATTTGTTTTGTGATCTAGTGTTAGACTCAGAGCATCATAAAGGTTGTCCCTAAAAAGTGCCTTTTGTTCACAGACACCATCTTGTAATCCTGAGTGCCCATCTCAAAAAAAAAAAAAAAAAAAACTTAAAAAAACAAAACAAAAAAGTCCCCTCCTTCAAACTTCTGTATTTCTCCTTCCGCGACTTCTTCAAAGCAGTATATATAGTACTAAAGGAAATCGGTGTGACTTAGTTCCTCTTTTTATTGTTGAATAATTAAGAAAACTGTAAAAAATGACAAAAAAAAAAAAAGACCAAAAAAAAAAAACTTTCTGTCTTGCTTTTCCTTCCTCTGTAATCTTGTCTTCTGCCTCTTTTGGACACTGGAGTAGTCTATAGTTGCAAAACCATCGCCCTTCCCCGTGCCCCTTTTCTCTGAACGGAGGGGTTTTAAAATAATAAAAAAAAAAGAGTAAGAAAAAAATGTTGTCTGAGCAGAATGCAGTTAGCTCACATGTTATTCTTGTCTGTACGCTTCACGTTGTATTCATACCGATCTCTTCAGCTTCTCCATTGAACAGTTAATGTACGTGAACAAGTTACGCCGGTGAGCTCTGGTGGGCCGTCCGACGGACAGACGGGCGTTTCGGCTGCGAGAACGATAGAGGCCGACCGCTGGGGTAGACTAGGCGAGTTTTTGATCTATTTATTTCTTTTTTTGTTACCAAATTCATTTGATTTGCTATGATCTGTTTGTATTGATATTGCATTGAGAATCTGTATTGATGATGCACCTTTTGAATGGTTGTACGTGACCAGATATTTAATTTAAATAATAATAAAAAAAGTTCCTGTCTAGACAAAGCACCTTAAAAACGGAGTGGTTTCAGCCCAGGGAAAGCGACAGACAGTTTCGAAGCCCAGCGTTACGAGCCAAACCCTTTAGACCAAAGTGACGCACGCCACAAAAAAACCTAAAAATTAACTTGAAAACTCACCAGCAAAAGCCGATGTGGGCTTAAAGACAACTTGCTTCCTCCCACAAACAAAATATGCAATTGTTTCACTTTCCCGAGTCCGTGAAGCCGGCGTCCGCGTTGGCTGCGATTTATTAATAACTGTAATAAGTGAAAGCCATAGCGACGGACACGTGTTTGGCGCTCTCATCGTCCCTCCCTGGTACTGACCGTCCATTTTCTTTCTTTCTTTGGTATTTACTTTTGTACTCTTTTGTTGAGCGGGGCATTGGAATGCGTTTAGAGTAGCATGAGCCCTCGGCGGCTTCGGCCCTGGTTTGAACTCCTCGAGCGGCGCCCGTCTCAGTCCCACACGCCTTCCAGAGCTCATGGTGAAATGCATGTGTTGATTACAATTTCTTTTCCATAATAAGAAAAACAAGAAAGAGCAGCACCTTTAACTGATTGAATAAAAGGATGTTCTTGACTGTAAAGACGTCTCGGTGTGGTTATTTTCATCTTCAGATCCAGTTAAGCCTCAGCGAACTTCCAAGGGGCCTCCAAGACAAAACAAGCATTAAAATAAGCTAAAAATCAAGGTATTTCTTCATTCACCCCATAACTAATATTTTCTCATTTTCCAGGGTTCCCACGGTCTTGTGAAATATGAAGTTGCCTTATCTAGATCTGGAGATGTCATGTAAATAAATAGTATTTTATAACTCCATGTGTGTTTTTATACATTGTGCTCTCAAATGTTTTATTGGATAGAAATTGAAGGGAAATCTTCAGTCCTTATCCAGAAAATCACAAACAACTGAAGTCAAGCGGTCTTCGTCTGTTGTTGGACAATGTGAGGCCAAAAGATGGGAAGTCAAAAAGTTTGAGAACCGTAGAAATGCATACATAGAAGCCACATTCGGCCGCTCCAGACATGTCGATGTGTCCGCCATCTTTATGAAACTGTTCATTACAAATCAATGCACAAAATGTCACAGCATTGTGCGGCCACCGGCTGTTAAAACCAACACTGGTTTGGTAACATATTGATCATGCACTGATGTAATATGTAAATATATTCACAAACAAACCATTTTTAAGTTACAGCAAGTATTTATTTCATGTTAAATTAATAGTCTATAAATAATTATTTAATGAATTTCCCCCAGGGGATTGTGTTAGGATCATAAACATCTGCAAAAAGGCAAGTAGTCATCTATTTGATTTTTCTTTTCTTTTTTTTTTCTTTTTTTTTTTTTAAGTATTAAAGTATATTGTTTACAGAAGTTAGTTAAATCACTGTGTGTGTGGTCACTGGTTAAAGAATGTAACCAATTAAAATTGTAACAATAATTGCTTTTTAGAAACAATTATGAACTATTAAAACTTTTGTTTTGACTAGTACTTGTGCAGCAAAGCAAAGATAATTCATTTTTAAAATATTCAAGGCCACCTTTTGTAAACATTTTCTCCAAAAGGTTTTTTTTTTCCTTCTATTTGTAAAAATATTTATAATATATAACATTTCAATTTATTTACATTCAACAATTTTACATCATTTGTGCACTTCAGCATCAGCATTTATGTGCTATTGAGGAAATTGACCTGAAATCGTCCCAGCTGAGGGTGATCAGGCAAGTACAGTCGCCGGCCCCTCTTAAATGTGGTAAATGCTTTTCTGATCGCATCCCTCCCAGTCGACGAGCTCTGAGGAATGAAACCACAGCGAGATCTCCCGCTCCGCTCCTTCCACAGAATCAGAGGCATGCACCACATTTCTGAAGGAATTCAACAGTCATGAAAGTCAGTGCATCCATGCCACTCATTTAGGGTTTGAACACATAATTACAGCTGAGATTCCTGGTAACGCTTTATAATAAGGTCCCATTAGTTAATGCATTAAGTAGCTTTAACTAACACAATTGTTACAGAATTATTTATTCATCTTTGTTAGAGTAAAACTACTGTTCATTGTTAGTTCATGTCCGCTCATGCCGCATGTCCATTAGTTCATATTAACAGATACAACTTTTGTTTGTGCCCCTATTATGCTTTTTTGAATATTAATTTTCATGTAGTGAATAATATTGCTGTTTGTCAGTTTCAAAGGTCAAAGTGCATGACAAATAAAGTTAATGTCTCCTAAAAATAAAATCAATTCTGAACTGCCAAAATGAGTCGTCAGTAATTCCACAATAAGGCTCACTTACTGTTACATGTCTACGTAACAATGTAACACATTTGCATGATGTCAGCCGATGGTCTTCATTGGCTGCTCGTGAACAACATTTACTTTGACCCTCAAACACTGTAGATGAAGCTGAGGCTGGAAGAGTTTGGTTCATGTTGTCAACAAGACGCTGTTTTCTGCTCTGTGGAAGCAAATCCACTTTACATATATTTCCAAAGGATGAGGACTCGAATCGATACGGTAAAACCGACGCCATTGTTACTGTTCCCTTCACTGTGTATCCTGTGCTGAGGAAGATCTAGAGCTGACCAATCACAGACTCTGCTAGATAAAAAGGCAGTTGTGCTGTATCAGCTCCACCTCCATTCATAAATCCTCTCCTGTGGCCTCATGGGACAGTAAAGTGTCCATCGTATGCGAACTTCAGAATCACGCCAGAAGTAGTTGGTCATCCGGGCACTTAAACCTATGTAAAAATGTACATATGTACAAATGTACCTACTTAAATGTAAACCTATTGTAGGAGACTTCCAAAACTAAATTAGGAAACTTTAAAATAGCATTATAGGGGCACTTTAATAATGAGTTTGCAAATGTTTAAATAAACATTAATAGATGCTTTAGAAGTAACTTTAAATGTTAGTTCATGTTAACTAATCGTAATGTTAACAAATGGAACCTTACTGTAAAGTGTTGCAATGTTGTTGTTTTTTTTTTGTTTTTTTGTTTTTTAATGTTACTACCAAGAGTTTTTGCAAAAAAAATTTTAATCTCAAAACAACCATTTCTGAGATGATAATCAGATGCAACTCGGTCAATTTAACAACATGATATGTGGTGAGCTCATGAGGCAAAAATATAGTATACTACTGTTTGAATATCTATTTTTTTTTCCTTTTTTTATATTTCCTTTTGTTTATTTTTTCTTTAAACAAATTTAAAAAACAGTTTATTATTGAACGTAACATTTGAACATTTAAAAAATATATAATCACTATAAATATATAGTGTGCAGTATGCAGTACACTAGTACTCATAATGAGTGTGTGTGTGTGTGTAAGCACCTGCTGATGTGAACGCTGAAATCTCCTCTAATAGTTCCAGGTGAAGCTTCAGCAGGGTCAGTGTCTCCCACCAGCATACGGGACGACCTCACCACATTATGCCCCTCCCACACCTGAAAACAAGCCAATGAGAACTCCTCAATCTTTATGACAGAATGTGATGTGTGTAACTGAAGAACACAGTTTCTGACAGTAGTAAGCTATACCTTTTTCTTCATTGCATATTTAATTAGGTTAGTGGCATCTACTTTTCATTTTAAATGTAATTTTGCATTTTGAATAAATTGTGTAAAACTTACTTTTGGATGTTCATTTATCACATTGGAAATCAAAGTGCTCTTATTTGCATACTGTAGTATTATAGTATTACAGCTGTATGATATTCATAACTGGTGGTTACTCTACCATGGCGACTACAGGGCCAGAGGTCATGTAATACAGCAGGCTGGAGTAGAAGGGTTTCTTCCGCAGCGAGATGTAATGCTGAGCTAAAAGCTTGTCAGAAGCCTGAAAAACACACACAGACACATGACGTACAAACTCGTCACACACACTCATGAACATCTTGTGTGTGAATCACGCACCTGCAGCATCTTCAGACCCACCAATCGGAATCCTCGCTGCTCGAAGCGCTTGATGACATCACCGATCAGACGCCTCTGAACGCCATCAGGTTTCACAGCGACCAAAGTGCGCTCTCTAATGCCCGACAAATCTAAAGCAGTTCAAGAACATGTCAATACATGTCAGTTTTCATGGTGATTACACACATTATTTTTTCAGATTAATGATAAATTTGTTAAGCAAACAGAGCCATCTACTGCCCAAGAGTGAGACAATAGTATAGTATATATATTGAGCCCCTGAGGAACTCTCTACACGTCCCTGCTAAAAGCTTCCTGCCATTAACATTGTCATTGTCTCTCAATATTGGTCATTTATCAGCATTTTGAATATTCATTGCAGGAACAGAGTGATATTTCATCTGATATCATCAGGAAAATGGCGTGTATCACCTGACCATCTCTTACAGGAATACTAACAGTCTTTATAAAGAAAAGCTCCTGCAAACGTGACAGACACGCGATCACTTACAGTCGTTCCTTGAAGCTTGATCAAATTAAGTTGGTTCCACACACACACACACACACACACACACACACACACACACACACACACACTCACTCTCTCAGACACACACTGACTCACATTGGCCTTCAGACGGACCAATCACACACACTGTGAAGAGGGAGTTGGAGGTCACCACAGTTAGTCAGGTCTAACCAGTACCAGTCTGTAGCAGTACCATAGTACAGTGATGTATACCATGGTAATACTGTGGTACCTTTAGGCCTATGTATTAATTAAATATAATATTATTTATAATATAATGCCATTTTAGTTTTATTATAGTTTTATCATTTTGAATTAGCTTTTACTTGTACAGTTTCCATGTTCATTTTAGTTTAATTGTTAGTAATTCCCCTATGTGCTTTTTATTTTATTAGGTTTTTTAAATACTACTATTTAGGTTTAAGATTTATATTTAAGTTTTAGTTAAGATTTAGATGTATTTACAGTAGTCAACATCTGAAGTGGATCAAAAAAGTTCATCAAAGTTGTCCTAAGACAAGAACGGGTTTGTTCAAAATTCCTGTATAACTTTGAAGAAAGGTTTTGATCCACTTCAAATGTTGACTTGTACTTCTATTTAATAATTTTAGTTTTTTTACCAAGGCAGCATTTCTTGTTTTCATTTAGTTTTAGTTTTTTCCCCCAGCTTTATTTCATTTAACTGAAATGTAGTAATATGTGCACACATTTTGGTGGATTACAGTTGAAGGAGTTTGAAGTTTGAGATGTGAGTATTTTTATGCTCATGTGTAGTTTTTGTCTTTGATTTCAGTTTCAGTGTGTGATACAGAAAGCCAGTGCAATTTTGACCTGTGCAACTAAATCTATTACGTGTGGAGACGACACCACTTGCACGAGCTCCTAATGTAGTCAGCACTCACCCACGTGAGGACGCAATAACACAATTAACCAATCACTGATCGCCTGAGGACAGAGCACATATACACTTATATCCTATAGTTAAAACTGGATTAAAAAATATATAGCCTAGCCTAATTCGATATATTTTTGTAATGGCTGTAACAAAATACTGGTATCATGGTTCTGGTACATTCGTTTAGGCCTATAGGCTTATACAGCGTGGCATAATATTAAAATTATTAAATTCATGGCGTCGAGGTATTTCAATGGATAAGTTAGGCCTACCATGAAATGTTTCCAAAATCAGCCTTACAAAAAGTAGGCTACCATGGAAGAGCAATGTGATTCAAATCTAATACAATCTTACTAAAAAAAATTACCCGCGTGGTTTTACTCGCGTGGTGTGTACAAAACTCATCGTAGTCCAGTCTTTTTTACTCGTTGTTAGTGAAGCATTACTGGTACACATCCTTGAATATGTTATTTCCACGCTAAAAGGTCAATAAAATGCTACTGTCATGGTACTTTTAATTTCCCCTGTCCTAAAACTTCTCAATAAAGAGCACTTTTACCACTAAACCTGTTTGTTCTCCACACAGAGAGAGATGGATGTAAACAGACCTGTGTCACTGCTGAGGCTGCGCGCGTGCCCGTGTCCCAAAACGCGCGTGGTGGAGCTCAGTGTGGCCGCTCGCGCTCCGTGGACGCCGAGGGCAAATCTCACAAACATCATCTTCATTTCCAGGTCAAGCCCTTCTCAAAACTTCACCGAGCAGCGCTTTTACAACTCCGAAACTTAAGAGCGGTCCGATACTTTTAACCCCCGGACCGTTACACACACACGCGCGCGCGCGGTCATTCACCTGACAGGACAAAGTCAAGCGACCAGTCACAGTATATGTACAGATGAGGAGCGCGTGTGTGTGTGCTTGTGTCATGGGAAGAAGAGAGCCGCAAACTACAGTGTAATTACTGCTCATCACGTGCACAAACAGGACCTCTTAATTAACACCATTTCCTGTTTGGAGAGGCATGAAAGATAGACGCACAAAAATGCATAAACCATATGAAAAAGACAGCTAAACAAAAAACGGAACTGAATTAACAGTTTGTTATTTAAATTATTTTTATTCTCTAGAAAGAATATTTTGTCAGATTTTATTTTAACTTCAGGGGACATTTTGTTTCAGCTATTCTGTCCCAAAAGTGAAGTGAGGTCAAAAGACAAGCACACATTAATCGATTGCTGGCAGGGAGACAACACAATAAATGTTAGCCTTTGGAGAACAAACACAAATAGAGCTGACTACTTTTGATCATTTCAAACAGAGGATTCAATCCCATTAACTGATCACTGACAGTAGAGATGTAGGCTACGAGTGAATAATTCTACTAGCCTTGATCACTGATAATGTGAGAAAGACAGCAGAGAAAAGGTATTACAAATGATTCAGTTAGTGTTATTAAGAGACTTCAACGTTCAGCTAAACTTAGCATTTTTATTCCAGTAATCTTAAATCTTTATAAATGACTTGAGGGAATGTAAATATACATCATCATTGAACACTAGAGGTCGCGGTTTACACACTTTACTAGTAGTAACAATCCACTTCATTTAATCTCATTCGTTTTAAGTGATATTCAAGGTGCATGTGTAATTAACATGGCTATATGACTGGTTTTATGATTAGATGTGTTATTTTAAACGAGGTAAAAATTTATTGTAATATAAATTCCAGAAACACACACACACACACACACACACACACACACACACACAAGAAAAGAAAAAAAGTCTTTTCTCCCAAGAACTGGCCTCAACGTGCCTCACATGAAGGCGATGTAAACAGAGACATCACACTGGAATGAGAAGTTTAAAAGGATTCCTGGTAACACTTTACTACAAGATCTCGTTACTTAACGTTAGGCAGGGTAGGCGATCTGGTCCAGATTTAGTTTTTAGTTATGCTGGTTGAAAGTCTCTTCACATCCTGATACAACCCCTGGCAAAAAGTATGGAATCACCCCTCTCAGAAGATGTTCATTCAAATGTTTAATTGTGTAGAAAAAAAAAACAAGCACATATATGCCACAAAACAATTTTCACTGAACAATCCAAACTTCTGGCTGTATAAAACACTTTTTTTTAAAAAACAAAAAAAAAGAACTATAGTCAATTACAACTGTTTTTACAGATCACACAGAGGAAAAAAATATGGAATCACACAAATCTGAGGAAAATTATATGGAATCACCATGCACTTTGCATTTCTAAAACAAACACCTGTATCTGATTACAACTGCTAATTAGTCTGCAGTTAAAAAAGAGTGCTTGCACACATTAGTGATGTGTTGAACCAAGATGATTGACATAACTCATGGCTCCAACACGAGAGATGTCAGTTGAAACAAAGGAGAGGATTATCAAACTTCTCGAAGAAGGTAAATCTTCACGGAATGTTGCAAAAGATGTTGGTTGTTCCCAGTCAGCTGTGTCTAAAATCTGGACCAAGTACAAATCAAATGGAAAGGTTGTAAAAGGGAAGCGTACTGGTAGACCAAGAAAGACATCAAAGCGCCAAGACAGAAAACTTAAAGCAATATGCCTTGAAAACAGAAAATGCACAACAAAACAAATGAGGAACAAATGGGCAGAAAGTGGAGTCAATGTCTGTGACCGGACTGTAAGACATCTCCTAAAAGAAATGGGATTTACATACAGAAAAGCCAAACGAAAACCATCATTAACATCTAAACAGAAAAAAACAAGGTTTCAGTGGGCTAAAGAAAGACAATCTTGGACTGTGGATGACTGGATGAGAGTTATATTCAGTGATGAATCACGAATCTGCATTGGGCAGGGTGATGATGCTGGAACTTTTGTTTGGTGCCGTTCCAATGAAATTTATAAAGACAACTGCCTGAAGAAAACATGCAAATTTCCACAATCATTAATGATATGGGGTTGTATGTCAGGTAAAGGTATGGGAGAGATGACAGTCATTACATCTTCTATAAATGCACAAGTTTATGTTGAGATTTTGAACACTTTTCTTATTCCATCAATTGAAAGGATGTTTGGTGATGGTAGCATCATTTTTCAGGATGATAATGCATCGTGCCATAGGGCAAAATCTGTGAAAACATTCCTACAGGAAAGACATATAATGTCAATGGCATGGCCTGCAAATAGTCCGGACCACAATCCAATTGAAAATCTGTGGTGGAAATTAAAGAAAATGGTCCACGACAAGGCTCCAACCTGCAAAGCTGATCTGGCAACTGCAATAAGACAAAGCTGGAGACAGATTGAAGAAGTATACTGTTTGTCATTAGTTAAATCCATGCCTCAGAGAATTCAAGCTGTTATAAAAGCCAGAGGTGGTGCAACAAAGTACTAGTAGTGTTTTTATTTGGTGATTCCATATAATTTTCCTCAGATTTGTGTGATTCCATATTTTTTTCCTCTGTGTGATCTGTAAAAAACAGTTGTAATTGACTATAGGTTTTTTTTTTGTTTGTTTTTTTTTTAAGTGTTTTATACAGCCAGAACTTTGGATTGTTCAGTGAAAATTGTTTTGTGGCATAAATGTGCTTGTTTTTTTTTTTCTACACAATTCTACACATTTGAATGAACATCTTCTGAGAGGGGTGATTCCATACTTTTTGCCAGGGGTTGTAGCAATCACTAAGTTAAGTGTTCTAAATGTATTTATGTGTATATTTATATCGTCTTACGTCTTTGTAGGAAGGTGTAGGACCATAAAATGTTCGGTCCGAATGCAATGATATGATGTCCTACCTGCCTGTCAACCTCTGCGCACCTGCTCGCACAGACATCACCTGTCATCAGCGCGTTTCATGAAGAGAGACAGAAGTTAGACAGACGTCAGTCACAGGGCGCCACAACCAAAACAGCAGCCGCCTTTTACAGTTCCTCCTGAACTAAAACAACAAGCTTATGCTGCGTTCACGCCATAAATACTGTCATTTGGAAGAGATGGAAACCTGTGACTTTTGAGCAGTTTGTGAGTCACTTGAATGTATGCGTTTCTATATCAACACTATCAACGGCAATATGAATCCGCAGCAGTCAGATGGTACAGGTCAGTGCTCTTTAAGTTATTTTCATTATTATTGTAATGTAATGTGCTTTGAGACACATGGTAGAGATAAGGTTTAACAGTGTCTCTGTGATGCTGTTGTTTGCTCTCTGCTGTGTGTGTTCATGTGTTTTGAAGGAGGCGTGTATGGAGACGCTCTGAAGGGAGGGTGGGATCTAATCCTTTCAATATAGCTTGTTATTGCTAGCCTCTCTGAAAATTGCAGTAGTTATTAATCTTAGTTAATGTTAGTTAATAACATTCCTACGGGAGCCTGCAGTTTACATTAAACGGGTACAAGCACCGCCGGCAGGCGAACGGGGCATTGAATTAAGTTACAAAAATAAAATGTTGTCCCTTGTACACAAAAAGTGGCCTCAAACCTCCAGCACTGAGCCCAAAATCAAGTGGTGCTGCAGAGCCAAATGAAGTCCAGCTCCCCCTCTCTGAACGTAAGGGGTGGAGTTTGACCTAGTCCAGCTGACCTGCTCTACCTCTGTGGATCTAATGGTGGAGTTATATTCAGTGATTGGGGTTAGGGTAGAGTTAGGGTTTGGTTGAACCGTCTAGCTGGACATCAAGCTCCACCATTAGCTCTGCAGTGAGCAGCCTCTTGCCCAAAATCAAGGTGTGTTTCTGCTGTTGGGCCGGTAGCCCCGCAGCACTACCCTAAAACTCGCCCTTAACACGCCACCATAGAACAACCACACAAACTCACCATTTCACCAGTTGACTGAAAACTAGCTAGCTCACAAAATCAGCATGACAGAAGCGAATGGTATTTACTTAAAGACTAAAAATATTAGTTCACTTCAGAATTAAAATTTCCTGATAATTTACTCTCCCCCACGTCATCCAAGATGTTCATGTCCTCCTTTCTTCAGTCAAAAATAAATTAACATTTTTGAGGAAAACATTCCAGGACTTTTCTCCATATAGTGACTTCAACGGGGTCCAATGGTTGAAGGCCCAAATTGCAGTTTCAGTGCAGCTTTAAAGGGCTTTACACGATCCCAGCCGAGGAATAAGGGTCTTATCTAGCGAAACAGTCTGTCATTTCTAAAAAAAAATAATAATAAAAAAAAACAATAATAAAAAAAAACATTTATATACTTTTTAACCACAAATGCTCGTCTTACACTATACTCTGCGATGCGTCACGCATTTTATAATCACATTGAAAGGTCACGCGTGTTCTGGGTCAAAAATGTAGGGTAGGGTAAAAAAAACCCTCTCTTTTTCTCCTCCAACTTCAAAATCGTCCGACACCGTTATTTTACCATTTATTTATTTATTTATTTATTTATTGTAAATGGCGTCTTAGTCGGCACAAACTTAGTCTTTGTACATTCGCTGTGTAAATACTATAGGTCTGTACTTCCACCTACCTTTCAACATGATAACGTAATGTGTGGCGCATCGCAGAGCTAGTGCAAGACAAGCATTTGTGGTTAAAAAGTATATAAATGTTTATTTTTTTTAGAAAATGACAGACTGTTTCACCAGATAAGACCCTTATTTCTGATTAACACACCATGAGTTGCATCGCAGCGCTGACAGCAAATCAAGCCAATGACAAACACAAGGAAAACACGCAAAAATGAACACACAGACCCATATACCGAAACAGATTCTTTGACTCACTTATTAAGACTTGCCGCCACTACTGGCAAAATTTTAGATCACTAAGTAATCACATAACATTATTCATGCAACTGTACAGTAGGCTATATAAACATCTAAATAATAATAGTATAGCAATAGTAAACATATATAGTAATTTCTGTCAGTAATGATTTTGTTCGTTTACCAATTCCAGCGTAATGTCAAAACAATGAAAAATGTGTGAATTTTTTTTTTTTTAACATTCAAACATAAACACCAATTCTAATAGACCAACTTTGGAAAAGATGATACTAGGTCTCCTTTAAACATGAATTTGTTAAGATTATGCTTTAAATAAGAAAATAAAACTGTATGTTTTGCCATCATCACATACGACTCACCACATGATATTCCACTGGTTTTTGAAGTATTTGAGGCCAAAAGTTATGATGTGAGAAAGACCAATGAGAAAAAGCAAATACCATATGGCTCCAGCAAACTAGTGTAATAAATACACTAAACTTATGGGACGATTCGCAAACTAATGACTTTTGATTAATTAATTTTGATGAATATCTAAAACTTTGTGATACTTTGTCTCCTTTTTTTCTATTATCTAAACTTATTTTATTTTAAATTTACACAACATTTTATATGAGATTTATATTATAATGATGTGTTTTTTTTTTGTTTTTTTTTATTTCCAGAATAAATTTTATATGTGATAAACTGTCTTTTGACATTTATTTCTGGTATATTGTCGGGGGGGGGGGTCACAGTTCTCCCTATATTTGTGGATGCGTATACACGTCATCATCCACATCTGTGTTCACTTGATTGTGTTTTCTTTTGATTAACATGTCTGCCATATTTCAAATCAGAATAAATCGAGGAGTGTCAGTCTGTGTGACAGAAGAAACTACAGCAGGTTTATCAGCCTGAATGATGGGAGGGACTGTGTCTGATCAGGTGTTACAAGAGAAAGTGGAAATAAACCAGGAAGGATCTCCTTACGATCGTACTAAACTTTCATCTGGACACAATTTATTAAGACTCTCTTGAGAACACAGTGAATGTTGAGTTGAAGGTAAGTCATGGAAGAATCAGAAACACATTTACCTGAAGTCTGGAACGAGTGTGGCTTGAGGACCATGTTAGAGTTCAACAGGTTTAATGCATATAATACTTAATCATGTAAATAAATGAAAGTTTTTTGAATCACAATTATAGATATATTTGCATTTTTGAAAAAGAAATCCTGATTCAACAACCTTCAACATGTGTTTATATGTATTTATAAGTGCTACATGTAGATACACGTTGTGTATTTATATCCTGTTTTGTCTTGATCCGGTTAAACCAGTTTTCTTCCAACAGAAAGTGATTGTAAATGTGTTTCTCGCTTTTGGACAGAAAGTTAAGTGTAAGTATTATTCTAAGGCAAAAAGCATGTATGCTGATACAGTTTTCTGTAATGTTTTCTCTTTTTTCATATTTTATTTTTAGCATCTGTGTCTCAGAGATGAAGTGCATTTGTTTGACTCTCCTGCTTGTTAGTGGAATTACAGATTCAAGATCAGGTAATTTATTCATCATTGTGAATAATACTTTATACTTTTACTGTTTGTCTGGAACAACATTAGAGTAAAAACCTTTAGGATGTTCAGATCTGCTCTTTCTCTTGTAACAGAGCAGTATACAGTAGTGGGACCTGCAGATCCTGTATTTGCTGTATCTGGTGAAGAAGTGACTCTGCCCTGTTCAGTCAAACCCAGCATCAGTGTTGTGGACATGAGAGTGGAGTGGTTTAGACCTGATCTGAAAGACTCGCCACTAGTGCATCTCTATGATGATCATGAAGACAGAAACACAGATCAGATTCAGTCTTACAGAGGAAGAACAAAACTGATCCATCAAGAACTACAGAGAGGAAACGCATCACTCAAACTCTCAACAGTCCGAGTCTCTGATGAAGGACATTATATGTGTTTAATTCAGTCCAAATTCTTGTATGATGATGCCACTGTTGATGTCAGAGTTGAAGGTGAGGAAACCAGTGAGAACTAGCATGCTCTTTTCACAGAACAAACTAACTCAAAAAAGCCAGAATAACAACAGAATGTTCTTCATGTTGATCTGCAGCTGTAGGACGTCCTCCAGTGATCACTGTAAATGGGTTTGATCGTTCAGGAGGGCTTCATCTACAGTGTGAATCTGAAGGTTGGTATCCTGAACCTGATCTTGAGTGGCTGGACAGTGAAGGAGTCAGTTTGAGTTCAGAAACTAATGAGACACACAGAAACTCAGACAGATTCAGTGTCAAACACACCATCATTGTTTATCACAGTGGCAAGATTCACTGCAGAGTCAAACTGAGACATCACATGCTGGAGACACTGATTATCAGCTCAAGTGAGTAGATGCATCTGTTACTGTAATTGTTTATCACGTTCTCATTATATTTCTCATTATATTATATATGAAAAGTGAAAAGAATGAATGATTATCAGCTTATTGTGTGAAGCTAAGTAAAAGCAGCATTAGGTTTATAATAGAGTTTTGTATCAACATTTACTGTGTATGTGTCATTCAGATCTGAACATTATGTAAACTACACAATGTGCTTATTTACTGATTTGTTTTGCAGATAATAGGTTTAATTCTTGGAGGACGTCAGTCATGATTTCAGTTATAGTTGTGCTCGTTGTGATTGCTGGAATACTGATAGCTGTGTTCGCTCTAAGAAACAGAGGTAAAGTTCTCGTTTTCTTGCTATTGTATGTTTTATGTAAATAAATATGGCAAGATTATAATCATCTGCATAACTGAAACACACACAGACATCAACAATCAGCGTATGAATCTCAACAATGGTGACAATCCATAGTTTCATGTCGCAGTGCATGCTGGGTGCCAGCATAGTACAAAACTCCCAGCATGCATTGGAGCATAAATAAATTATACAGCTGAATGGTCTTACCATTTTCTGTGTTTGCGTTGACTTTTTTTGTAGCCTGTTTTGTGATGTTCAGAGTATTATTATTGTTTTGATTGTCACCATTGTTGAGATTCATGGGCTGATTTTTGATTTCAGTGATATCTAAGTCTTAGTGATGTTATAACTCTGTTTTTGTTCATGATGTGTTTTTAATATCTTCATTATAACTGAAGGCTGTTGGAACTCTTGCTGTTGATTCACAGTGGTATAAATGTAAAGTTTAAGTGTGTTAATAATGTAACACTTTTGATAAAGGATTGGACACTGGATGAGATCAAGACACTCATCCAACGCTCTTGTTTTCTTGTTATTTTATGTTTTATGTAAATAAATATGGCAGCCTGGGGATAGTTTTTTTTTTTTTTTTACATTTCTTATTTCTATTTATGAACATCAGACATACATCAACAATGAATCAAGAGACCACAAGATGAATATGTCCAGGCCAGCTGACAGTCTTGCCTGGGCCCGGGACGAGATAATCTTAGATGGGCCCCCCGCCCCCCGCGCCCAGATCTCTCCTTTTCCCTTGCTCTTCCTATCCTCTGCATTAACTATGTTAACAAATACAACTTTTGATTTCAATAATGTAGGCTATTAATAGCCTAAATATTAAAATGAAAATTAACAATGCTGTAGAAGTGCAGTTTATTAATAGTAGCCTATGTTAACTAATGTAGTTAACTATAGTTTAAAGGTGCTCTAAGTGATGTTGGGTGACCTCACTTCTAGTTGACGTTTAAAGTATTGTCAAACAAAATGGAGGCTAGCTGGACCCTCCCTCCTCCTCATCCGCGCACTAACCCCCCAAACCCCACCCCAGATCCTTCTTGTCGGTTATTGGCTGGAGCAGTTTGTTATGTTTCGTGGTGCGGATGAGCCCAGTTGGTTTTTCTTGTTGTTTGTGGAGCTTGGGTTGTCTACAGAGACCGCGTTTTTTTTTATACAGTGTGTTCAGGGGACAGGCAGCTAGCGGATGGTGAGGAGATGTTTGCTGTATGTGACAAAAAAAAAATGGCCTAAAAAACGCTTAGACATCGCTTAGAGCACCTTTAATAAATGAAACATTATTGTAAAGTGTGACCGATTTTTTTTATACACCAATTCAGTGTTGGACAGATCAGTTGTTTTAACCATTCATTAAAGTGAATGGTTCAAAGGAGTCATTCGTTTGCGTATACGGCACGCATTATGTGATTATCTCGGGTGTTTAGGACATCGCACAAGATTTGTGTCAACACAGAAAACATTTCATCACTGGATAGGTTTTTTCGTTTACTGAAATTGTGGTTATGTCAGCAACGCTTTTTGGAAAAGATAAGGCAAAGTTTTTTTTAGCACAATTCACACCCCGCGTAATTCAAGAGGAAAAATCTCCCAATGCTCCACGTGCAACTGCGGTCTTCCGACCTTTTACTATCGTGTCAGTTGACTGATTAATATGCACGAGGGAGAGAGCGCAAGACAGCGCTGGTGTTGTTTGAAGACGTTAGTGCGCGCGCGCGGCCGGGGCTCTCTCTGCTCGTTATCGCCCTGTCAAGCGCAGCAGTCGAATTCATTCTATTCTACATAACTCACCGATCAAATAAGGCTTTGGCAGGACAAAAAAAAATTGCTTAAAAAAAAATTCAATGCAGGAAAACCCCTAACAAGTCTCGTAAACGTTGGCTGCGCTGTTTCTTACCTTGCTCTATGTTGACTTTACTAGTTACAGCTTCACCGTCACCACCTTTTTTTAAATATTTGTTTAGAAAATCTCCCAGGGCTCTATTTTCTTCTTCTCCTCTTTTCTTTCCTTTTCTGAGCACCGGACTTGAGCTGATCGGACATTTTGAACTGAACTGAACTGAACTTCAAATCAAATGACAACATCAAATTTTGATCAGTGGCCAAACCATTTTTGTGTTGGGGGGTGGAGGGGTTCTTGACCACTATTTCAAGGACAATAAGGAAGAAAACAAATAAAAAGCTTTTATGTAACTCAAATATTACATATTTATTTCCACAAATAGGCCTATTTAAACAAAATAATTTTCAATTATTCCATAATTTAATGAGGCCCAGTTCTGGGCCCCCCCTCTAACCCCGGGACAACAGACCCGTTTGTCCCCCCCTGTCGGCGGGCGTGAATATGTCATTATCATTACATAACAATCAGCACATTTTCTGATTCACATTCACTGATCTCTCTTTTCTATAAAAGTCCCTTATAAACACAGTTAAAGCAGCCAGAGGAAAAAATATGTTAAAGTCAAGGGTCACGAGCTGAAACATTTTCAAAACGTCAATATTTAAACCTCTGCTTTTTCTCAATAAGAGCTTCTGATGTAAAACAGAAAGTCAAACTGGGGTGTGTTTCCCGAAAGCATCGTTAGCCAACTATGGTCGCAAGTTCCGTCGTTATCAGCATAGTTCAACGATTTGGTGTTTCCCAAAACCATCGTTCCAACGAACGTTCGCAAACAGCATCACAAACTTGTGTAGTTGGAACGACAGCTCTCGAGCTGTGGTTAGAAGCATAGTTTCTAGTTTACATGAGATGTAGACTGAACAAATCCTTATCTTTAGCAAAATAAGCAAGCTGACATTCAGTACAACCCGTGTTATTTATTTAGAATACATACAAATGTAATTTACGTCTTTTAGTTTGTCAAGAGATTTAAAGCACCGTTTTTGAAGACTGCGCATGTGCGAACGTGCTCTACTATGTAAGAACCTTTCTTTTACTGTCTATGGTAAGAACGAGCCAAATATTGAGTCTGGTAATAAAGCAAAATAACTGAGAAAAATTAGAAATGGTTTTCAGATGCCATGTCTGTAACTTATATGACAAAATCTAGCGTCAAAATCTATATGACAAAATTTTAATTAATCTCAAACAGATTAATTAAAATAAGTTATTAGTCCACGTGCGAGACGTCATAAACCAACGTGGTTGAACGATACTTTGCGACGGTTTCGGGAAACAGTCGTGACTAGCTAGTTGATTTCTCCAACGATGCATCGTACTATGGTAGTTAAGCAGCGATATAGCTATATAGTTGTACGGGAAACACACCCCTGGTTAGTAATAAATGTAATGATGTGTAATGGCTGGAAGTCAGTTGTAGTTCTTGTGTTTCTGCTCGTCTCTTCTCTTTTTTCTGATCTTGTTGTTTCTCTTTCCTTCAGTGATTCTGCTTGGTTCTGCTTCAGAACACTTCATTATCTCATTTACTCATTAATGTTCTGTTGGGATTTAAAGGGTTTCTGTTGTCTGAGTTGTTGTGGGTCATTGTGTTTAAGAGTAGAGTCTGTGCTTCAGTCCAGCAGAAGATCATGAAACACTGATGTTATTCTGCTGTTGCTTTATTTAAAACCAGTAACTGTGTAGTTGAAGTGATAAGCTGTTTGCTAATTATATTAGTTCATGCATGTGTGCTGTTATCTGAAATAGATTAGAGTTAAATTGATTGTTTTAATGTTTTTGTTTAATTTGGTTCACTTTACTATAATAATTTTTTTGTGGATTCAAAAGATTTCATTGATTTGATTGATTTGCAGTTTATATGGCTGACATCAGATAGCTTATTATTTGCTGTTAGAAATTAATTTAAATGGTACACTGTAAAAAAAATTAAGTTATGACAACATATGTATATTATATATTATACAACAATTTTTTTCAAGTCAGTTTAATGTAATTTAAGGTAAACATCCAAGTTGATTGTACTTACATTTTTAAGTCAGCATATTTTTTTTTACAGTGTAATAAAAAAGTTGTCAACTGAAACATTTAAAATAAAATAATCATTTACAATTTAAATAAAAAAACAACTGAAATAAAATAATTATTTATTTGGTTGAACTATGAAAATAAGCCAAATTAGGCGAAATGAACATGAACTTTGGTATAGAAAACTTAAAAAGTTCACTTTACTTTCATAGTTATTTAAACTAAATTTATAAGTTCAAAAAACATTTTATGTTCAAGTTGAAAATACTATGTAAATACAGTTTAACTGAGTCCATGTAAAAAGATAACGCCAAAAGTAAAGTGTTAACAGTGCATGTAAGACAAGTATTGGCTCACGCATAATTTTCACTGATGTGAAATACTGAGGAAAATGTCTTTGTCTCAAACACTATGGAAGGAAATATAAGTATATAAGCTTTATATTTAATACTGTTTTCTCTTCTTCATATCTTTATCCTGAATTTTCTTCAGCACACAAACAACTACAGGATGAGCACAGGAAAATACAACACGGTGAATCAGTCTTTATTAACTCATTTAATTCAGTATTAATGTCAAGTCTGTTTTTTTTATCCACAGAATATTTAATTAACAGTCATTATGCATTCACACACTTGTATATCTCCTGCAATTTGTAGTTGTTGTTCCTCAATCAGAAATTATATGTTATTAATGCTCATGTTGTCTGAATTGTGTTTTCTCTTGTCTTTATTCTGAATTTTCTTCAGCACACGATCAACTACAGGATGAGAAGAGCAGAATACAACATGGTGAATCTGTCTTTGATAAGTTATTAATTAATTTTTCATTTAAAGTCTGTTTACAGCCATAAAATATCTACTCAACAGACTGTGTGTATTCATTTAGTTTGTGTATATATTGGGTCCTATAAATGGTTATCAGTTGTATATAATGTATATTTATTCAGTCACTGATGTACTTATGATTCTTTGATCTGTGTGTGTCTAAATAATAGTTCAAAACTTAAACACCAATAATCATAATGAATTAAAAAAAAAAAAAAAAAAAAAAATATATATATATATATATATATATATATATATAT
This sequence comes from Squalius cephalus, assembly GCA_022829025.1. Classification (NCBI taxonomy): domain Eukaryota; kingdom Metazoa; phylum Chordata; class Actinopteri; order Cypriniformes; family Leuciscidae; genus Squalius; species Squalius cephalus. The sequence continues at coordinate 20,239,263 of CM040792.1, read as the reverse complement.
ATTATTTTCAAGAAAAAAAAAATCAACATATATAGAGCTCAGTCTGTTAATCATCAGAAACAGCTATTATAAACTTGTCAAAATAAATAAAGGCAGTCTGGTTATTAATAAGTCAAGTCAAGTCACCTGTATTTATATATCGCTTTTTACAATACAGATTGTATCAAAGCAGCTTCACAGTGATAACATGAAAATAATACAACAAAGTTTGTTTCTAAAAGAAAATTGCATCATCATCCACCTTAAATAAGGCAGATCAATAATAAGTGAAGCTGGTAATGCTGTTTGTGGAGTTGTTTAATCCTCCTCTGCTGAGATCTTCACAGATTTCATTGATTTGATTTGTAGTTTATATGTTTCAATGGCTGACATCAGATTGCTTATTATTTGCTGTAGAAATTAATTTTAAATGGGAATGAAAAAAGTTGTCAACCGAAACATGACTGAAAACATTTTAAATAAAATAATCATTTATTTGGTCGAACTAAGAAATTAAGCAAAATTATGTGAAATGAACATGAATTTTAGTATTGAAAATGTAAAAAGTAAGTTCACTTTCATAAAATTATTTAAACTAAATGTATAAGTTAAAATAACTAAATTTGTCATGTTTAAAATATTAAGTAAATACAACTTAACTTTTTGAGTTATCTTTTAAACAACTAAATGATTTGTTTGTCAGAGTTATAAAAATTATGTAATTTCAATGTTATTTTCACATATTTTTCACTATTTTTCAGATTTTTCTTTAGAACGTGATCAACTTTTACAAAGTCAGAAGATTATTGTAACACAAGGTGAATTTGTTTATAGCTTTATTAAAATATGAATTACTTTTTATTTTTTTAGCAAAACAATTAATGAATATACTGTGCATTCATATGTCTACACTATTCATTATATTTTATTATAAGATACATTTATTATAAGATATAAAGTCTTCTTGGATTTTGTTGCTCTTCATGTGGTGATTAAAATTATTGATCTCATTATTGATCTAGAGATTAATTCTGTTATGGGCATATAATTTCATAATTTCTGTTTTTAGCTGTCCCACATTTGAGAAAACACATGGGTGAGTAAAATCTATGCATGTTCTTTGACATAATTATTTATTTTAATAATTGTATTTTCCCAAATCATCATGTCAAATATGTATTAATATATGTATTCAATGTTTTTGAGAGTTTGGTATAATGCACTGCATAAATGCAATCAAATGTCTCAGGCTCTTTGACTCACAAGCAGAACTTACAACACATGCTACACATGCTAGCAGTGAGTAGTTACATGCTAATAGGGATTAAGTGTTAAAACATGCTAAAACACTAACTAATTATGAAAACATGATAAAAACAACTCAAAATATGCTAGCATAAAGTTAACAACATGCTAACTCATGTTAGTATCGCCTAGTTTTGTGTTAAAACTATAAAAACATGTTAAAAACTATAAAAACTCCATAGTAACCATCTGTGACAACTAGCAACTGTCTAGCAACACCATAATACCACAGGGAACACCATAGCAACCACCCACAATACCATAACAACCACTTAGAATTGCACTAGAAACAAACCTGAACACCCATTTTCCATTAAAACAGTAATATACCGTAGAAAACAATGTATATTTGAAGTTTTCACGAAAGTAGCCTACAGGAATATACTGTGAATTAACAGCGCTCAAAGTCGACACACAGACTGTGTTCCAAATCACACCCTATACCCTCATTCACTATTCCCTACATTAGTTCACTAACATAGTCCAGTGTTTCCCAAACTTTTTTTCAGGGGACCCAAATTTTAAAGTCGATAAATCCTTGTGACCCAATAAACATTAGGCCCATATATTGTAGTTCATAAATCACGAAGAGAATTTATGCATTAACAAAATATGTATGACCATTTTTAAGGTCAGTTAAGCTTCCACTTAACTATTTAAAAGAGATACAGATATTTGACAAAGCACAATTTTTTTTTTATTTACCTGTTGTTGACATTAAGTAAAATGCAGAGGTGAAATGAGAAAGGAAGAGTTGACAGGGCATCTCAATGTTTTCATATTCTCATCATTACAGTGTACACAATTTATACTTAATGAGACAAAGTCCCAAGGCGTCATATACTGACGCTTTTGACATTTCGTCCACATGCAACGCACATGGCACCCTTTAGCGTCAATATGAGACGCAGATAGATATGGGCCAGAAGGCACCTCCTAGCGGTCTAACCCTAACCCTACACTGTAAAAAAAAATCCCGTAAAAAAACGGTAAATCTCTGGCAGCAAAGTTTCCAGACGGGTTCTGTTAAATTACAGCAAATTACCATTTCACAAAATTACAGGCAAAAACCGTAAAAATACAGAATTGACTTTACGTTCAAAATTAATTAAATTACAGTACATTACTGTTAATAATGGCTTATTAAACCGTGGAAAAACAGATAAATTATGTCAAATTACATAAAAAGAACATTTAACTTTAAGGTTAAACTGTAAATTTAGGGTTTTATAAAGTTATTTTATAATAATGCTCTGTCTATCTACAGTAATTATCTTTTAATATATAGTTTTTCTGTGTAAAATAACTATGAAGTTATGTATAAAAATGTAATAAGTCCATAAATTCAAATACAAAGTTTGTATATTTACAGTTTTTATTTTTTTGCAGATCCAGTTTCACAACTTTGACCAATCTCTAATTAAGTACTTAATAATAGCAAATGTACAGTAAATTTCTGTTAAATTAACTAAAGGTACAAGTACGGAATACCGGCACATTTACAGTATTACTCATTAAACAAACACTGAACATCAATATACGTGAATGATAGGAAATACAGGCTTAGTATATCATTTAGAACATGTAAAAATTTCAACATTAAAAGACTTTATATTTATATTAAGAGAACAATAGAAGCAACAAGTGCAGTGACAAGTGAGTCCCAGTTAGTGTAGCACAGTGCACAATTTTTTTTTTTTTTATTAAAACAAAGATTTAGTATTATTGGGTCAAGTGTTTATGAAAAGATGGATCTTTAGCAGTTTCTTGAAAATGTGTTGAGTTGGGCAGGTCATCCCACCAGCAGGGAACAGTCCAGGGAAAGGTCAGTGAAAGTGATTGTGTGTCTCTTTGGGATGATGGCACCACAAGGCGCCGTTCACTTGCAGAACACAAGCTTCTGGAGACACATAGATCTGAAGCAGTGAGTTTAGGTCTTGCTGCAGCATCTGAATCTGTTGCAGAGGTTTGACTGATGCTGGAAGAGCTGCCAGGAGAGCATTACAATAGTCCAGTCTGGATAGAACAAGAGCTTAGACAAGGAGTTGTGTGGCTCCGATAGGAAGGGCCGGATCTTTCTGATGTTGTATAAGGCAAATCAGCAGGATCACACAGCAAGGATGGTTTGGCTGAAACCATAAGCAGGTCTGTCTTGGCAAGGTTGAGTTGAAGGTGAAGGTCATTCATCCAGCAAGAATTTTCCATCAGGTAGGCTGAGATGCGAGCAGCCAACCATCAGATCCTCTGGCTGGAATGAAAGGTAGAGATATGTGTCATTAAGTGATAGGAAAAGTCATGTTTCTAAATGACAGAACCTAGTTACACTACAAAAAAAATAAAAAAAAAATAATAATAAATAAATAGATGGGTGGAATCTAACACAATCGTGGTCTTACTGTAGTAAAACCAAACCTTGTGCAGCTACAGTGGCCTCACAAGGATCAAATGAATATTCACATGGGAAAATACAGTATAAAACAAATTAAATGTTCTGCCACTTTTAGTGCAATCATATGACTCAGCCATAACAATATTTTAAATTACTTCTTCCCATACCTTGTTTGCCATGATCATTCTGCTTTCCACTTGACCTGAAATCACAAAAAAAAAAAAAAAAAAAATTTAACAACTCAGTATTACATTTACACATGTCAGAATATGTTCCACTGGGACAAATGCAAAACCTCAACTGACTATGATCTGGAAGCTGAGCAGGAAAGGCTAATAGTGAAGGTTTGAGCTGAGACACCTAGGGGTGTAAGTTAACTTTCTGTTCATCTGGATCAATGCAATTTTCATAACCAATGATCAAAAGTATCCTATGAAAAAGGCTACTATGATGAACCCAGTTCATCCAAAATGTAGATAAGTTAATTTCTTCATCAGAACACAAACATTCTATCAACTTTTATTTTATAAGCCTAATATATGCACATGTATGCATTCTATAGCTAACGTTACGTGTTGGCAAGCAGATGCAGCCAGAATATGCAATTTATCATGTTGTGTTCATATTCTAGTCTCATGTGCTTTCCTGTATCAAGTAAGTTACAGTATTTACTGAATTCGTTTTCTTAACAGTCTTGATAGCCACGTTAACGTTAACCCTTACGAAAATTAACTATGGTTTAACCACAAAGAAACAAAAAAACAAACAAACATGGTAAGCCTATTTGTAGTATAACTGTGCCCACTAAGCAAAATGATGTCCGAAAGACGTCTTTTCAACGTCAAATCGGACGTTGAAAAGACGTCCACTGAGGGTCTAGAATGAAAGTTGATATGACGTCTTTTTTCGACGTGTTCTGCACGTCCGATATAGATGTTCATCGAACCTTCGTACAAGGTTAAACACTAGTTCATATGTGGGCATTGTGGACATATTTCAACATCATTTATTGTCTCATTTAGACATAATTACTTTGACTATTGCTGTCAGATGATCTTAGTGAGAATTAACAGAGGTTTAGATGTTGATATTTGTTTAATTTGAAGTGTCACCATTGTGGTGATCAGTGTTTGCTTTAGTTGGGCTCTTGGTCCCCTTTCTTTATACTTTAATTTTCCTTTGACTGCTGTAACAGTGTGTTTGTGTAACACAATTGTTGTGGCAGAGAAAGCCTATAAAAAGTTTGAGTGTTATCAGCTCAATGTTGATGATGACATAATCATCAAAAAAAGGGGATTTAATATTGTTTAAAGTTTTGTGTTTAGTTCAAGTTTCAGTTTTATTGTCATATGCATATTCGTACAGAGTACCACAGCAATGAAATACAATGTGCCTTAGCACTCTCTCAGCACCAGTCAAAAATAAGATAGAATAGAATAGAATAAAAAATAAATCTAAAAACATACGCTCAAACCTCAGCCCTCCTTCCTCTTACACTATCGTTCAGCAGCCTTACAGCCTGTGGATAAAAACTGTCCCTAAAACGTGACGTACGTGTTGGGATGCTCTGCCAACGTCTCCCTGATGGGAGTTGGGAGAAGAGACTATGTGCCGGATGACTAACATCCTGTATAATACTCAGTGCCTTCCCAGTGCTGCGTTTCCAATAAATATCCTGTAATGATTCCAATGGAGCCCCAATAATTTTTGATGCAGTTTTAACCACCTTTGTCAAAAGATTCAATTCACTTGAAGTAGCCCTTCCAAACCACACGGTAATATTACCTGTCAGTATACTCTCAATTGTACAACGGTAAAATCTTTTTAAAATGTTAAGTGACATACCATATTTCTTAAGACACCTCAAGAAATAAAGCCTCTGGTGTGCCTTCTTAATGGCACAGGTGATGTGGAAAGACCATGAAAGGGAGTCTGAAATATGAATGCCTAAAAACTTAAAAGAATTAACAATTTCAACTGCAGAGTTATTAATGTAGACAGGTGTATGTGTGGGTTTATTTCTTCTAAAATCTATGATGACCTCCTTAGTTTTCCCCACATTCAGGGACAGATTATTTCTTCGGCACCACATGATCAAATTTCTCACCTCATCCCTATAGGCAGTTTCATTATTGCTGTCAATGAGTCCTACCACCGTAGTATCGTCTGCAAATTTCACAATACTATTTGTGGGATATTTTGCAATACAGTCATAGGTATACAGACTATATAATAAAGGACTAAGACAGCAACCCCAAGTGTTTATATTTGGGATTAATAACCACCATCCTTGTGGAACTGCAATATTGGTGCCAAAAGCATTAAAATTATCACTTATTTGAAGGTGGATAAAAATCATGTGCACATGATGTTTTCAGCAAATTTATCAAATAGTCACACACAGACATCAAGATTTTGGATATGAATCACAACAACGGTGACAAAAAAAAAAAAAAAAAAAAGCTTCATCCTGCAATGCATGATGGGTAGCTTTCATAGTACAAAACTCATTCTTGATTCTCAAGCTTTTTTGTTTTGATTGTCACCGTTGTTGTGATTCATATCCAAAATCTTGATGTCTGTGTGTGACTATATGTTACTCTTGCTCAAAACATGTGCACATTATCCACCAAATAAGTTATAACTTTAATGCTTTTGGCACCAATATTGCAGTTCCACAAGGATGGTGGTTATTAATCCCAAATATAAATACAAAACTTTAAACAATATTAGATGCCCATTTTGTGATGATTATGTCGTCATCAACATTGAGCTGATAACACTCAAACTTTTTCTAGGCTTTCTCTGCCACAACAATTGTGTTACACAAACACACTGTTACAGCAGTCAAAGGAAAATTAAAGTATAAAGAAAGGGGACCAAGAGCCCAACTAAAGCAAACATTGATCACCACAATGGTGACACTTCAAATTAAACAAATATCAACATCTAAATCTCTGTTAATTCTCACTAAGATCATCTGACAGCAATAGTCAAAGTAATTATGTCTAAATAAGACAATAAATGATGTTGAAATATGTCCACAATGCCCACATATGAACTAGTTTTTAAACTTGTACGAAGGTTCGATGAACGTCTATATCGGACGTGCAGAACACGTCGAAAAAAGACGTCATATCAACTTTCATTCTAGACCCTCAGTGGACGTCTTTTCAACGTCCGATTTGACGTTGAAAAGACGTCTTTCGGACATAATTTTGCTTAGTGGGTGGTTATTAAAAATAGTAATAAAAATCCGCCAAAAACGTGGTTACTATAATTTTACTATAATTAAAACCAAGGATATTTTTTAAGAGAAGAGTTTTCAGCTTCCAGGCAGTGTTTCAAAATGTCCCGCCATTTAAGAGATTGCTTTTCTAACAGATACTATCGCGTATTAACGAAGATTTTATATACAATTAAACGGACTTTGATATGTATAACAAGTTTGCGAAAGCTCGTTTTAGGTCTTTTGAGGTGTGGATTCAACTGATCGTTCTTAAAACAGATGGAAAATGTAAAGACGCATGCTACATTTTTAGTGTTATGCCCTCCAGCTCTCGCCAGTTAACTGAACATCATTTAAGTATGCTAACGTTAGCTTGAAAACTGTAAACTTAACACAAATGTAATATAAAATATCGTTCACATGTAACTTAGTATAATGAGACTCTTACCTCAGCCGGTGATCGGTTGGCATGATGTCCGCTCGCTGTGACGAACAAGGCTCACAGAAAAGGGCGTTATTTCCGAAGAATCCAAACGGACTGACTGAAAACAGCTCCTGCTCACGCGCATGAATACGAATAAACTCTTGACGAATACGATTGCTTTGAACCACTGTTGATCTCACAATCCACTTCACGAGAGTAGACTGAATTCAAATCTCCCGCTTGCCCAAACTCGACTGATCAGCTACAGCTAACGTTAACCGTTGTGGGCGGGAGTAAACAGCGGAAATGAATTTGAACCTGCGTCATCGCGCGCGCGCACTCAAACACACACACACACACACACACACACACACACACAAACACACAAAGCCCTGAATGTGAAGCAACGGAGATTTGGAAAAATATTCATGAAATATGAAATTATGGGAGAATAAGACAATGAAATAATGATCAAAATGAGTATAAAATAAAATGTGAAATAAAAAATAATTCAGGCCTACTGTAGTCTATGTAGGGTACTGTATGTACAAATCACTGTCTATGGTACAAATACTTTTATTTAACCTTAAAAAAACTCACTTTAGCCCCCACATGCTTAATAATCTGTTAGGAAAACATATTGAATAGATGCTGATTTCCGCAGTTATACCTTCTTTACTTTGTTTTCTAATTTCACAGAAAAAATCCGTAAAATATTACTTATAATTTCTGTAAAATTACACATAACTCTGTAAAAATACAGACAAGTTCCTTTTAAAAAACGTAAAATTGCTGTAAAACCAAAATACAAGCAATTACCTGTAAATTTAACAATGGACCTTTAAATTACAGCAAATGCCTTTTATTTTACAGATATTTGCTGTATAATGACAAAACGGTAAAATTCTGTAAAAAAATACAGACAATTACCTGTAAAATTACACTTTTTTTTTTACAGTGTACCCCAGACCTAAACCTACCCATAACCTGTGCGTCTCATATTGACGCTAAAGGGTGCCATGTGCGTTGCATGTGGACGAAATGTCAAAAGCGTCAGTATATGACGCCCTAGGATGAGAACGCGTTTATAGCACACTGAAAAATAGTACTCGACTTGGCGACCCATACAAAATCTCCCGCGACCCACTTGTGAAACAGTGAGTGAATTCACACACTGATGAACATGCTGAACCCATGCTGGGTTTCAGGATAGTATAAAATTCCCAGTATGAAAAAAAAAAAGACAGAAATAAAGTCATACTGGTTAATAATAAGTGTAATAATGTGTAACGGCTGGAAGTAAGTTGTAGTTCTTGTGTTTCTCTCGTTTTGTGTTCTAGTGTTCCTCTTTCTTTCAGTGATTCTGCTTGTTAACAGCAGGTGTTCATCACTAATGCTCAACAATCACTTACATATTCTCTTAATTATCTCACTGCAACACTGCGTCAATGCTACTTTTACTCTTTGTAGTGTGGATTTCCCAGTGGAGTTGAAAGTGTAAGATAAAAAGTCACACCCACAAAATGTAGTTTAACAGTAAACTGTAAGTTACAAAACAGGTATATACTGGCAACACTTTTGCCAGTAGTTTACTGTAAAAAATTTTTTTTTGTTTGGGTCACTATTGTGCTGAAGAGTAGAGCCTGTGCTTCAGTCCAGGGGAATATCTACATTGATGATATGCTGCATGTTGCTTTACTTAACAGGCAATGATTGTGTAGTTGCAGGTCTAGTGGAAATCTCTTTATTTATTATTTATCTCAAATCAAATAATTGCTCACATTATTAGTGCATTATACATTATAGTTAATACATTTAAACGACACTTGGTCAATTAAAGGCAGTCGGTTTCTGCAAGTGAAATTAGTTAACTTTTTACAGTAATTGCCTAGCCTGGGTTTCCCCATGCTGCCTTGAGCGCAGCGCGATTTTATACTAGGCAGTCTGGATACCATGGACCAGATTTTCCCCTCAGCTAGGGAACCAATCACAGAACGGGGAGGGAGCAGCAAGACGATGACGACATCTATGCGACACACCGAAGCAGTTTGTTTATATCTATGGATCCAACATGACAGACGTAAAAATATATGCATATTTTTAGGAACAAATCTACAAAAATATGCCTGTATTTCAAGTTGATAAAATAATTTAAAATCCACATCAGTTTATTATTTACCACGCCCTCCCAGGATCTATAACGTTACCTAGGCTACTTTCACTTTTAAAAATTCATCATAACCGCGCGCGCGATCTGCTTGCAGTCGTCGAGATAGATGCTGAGGAGTTGAAGAAAAGAATAGCTAGTGGAGATTGTAAAGTTGTCGACAATACGTCATCAAAAATCAAGTCCAGTGTGTGGGAGAAATTTGGAGTTATCTGAAGAAAATATTGTGAAAGGCTTTGCTGCAAACATTTTCGTGTTGGATAGCCGCAAATGTGGAACTTCATCCCTGAGGAAGCACGCAGATAACTGGTAACAAAGCAGCTCTATCGAACGGTATTTTTCATATTTAACACTGTTAAGTATGTGTGGTGTGCAGGGCGTGTTTGAACCCAAAATGGTCAGATGTAGGCTAGACGAAATTGCGTGGCAGATAGTTGTAGCCGCGTCTGTTCGATTGGTAAAATGTTATAAGGCTACTCAGTTTTGTGCTAACGTGAGCCATGTTCTTCATGTACCGGCCTTTTGACAGCTTCGGCTGAAGTTGTCCTTGTGTTAATTGTCGTGTAATAACTTATGTATGACCTGGCAATAAACATTTTTGTAAGTGTGTCTATAATGTGATAGTCTAAACTGATTTTATTTCGGGTGCGGGTCGGGTGAAGATTTTAATTAGTGCTGCTGTCGGAAAACTGGTCGGGTGCTGTTTTAAGCACTGCGGGTACGGGCGGGTGCGGATTTACAAAATCGGACCCGTGCAGGACTCTGGTGTACACATAAATCTCTGACCCATCGTCGTCTTCTTCGTTGAATATCTGTCGCTCTACGTCATCTGGTATAGTTGAAACGATTGGCTATGAGCTGCGTACAGGCGCATTTGATAGACATTTGTAGCGCCCAATAAACGGCTCTGGGCATTCGTAAACCACGCCTCAAATACGAGAAAATGAACATGTAGTTCCCAGACCACGTCTCAAAGAGAAAGTGGTCTGACGTTAGCCAGGCTAGTAATTGCCAGTATTTGACTGTAAAAAAAGCCTGGTAACAATGCCCAAGAAACCAACGAGAATACCCCATAGCAACCACCTGGAACACCCTAGCAACCACCTTGAAACACACTAGCAACCACCCATAGCAATCGCACAGCAACCAGCTCAAGTACCCTAGCAACCACATAGATAAAAACCCTGAACACCCTAGCAACTTCAAACCTTTTAAACTACTTCAGACTTTCTGTTCAGGTTTTCTCAAGCCAACTTCAAAGTTGGCTTAAACTTTTTAATCTAGTTTACAATTAATACAGTATTTTTTTATTTTATTATCTTGTTCTAAAGTTACCATGATTCTTATACAAATAAATAATTGTCTTTATTTTATCATTTACTTATCTGTAAAGCAGACTTTTCAATATTTTCAACAGTGAAGGTGACTCTGGATGCTGATACGGCTCATCCACATCTCATCGTGTCTCATCATGGAAAACAAGTGAGAGATGGAAAGAAAGAACTGAATGGAGTGGATGGGAAAAAATACATGTTTGATGAATATCTTGGTGTTCTCGGGAAGGACGGATTCTCCTCAGGGAGTTTTTACTATGAGGTGAAGGTGAAGGATCAAACTCAGTGGGATTTAGGAGTGGCCAGAGAATCCAGTAACAGGAAGGGCGTGTTCAGTCTGAGTCCTGATGTTGGATACTGGACTGTGAGACGGTTTAATGAGAGTTATTGGGCTCGTGATTCTTCACCTGTCTCTCTTTCTCTGAGAGTGGAGCCTCAGAGGATCGGGGTGTTTGTGGATTATGAGGAGGGTCTCGTCTCCTTTTATGATGTGAAGTCCATGTCTCATATCTACTCTTACACTGATCAGTCTTTTAATGAAAAACTTTATCCATTTGTTTGTTTGGGGCAATGGGGGAATGAAAACTCCACACCACTGATTATCTGTGATGATTATTAATGACTTCAGTGAATGAATTTACATGATCAAGTAAAATAAAAGGAAATACAATAAGTGTAACAGCCACAAATATGAACTATTATTCACAAATGTGGACACAGAAGTGTGTGTGAGGGGTTCATCTGATCACTGATCACCTGTTCTCCATCAGCACCTCCTCATCTCCACTAGATAGTGAATGAAAGTCATCATGAAGTGCTGATCGCACAGTTCACTGTTCCTCCCTCAATAGTGTTTGGTGTTTGTTGATGAATGTCCAGATTGAGTAAAGCTGGAATCAAAGAACAAGCTCAAAATATAAGACATTTTCATGTGTGTAACGTTTTGCTCACTACATCATTCCCACAATATTTTGAAAATATTTTTGAAATATCTTTTTTGAAATATTTAAATATTTTCATGTCTTTTCAACCCTGTTTTTATTTTTCTATTAAACAGAATCTTGAGATGTTATCAGTGTGTCAGTGAGTATCATAGTGAGTCTTTGTGTTTTATACACAGTAGATTTTTATTGTTAAAGGCAGGGTAGGCGATTTGTTCCAGAAAAAAATGTGTTATGCTGGTTAAAAGTCTCTTCATATCCTAATAGCAATAATAAGTTAAGTGTTCTAATGTATTTATATAGCCGCGTTTCCACCGAGATTACCCGGAACAATTTGTCCCAGGAACTTTTTTCCCAGTAACTTTTTTTGCCCCAGACCGGTTGCTTTCTGCATTTACACCGCGGTCTAAAGTACCGGGAAGATTATGTAAACTGTGCGCAACTGCTCCTCCCAGTCTGCGACGGACAGTAATCAGTTTTGAGCGCCACATTTATAATAAGCATGGAGGAGATTCAAACTGTGCTGCAGTGAGGTGTTTGACCTATATTGGTTTAGGTAATTAACAAAACGTCAGAAAGGAGATGAGCACTGATACTAAAGCGTATTCAGAAAGATCGTAATGCTAGATATAAAACGTATGTTATTAGCTATTGCGGACATTGACCGCGAGATGACTGAGACGAACGCACAGAAAATGTCCGCAAATACGCTTAATAAAGCCTGAACTTTGTCGTCGGTCCAGCAGCCGTTTTGCAGACAGACAACTCTTACTGCATGAAGCCACGAACCGCAATAGATTTTTAAAAATGGCGGTTAAAATAAAATGCTGCGTGGAGTCATCCAATCAAAATGCAGCGTGAACACAACCAATCAGCATGTTCGGCGCACAAGTCCCACCCCCGAAAGTTCCTGGACTTTGAAAAAGTACTACCTCGCGAGCAGTGACTTTTGGATGGGGAAATATTTACCCGGAACTTCATTTAGACCCTGGTTCCTGCGGTGTAAACACATCGAGTACCACCCCAAAGTTCCTAGTTCCTGGGGAAAGTTCCTGCGGTGGAAACGCGACTTATGTATATATAGCGATATATTGATACAATGTTCTATCTGCCATTCAACATATGTATTTTCACACCTCTGCACACCTGTTCACGAAGACATCACACGTCATCAGCGCGTTTCACGAAGAGTTAGACAGACGTCAGTCACAGGTAGGGTTGGGTATTGGTTGGGCTTTATCCGATACCAGTACCTACTTGGTATATTTTAAATGGTTTTGGTGCTTAAACGGTTTCTGAACCGGTACTTAAGAAAACGAAACCGCACACACTTTGTCAAAAAATAATACCCTTTTATTTACAGGGCCAAACTGGACACAATATTAACTTAAATATTGAAAGATTTTCTGATTTCTGATTAAATGAAAAATTGCGCCATTTAATAGGCTACTGATGTAAAACACTTAAGTTAAGATCAACATTTTGTCTTCACATATTATGACTTTTACTTTAAGCAGAGAAATATCTGACACTGAGCAGAAATATTTAACACACACAGTATAGCCTCGTATAAAGAAGTGTTGGAAGTTGGAACTTTGTTAAAACATTTTGCACACGTTGTCACACTCGCTGTTGAATGGCAACGGTGTTTGCTAGCCTTGAACTTGAAGTCAAGCGTGTCAGAGGTTCTGGGTTCTAATCCACATTCGTACAGTTTTTTTTTATCTCATCAAAACCGATTATGCTCATCAGTGGTTGTATATCAAGCAGGGACACATTTGTGTGCATTATATTTTGGGATTTCACCGGAATGAGTCTTTTACATTCGAGTTTGTGACTCGAATGTATGCGTTTCCTTATCAACACTAACAATACCGAGATGAATACATCAGTCAGGTGGTACAGGTCAGAGCTCTTTAAGTTATTTATGTTTATTATTATTGTAATGTAATGTGCTTTGAGACATGAGGTAGTTTAACACCATCTCTTGTGATGCTTTTGTTTTACTCACTGCTGTGTGTGTTCATGTGTATTGGAGGAGTTGTGTCTGGAGACGCTCTGAAGGGAGGGTGGGATTTTTTTGGGAGCTTTTATGCTTCCAAAGCTAGCTTGTTATTGCTAGCCTCTCTGAAAATTGCCTACCCTACCTTACAGTAGTTACTAATCTTAGTTAATGTTAGTTAGCTAATGTTAGGAGCCTGCAGCTCACAGATGGGTAAGCACTGCTGGGGCTTGACGCTTACTTTTTTTTCCCAAGGAGCACATGTGTTTGTGAGTTGAATAATTTAGAAGCACATTAAAAACACTTTAGGAGTGCAATGCAAATTTATCAAATAATGTTTCTTACCTAAATAAAGGGATACAAGGAGACATTACAAGCAAAATGATGATACATGTCACAATAATTGCTGAAGCTTTTGTCATATTATATGGTTTTATCACAGTATTGAATTCAATTACAAAAATAAAAATGTGTCCTTTATACACAAAAAGTGGCCTCAGACCAAAATCAAGTGAGTCCAGCTCCACCTCTCTGAACGTAATGGGTGGAGTTTGACCTAGGTTAGCTGACCAGCTCTACCTCTGTGGATCTAATGAGTGGAGTTAAGTTTAGTGATTGGGGTTATGGTTATGGTTAGAGTTTGGTTGAACCTTCTAGCTCCACCCATTGGCTCTGCAGCGTCTCTCCCAAAATCAAGGTGCATTTCCAGGTATGTCCCTCTTTGGCGAATGTATTTTCAAGAAGGAGGCGCAACATGGCTGCCGCCATTCGAGCGACTCACTCGTATGTATTATAAATGGCAGATTCTACGCTTACGAGAATACTTTATTAGTTGGTGGAAGTAATTACACATGAATGAGCACATATACCTTTGATAGAACAAAGTGTTTTTTGCTAAGAATCAAATAAAAAAGTTACACAGTGTAGTTTTAAATAAGAAAATAAAAAACATTTTTATGGATGTTTTGACATCATCACATCAACTGTATTTTGAAGTATTTGAGGCAAAAAGTTATGATGTGAGATTGAAAGACCAATGAGAAACAGAAAGTGCCATATGTTAGTACTGATAATAATTTTGGAAACTATTGTGCATAAGCAGAGATATTTGTAACGGTCACCAGCTGGAGTGCCCTTGATAGCCACCAGAGGGCACTCCACATCAGCCTCTTGTCATTCCCTCACAAACTGCATTGTATCACTCACTGCCCGGACTCATCATCACTGATTGCATTCACCTGTGTCCCATTACCCTGTTAGTCTCAGCCTATTTATACCATGTTCATTCATTCACTCACTGCGAAGTTTTGTATGTTGTTGCACTGCAGTTCTGAGCGTTTTCCCTGGTTTCCTGTTTCCTGTTTCTTGTTTTTTTGGGGGGGATTTCTTGCCTGTTCACAATGTTATATGAGATTTTTATTATGATTATGTTTTTTATTTCAAGAATAAATTTTAAATGTGATAAACTGTCTTTTGACATTTATTTCTGGTTTATTGTCAGTAGTGGGGTCACAGTTCTCCCTATATTTGTGGATGCGTATATTGTGTCATCATCCACATCTGTGTTCACTTGATTGTGTTTTCTTTTGATTAACATGTCTGCCATATTTCAAATCAGATTAAAGTGAGGAGTGTCAGTCTGTGTGACAGAAGAAACTACAGCAGGTTTATCAGCCTGAATGATGGGAGGGACTGGGTCTGTTCAGGTGTTACAAGAGAAAGTGGAAATAAACCAGGAAGGATCTCCTTACGATCGTACAAACTTTCATATGGACACAATTTATTAAGACACTCTTGAGAACACAGTGAATGTTGAGTTGAAGGTAAGTCATGGAAGAATCTGAAACACATTTACCTGAAGTCTGGCATGAGTGTGACTTGAGGACCATGTTTGAGTTCAACAGTGAATATAATTAATAATGAATATAATACTTAATCTTGTAAATAAATGAAAGGTTTTTGAATCAAATTATAGATTTGCATTTTTGAAAATGAAAAATCCTGATTCAACAACATTCAACATGTGTTTATATGTATTTATAAGTGCTACATGTAGATTCACATTTATATCCTGCTTTGTCTTGATCCGGTTAAACCAGTTTTCTTTGAACAGACAGAGATTGTAAATATTTATCTCGCTTTTAGACAGGAGGTTAAGTGTAAGTATTATTCTAAGGCAAAAAGCATGTATGCTGACACACTTTTCTGTAATGTTTTCTCTTTTTTCATTTTTTATTTTTAGCATCTGTGTCTCAGAGATGAAGTTCATTTGTTTGACTCTCCTGCTTGTTAGTGGAATTACAGATTCAAGATCAGGGCCCGTATTCATAAAGAATCTTAATGCAAAGAGTAGCTCCTAGTGACAAAATTCTAAGAAAATTTTTAGAAATGTGGGCGTTTACTCTTAAAATTAAAGAAAATCTCCTAGTAAAGAAAAAAGTAATTCAGAAAGCATCTTAACCCTTAAAAGAGGTCTTAAGGTCAAAATTGTTAGGAGCACGGACGAGGACTTTTAAGAGGCTTAAGAGTTTCTTTAGCAGAGGAGAAAATGGCAGAAAGACGAAGAGGGAGAAGAAATGTGTTGCAGATAATGGATGACAGTGAGTTAATAAGACGCTATAGATTAGATCGTGCAGGGATCATGTTTGTGACTGATCTTTTTAGAGACACGCTAATATCTCCGACACAGCGCAGAAATGCCATAGCGCCTGAAATGAAAGTAATCACTACATTACGATATTTGGCAACTGGGAAAATTCCATGTTTGATACATTAAAACCAACATTCAAACCACCTCTTAAATAGACATGCCAGCAATCAGTGTAACTGGAAAGAGTGGAACAATTTTTATCATTCTAAGCAATCAAATACCTTATAGGAAATCAACAGCATGGTAAATAAAAAAAGGATTTATATACACATATATAATGTGTGTGTGTGTGTGTGTGTGTGAGAGAGAACGATCAAATAGGAAAAATTACGCATGTAAGTTCAAAGTGGAGGCTTAGAATAGACCCTATACTTAAAATCACTTTTTTTTTTCCTTCTTGGACAACCAACCAATCACAGTCTTCAAAAGATTGTGTCATACATACCAACGGGGTCAACCCCGCCTCATCACTAAGATAACAGTTTTTGTATTTTCCTTACTCAGAGTTGCTCTCAGATCGGTCCCGAATCGCTCTTAAGCTAAGACTCCTACATAAAAGTTTTTAAGCTAAATTAAGAGTTTTCTGAGAGGATTCTTAGAATCTTTATGAATACGGGCCCAGGTTATTTATTCATCATTGTGAATAATACTTTATATTTACATTACATTACATTTACATTTATTCATTTAGCTGACGCTTTTATCCAAAGCGACTTACAATTGCTATATATGTCAGAGGTCGCACGCCTCTGGAGCAACTAAGGGTTAAGTGTCTTGCTCAGGGACACATTGGTGTCTCACAGTGGATTCGAACCCAGGTCTCTCACACCAAAGGCATGTGTCTTATCCATTGCGCCACACCACCCCGTGAAATTTATTTCACATATGTTCGTCTGGAACAACATTAGAGTAAAAACCTTTAGGATGTGTAGCTCAGATCTGGGGCCGTATTCACAAAGAATTTGGCTAAAAGTATAGCTCCTAACTGGCGAGTATAGGAGCAACTCCTAAAAATAATGGGCGTGTCACTCCTAACTTTAGGACTCGTAACTTTAGATTTTTTTTTTTGACTAGGAGTAATTCACGAAGCATTTTAGCCCTAAAAGTAGCACCTACGCCTGGGACAGCTTAAAAGAAGTCGAGAGGACTCCTAACTCACTAAGACCTATTCACAAACCGCTTTTTGTGGCATTTCACGTTGCGATGTTTTGAAATGCGCATGCGGCGGCTACAGGAGCTTCCAATCGCGAGGGAACAATTTTGCATTGTAGGCATAACTAGGGATGCAATAACGCCACCAACAACAACCAGAACTAGGCTACTCATTGCATGTAAACTAATTGTAACGTTTCATTGTGAATCAAATTAAAATGTTCTTCTCTTTGCAAACGTAGGCAGAGGCATATAGTGACAGATTAATTCAATAATGTTGCAAAGATATTGCATCAATCCATATGTTTCATTAGGCTACTATAGGCTATTTGTTTTGCCTTACTCTTTATTCATTTAGGCTATTTATTCAGTTATTCATCATCTTCTATCAGCACTACTTGTGTAGGCGCACGCATTCTCAGACCTGTCACCTGTCACCAGGCACGTGCACACATAGACATCAAAGGGGGCTTGAGCACCTGCCCTTTTTATTCCTGGAGAGAAAGTGCCCTTTTTTCTGGGGTGCCTTTTTTCGATTTTTGAAAAATAATATATACCGGTATTCCTGTTTGCGCACAGCTTCCCTGTCAAACAAATATATTTATTGAATTAATTAATAATAATTTAGCCGTAAATAAAATGACCCACATGATGACCTTTCACCTCATTCCTCACGCTGCACGCACATTTTTTTTTTTTTTTCGCGCGGCTATGTGCACTACCAGAGGATGTCTTCAAATCTGCGGCTGCTGGTAAGTGGCGTTTCATTCTCAGCGAAGTGATTTTGATGTTCGTTTACTTATTATTATTTTACAATGACGACGTGAAGAGAGCATGCAGAGATGTTGTTTATATTGCTGTGTGTAACGTTAGGCTATAGAAGTAACTGTTTTCCTGAATGCCATCAAGATTGAAACCGAGACTGATTTCATAGCAGGTCAATAAACAAATAGTTAAAATTAAGTCACTTACATTTTAGACGCAATGACTATTTTTGTTCTGTTTCAGCAGCGAAAATAGTTCCAAACAAAGATCACTGCAGAACCATCGCGAATCTCACAGCAACACTTGTTGCATTACTGAATGATTCAGCATTTTGAACGAATCGGTTGAGTCAAAGATTCAATTACCCATTCATAAACTGCCTCATTCTGAATAAATCAGCCGTTTGAATGAATCGTTTGAATGAATGACTCAATGACTCGCTCATTAAGACGGTCGCCTGCCGCCTCCTACTGGCGGTTTAGTTTTATAAAGTATCATTCTTTTCAACATTCCTTATTTGTATATTCAAAAATATTTAAAATAATCCAAACTAATACAGTTATAATTTTTCAATGTTAATTATTTAATTTGATTGGTAACAGCCTAGTGTCTTATTATTTTAATTGAATATATTTGAGAATTTGAAATGAAAGATGGAGCATACATTTAATAAAATTAGTGGAAAAATGCCCTTTTTAAAAGGTACAAAAAATTAGTGTTTTCAAAGTGATGTAATGAAACATTGACAATTTAAGTTTGAAGGGAGAAAAGCCTCTGTTTAGGCTATTAAGGAAATGTAATTTTGCCAAAAGAAGAACTTTTATTTTAATAAATGTTCGTTTTAAATCAGCCTACTTCAGTGTGATATGTTACCATATTATCATGCTTAACACTGAGAATTTGAATAATTGTAATGTGATGATCAGATGCAGATATCTAAATCAGAGAATATGGGCGGTTTTGCGGGTGGATTATTTATTTTTAACAGTGGATTCGGGTGACTCAAAGTGCACCAGATTAATGAATTCATCTTTAAAATGTACAAAATTTTCTTCCGGGGGGGATGCCCCCGGACCCCCCTAGAGATACCAAGCTCCACCAACAAAAATAATGTGGGAAACACAATAGGCTATATGATGATCTACAAAAAAAATACTAATTTAATTATCTTATTATTAAAATACATTATTAGGATTTTACCACCTCCGCCTCATTTTGAGGCTGTAAAAACCCTGTTACTGTATTTTGATCACAGCCCTATTTAAAGCCTTGTTCCATGTGCCCCTTTTTATACTTTGAGCACCTGCCCCTCCAGAGGTCTCTGCACGGCACTGCCTGTCACTCATCATCGTAGGGGAGGTGTTTGGAATCATTCCCGCGTTACAATCATCAGCCAATCAAGGTGGTCACTTCAGTCAAGCTCGTGCATGAGTAATGACGCCATCCATAGCAACGAAGACTCACTCTTAGTTTAGGAGTTGTCATTTTTCTTTACTAAGAGTAGGTCTGAAAGGCGTTGTGAATAACTTTTAAGAGAAAACTCCTTGTAGCTGTAGTTGTTGTAGGACGTCTTCCAGTGATCACTGTAGATGGGTTTGATCGTTCAGGAGGGCTTCATCCACAGTGTGAATCTGAAGGTTGGTATCCTGAACCTGATCTTGAGTGGCTGGACAGTGAAGGAGTCAGTTTGAGTTCAGGAACTACAGAGACACACAGAAACTCAGACAGATTCAGTGTCAAACACACCATCACTGTATATGACAGTGACAAAAAGATTCACTGCAGAGTCAAACTGAGACATCACATGCTGGAGACACTGATTATCAGCTCAAGGGAGTAGATGCATCTGTTACTGTAATTGTTTATCACGTTTTCATGATATTTTTGATGCAGCAGTAAAAAGAATGAATGATTATCAGCTTATTGTGTGAAGCTAAGTAAAAGCAATAGCAGCATTAGGTTTATAATAGAGTTTTGTATCAACATTTACTGTGTATGTGTCATTCAGATCTGGGGCCGTATTCACAAATAATTTTATCTTACCACTAGGAGTACTCCTAAATCGCACTAAAAGATTTTAGCTAGGAGTTTTCTCTTAAAAGTTATTCACAACGCCTTTCAGACCTACTCTTAGTAAAGAAAAATGACAACTCCTAAACTAAGAGTGAGTCTTCGTTGCTATGGATGACGTCATTACTCATGCACGAGCTTGACTGAAGTGACCACCTTGATTGGCTGATGATTGTAACGCGGTGATGATTCCAAACACCTCCCCTACGATGATGAGTGACAGGTGACAGGTCTGAGAATGCGTGCGCTACACAAGTAGTGCGAAGGACGGAAGATGATGAATAACTGAATAAATAGCCTAAATGAATAAAGAGTAAGGCTAAACAAATAGCCTATAGTAGCCTAATGAAACATATGGATTGATGCAATATCTTTGCAACATTATTGAATTAATCTGTCACTATATGCCTCTGCCTACGTTTGCAAAGAGAAGAACATTTTAATTTGATTCTCAATGAAACGTTACAATTAGTTTACATGCAATGAGTAGCCTAGTTTTGGTTGTTGTTGTTGGCGTTATTGCATCCCTAGTTATGCCTACAATGCAAAATTGTTCCCTCGCGATTGGAAGCTCCTGTAGCCGCCGCATGCGCATTTCAAAACATCGCAGCGTGAAATGCCACAAAAAGCGGTTTGTGAATAGGTCTTAGTGAGTTAGGAGTCCTCTCGACTTCTTTTAAGCTGTCCCAGGCTTAGGTGCTACTTTTAGGGCTAAAATGCTTCGTGAATTACTCTTAGTGAAAAAAATTAGGAGTCCTAAAGTTAGGAGTGACACGCCCATTATTTTTAGGAGTTGCTCCTAAATTCGCCAGTTAGGAGCTACTTTTAGCCTTAAAATTCTTTGTGAATACGGCCCCTGAACATTATGTAAACTACACGATGTGCTTATTTACTGTTTTGTTTTACAGGTAATATTTTTATTTCTTGGAGGATGTCAGTCATCCTGATTTTAGTTATAGTTGTGCTCGTTGTGATTGCTGGAATACTGATAGCTGTGTTCGCTTATAAAAACAGAGGTAAAGTTCTTGTTTTCTTACTATTTTATATGTTTTATGTAAATAAATATGGCAAGATTATAATCATCTGCATAACTGAAACACACACAGACATCAACAATCAGCACATGAATCTCAACAATTTTGACAATCAAAAGTTTCATGTCGCAGTGCATGCTGGGTGACAGCATAGTACAAAACTCCCAGCATGCATTGGAGCATAAATAAATTATACAGCTGAATGGTCTTACCATATTTTTTTTGTAGACTTTTCCTGTAGCCTGTTTTGTGATGTTCAGAGTATTATTATTTTTTTGATTGTCACCATTGTTCATGGGCTAATATTTGATGTCAGTGATGTTATAACTCTGTTTTTGTTCATGATGTGTTTTTAATATCTTCATTATAACTGAATGCTGTTGGAACTCTTGCTGTTGATTCACAGTGGTATACATGTAAAGTTTAAGTGTGTTAATAATGTAACACTTGTGATAAAGGATTGGACACTGGATGAGATCAAGAGACTCATCCGAGGTTCTTGTTTTCTTGTTATTTTATGTTTTATGTAAATAAATATGGCAGCCTGGGGATAGTTTTTTTTTTACATGTTTCTTAGTCACTTAGAGACATACATCAACAATGAATCAAGAGACCACAAGATGAATATGTCATTATCAATACATAACAATCAGCATTCACTGATCACATTTTCTCTCTTTTCTGCCATAAATGTCCCTTTTAAACACACAGTTAAAGCAGCCAGAGAAAAAAATATGTTAAAAAAGTCAAGGGTCACGAGCTGAACTAAACAGTTTCAACTAAACGTCAATATTTAAACCTCTGCTTTTTCTCAATAAGAGCTTCTGTCGTAAAACAGAAATAAAGTCAAACTGGTTAGTCAAGTCAAGTCAAGTTTATTTATATAGCGCTTTTCACAACATAGGTTGTATCAAAGCAGCTTCACAGTAATAAATTAAAACAATACATCAATGTTTGTTTCTAGTGGAACGTCCACGTTTGGTAATGCTGATCAATAGTATCGTTGATTGATTAATTAAATTAAATATTCCCAAATATCCCCAACTGAGCAAGCCAAAGGCAACAGTGGCAAGGAACCGAAAAACTCCATCAGGTGACCTAATGGAGAAAAAAAAACCTTGGGAGAACCCGGGCTCAGTCGGGGGCCAGTTCTCCTCTGGCGTTTATGAACTAGAGGTCGGATTTAACTGTAAGATTAAAAGTACTATATGAATGCCTGGCTGAAGAGATGCGTCTTTAATCTAGTTTTAAACTGGGAGAGCGAGTCTGAGCAACGAACAGTATCAGGAAGGCTATTCCAGAGTTTTGGAGCTAAATGTGAAAATGCTCTCCCTCCTTTGGTGGATCTGGATATCCTAGGTATGACCAAAAGCCTCGAATTTACTGACCTTAAAGAGCGCGATGGATTATAGGGCGATAGAAGATCCGTTAAATAGACTGGAGCTAAGCCGTTTAGGGCTTTATAAGTCAGTAGCAATACCTTGTAATTGATACGGAACTTCATAGGTAACCAATGTAGTGATGATAAAATTGGTGTTATATGATCATATTTTCTTGATCTAGTTAGAACTCTAGCGGCGGCATTTTGGACTAACTGTAGCTTGTTTATTGAGGATGCAGGACAACTAGCTAATAAAGCATTACAGTAATCTAGTCTCGAGGTCATGAATGCATGAACTAACTTTTCTGCATCAGAAACAGATAGCATATTACGTAGCTTAGCAATGTTTCTAAGGTGGAAAAAGGCTGTTCTTGTAACATATGAAATATGATTTTCAAAAGACAGGTTGCAGTCTAATATAACACCCAGGTCTTTTACTGTAGAGGATGAAGTAACAGGACATCCTACTATGTTAAAGTTGTATTGTGAGAGGTTTTGTGGGTGGTTTTTTGAACCGATGATTAGTACCTCTGTCTTGTCTGGATTTAATAAAAGAAAATTGCGCGTCATCCAATCTTTTATATCTTTAACACACTCTGTCAATTTGGATAATTTAGCGTTTTCATCTGGCCGTGATGAAATATAGATTTGAGTGTCATCAGCATAACAATGGAAACTAATTCCATGTTTCCTTATAATATTTCCAAGTGGCAGCATATATATTGAGAATAATAGAGGGCCTAACACAGATCCCTGCGGCACTCCATAGTTTACTGGAGTTATGATCGATTTTTCTCCATTTAAATAAACAAAATAGTAGCGGTCAGATAAATACGATCTAAACCAGCTTAATGCTTGTCCTTGAACACCAGTATAATTTTGTAGTCGATCTAAGAGTATTGTGTGATCTATAGTATCGAACGCAGCACTAAGATCAAGTAAAACTAGTATTGAGATACAGCCTTGGTCAGAAGCTAAAAGTAAATCATTTGTAATTTTAACAAGCGCAGTTTCAGTGCTATGATGCGGCCTGAACCCAGACTGAAACTTTTCACAGATGTCATTTTCTTGCAAGAAAGAGCCCAGTTGAGCGGACACAGCTTTTTCTAGTATTTTAGACATAAAAGGTAGATTTGAAATGGGTCTATAATTTGCTAGATTATTTGGGTCTAATTGTGGTTTCTTAATGAGAGGTTTTATAACTGCCAGTTTAAATGTTCTTGGAACATGACCTAAAGATAAAGACGAGTTAATAATATTGAGGAGAGGCTCTTCCACTATAGGTAACACTTCTTTCAATAGTTTAGTTGGTATAGGATCTAGTAAATATGTTGTTGTTTTAGATGAAGTGATAAGTTTATTTAACTCTTTTTGTTCTATAGTTGTAAAGCATTGTAATTGTTCTTGCGGGGTGATAATTGAGGCTGAATTATAAGACGCAATTGAGGATTGAACGTTTACAATTGTGGTTCTGATGTTTTCTATTTTCTCAGTGAAGAACTTCATGAAATCATTACTACTAAACTGTAACGGAATATTTTGTTCAGGAGACATCTGTTTATTTGTTAGTCTAGCCACGGTGTTAAATAAGAACCTAGGATTGTTTTGGTTGTTTTCTATTAGTTTGCGGAGATGCTCAGCCCTGGCCTCTTTTAGGGCCTTTTTATAACGTGACATACTGTCTTTCCATGCGATTCTAAAGACCTCTAAGTTAGTTTTTTTCCATTTACGCTCTAAATTACGGGTTTCTCTCTTTAGAACATGCGTAGTATTGTTGTACCATGGTGCTTTACTTTTCTCTCTGACCTTTCTTAATCTAATGGGTGCAACAATATCCAATGTCCCAGAGAGAATGTTGCTCATAGTGCTAGTTAATTCCTCAAGTTCATCTGTTTGTTTAGGTTCACTGAGCAGCTGAGACAGATCAGATAAGCTATTTGAAAAATTATCTATGGTGGATGGAAGGATTGTTCTGCCTAATCGATAACGCGGCGCAGCATGACATATTACAGGAGTACGTAATATGCAAGTTACCATATAATGGTCAGTGACATCATCACTTTGTGGAATGATATCTATATCGGTTGGATCGGTTCCATGTGATATAATTAAATCGAGTGTATGATTAAAACGATGAGTTGGTCCGGTAACGTTTTGCTTGACCCCAAAGGAGTTTAATAAATCTGTAAACGCAGCCCCTAGCGCATCATTTGAATTATCTACGTGGATATTAAAGTCTCCAACAATTAATGCTTTATCGAAATTAACTAATAGGTCTGAGAGAAAATCTGCAAACTCTTTTAGGAAATCAGCGTAAGGCCCAGGCGGTCTATATACGGTAGCCAAGGCTAGAGATAATAGGGATGTTTTTCTAGCATCTAAGAGCGTAACATTTAGTACAAGTACTTCAAACGAAATAAACTTATAGCCCGTTTTCTGAGTAACATTGAGAATATCTCTATAGATTGTTGCAACACCGCCGCCACGACCAATCAGACGGGGCTCGTGCTTATAGGAGTATCCTGATGGAGTAGACTCATTTAGACCGAAATAATCATTTGGTTTAAGCCAGGTTTCAGTAAGGCAAAGTACATCAAAGCTATTATCTGTGACTATTTCATTTACAATAACTGCCTTAGGTGTGAGTGATCTAATGTTTAGAAGACCTAGCTTTAGAAATTGTTTTTGATTACTAATAGCAACATTTTCTGGTTTAATAACAATTAGATTTTTTCTAGATCCTGCAGTAGATTTATTATTTAATCTCACTAAACGAGGAATAGACACAGTTTCTATGCAATGTTCTACACTATTTATATCAGTTAAATTGGTGCAGCAGAGACTATGATTTGGACTTTTGGTTACTAGTCAAAAGGTATTTAACATTTTGGAGATGTTATCTGACAGAAGATCCGATCCGAATCTGCTTGGGTGTGAGCCATCAGCACGGTAAAGCCAAGGACGCTGCCAAAACAGATTCCAGTTATTTACAAAGAGCAGTTTCTGCTCATTGCACCATGACATTAACCATTTGTTTAGCGCGAATAATCTACTAAACTTTTCATGACCTAGACGGTACGTGGGAAGCGGTCCTGACACAATGATCGTTATATCAGGCGATGTGCTGCGTACCGTATCGATCAGATTCCTGAAGTCTTTCTTCAGAACCTCCGTCTGGCGCAGCCTGATGTCGTTCACTCCCGCATGCAGGACCACAGTTCCGACGCGCTCGTTATCGTTCAGAATCTCGGGAACGCGAGCAGCGATTTCAGAAACACGAGCACCAGGAAAGCAGTGACTATGCACCTTACTTTTATTAGTAATAAATGTAATGATGTATAATGGCTGGAAGTCAGTTGTAGTTCTTGTGTTTCTGCTCATCTCTTCTCTTTTCTGTTCTTGTTTCTCTTTCCTTCAGTGATTCTGCTTGTTAACAGCACTTTATTATCTCATTTACTCATTAATGTTCAGGGCTGGGTTTCCCGATAACGTTGTCTCTTAGCGCGCTACGAAGACTCGTAAGGTATAACTTAACTAAAGGTATACCATTACTAGGCGTGTTCCCCGAACTATACCTTAGAAAGCTGCTTAAGATATACCTTCTTACGTGTGACGTTACCCGCCGGTGCTGTCCGCGGCGATGCTGCTGAATTGGTTGATATCGATGGCTCGAGAATCAATTATTCTCTTGTCCATGGGCTGTTTCACTGCTTTATGCTAGAAAGTGGTGTTCTTTATAATAGAAGCACTTAAGAAATAGTTGAAATTACATTTATTAGGACTACATTGGATATTATAAAAAATAATCCAAACTATAATAGCCTATAATTGCCACAATAACCATTTCAAAAAATTTACGTGCTTTCATCTCTTTCCCATTTTTGTTCACTGAGGTGGAGCTGCGATGAAATATTGTTCTTGTACTTTCTAGCATTTCAGTAATAAAAGTTTACATCTTACGTAAGGTGCTTGGCAGTGATCAAAAAGGATTTAAACAGTGAATTTTGAATCTCTTCCTGTAAACTCAGAGATGTGGATTCAGACGGCAATTAAATTACCGTACGACCTGTTTGTCAAAAAACAATAGGTACTAATTTGGACAGGGATTTTTACGTGGGTTGGGTGAGAAAAAACACTGATGTTATGGATTCGGACGGCACTAAAATCTGCGCATCTGCGCATGCGTCGCGTCTGAACGCGTTGTTGTGTTTGGAGCTCCACCGATTTGATTCATAATCCATGATTTTTCTCTTTAAACTCACTTACAACAAACATTTTCTACTTTTCCTCACTGAGAAGCACTGCTGCTTAAACCTCATAGTTACAACGCGGACTGTTGAGCAGACGCGTCTCAAGCCGATTTGTGACCCAACACCGGTTTTCACCTGTGGGTCACGGCTGAGCGCGTCTTCTTTACACTCACAAACGAACATTTTCTCGCCTATCGTGCGTCTACATTACGCCCGTACCACTAAAAAGACGGATTATATCCAAGACTTCAGTCATAAATTAGTATTAATATTGATAGCATCACTGGTAGCGTCGTTGCTAACTTACTGTCCATCTGTTAAAATGGCGAATATATCACCGCAGATGTATGTTGTCTACTTTTTGGTGACATTCGAGCTGCACGCGGTGCAGTCTGAGCTGGAAGCTGTAGAGAAGCAGATCCGTGATTTAGCTCTTGAAACATCACACACCGATGCGTCGATGAGAGACCAGCGTTTAGCTCTTGAAACATCATGCGCCGATGCACACAAATCAGTGATTAACTTTAGTAACCCGCTGACTCCGACCTGCGACCTCGTCTACTCCGTGCGTTTCTCAGCATTGGTCCCGAGCGCCCAGGTCACGGTCAGCCATGGTTTCGTTCACTCCGGCTCTGACACACCACCACGGAGCCTGGGTGGTTCCGCAGTGGAAGACGCGGGCCAGGACCAGAGCAAGAATCTCTCCGCCCTTCCCGGTTTTCGAGATCTCCACCCAGAACCGCTTCTCCCCTCTTCGCGAAACGGAACGTGATGCTGTGATCATCGGCGATTCCATCGTCCGGCACGTCCACGCTACGTTAGGTAAAAGTAAGGTGCAAAGTCACTGCTTTCCTGGTGCTCGCGTTTTCGATATCGCTGCGCGGGTACCCGAGATCTTGAACGTTGACGAGCACGTCGGAGCTGTCGTGTTGCACGCGGGAGTGAACGATATCAGGCTGCGGCAGACGGAGGTTCTGAAGAAAGACTTCAGGAGCCTGATCGAGACGGTACGCAGCACATCGCCTGAAACAACGATCATTGTGTCTGGACCGCTTCCCACGTACCGACAAGGGCATGAAAAGTTCAGTAGATTATTCGCGCTAAATAAATGGTTAATGTCATGGTGCAATGAGCAGAGACCGCTCTTTGTAAATAATTGGAATCTGTTTTGGGAGCGTCCTAGGCTCTTCCGCGCTGATGGCTTACACCCAAGTAGAATCGGAGTGGATCTTCTGTCTAATAACATCTCCAAGATGTTAAATACCATTTGACTAGTAACAAAAAGTCCTAATTACAGTCTCTGAAGTACTTGTACTAAATGTTACGTTAAATGTTAAGAAAAAATCCCTATTATCTCTAGCCTTGGCTACCATATATAGACCGCCAGGGCCTTAAGCTGATTTCCTAAAAGAGTTTGCAGATTTTCTCTCAGATCTATTGGTCAACGTCGATAAAGCATTAATTGTTGGAGATGTTAACATACACGTAGATAATTCAAATGATGCGTTAGGGGCTGCGTTTACAGATTTATTAATCTCCTTTGGGGTCAAGCAAAACGTCACTGGTCCCACTCATTGTCTTAATCATACACTCGATTTAATTATATCTTATGGAACCAATCCAACCGATATAGATATCATTCCACAAAGTAATGGTGTCACTGACCATTACATGGTAACTTGTATATTACGTACTGCTGTAATATGTCATGCTGCGCCACGTTATCGACCAGGCAGAACAATCCTTCCATCCACCATAGATAATTTCTCAAATTGCTTATCTAATCTGTCTCAGCTGCTGCCTGAACCCAAACAAACAGATGAATTAGAAGAACTAACTAGCACTATGAGCACCATTCTCTCTAGAACATTGGATATTGTTGCACCCATTAGATTAAAAAAGGTCAGAGAGAAAAGTAAAGCACCATGGTACAACAATACTACGCATGTTCTAAAGAGAGAAACCCATATTTTAGAGCGTAAATGGAAACAAACTAATTTAGAGGTCTTTAGAATCGCGTGGAAAGACAGTATGTCACATTATAAAAAGGCCCTAAAAGCAGCCAGGGCTGAGCATCTCCGCAAACTAATAGAAAACAACCAAAACAATCCAAGGTTTTTATTTAACACCGTGGCTAGACTAACAAATAAACAAGCCTCACCTGAACAAAATATCCTGTTACAGTGTAATGATTTCATGAACTTCTTCACTGAGAAAATAGAAAGTATCAGAACCACAATTGTAAACGTTCAATCTTCAATCGTGCCTTATAATTCAGCCTCAATTATCACCCCGCAAGAACAACTACAGCGCTTTACAACTATAGAACAAAAAGAGTTAAATAAACTTATCACTTCATCTAAAACAACAACATTTAGCTCCAAAACTCTGGAATAGCCTTCCTGATACTGTTCGTTGCTCAGACTCGCTCTCCCAGTTTAAAACTAGATTAAAGACGCATCTCTTCAGCCAGGCATTCATATAATATTTTTAATCTTACAGTTAAATCCGGTCTCTAGTTCATAAACGCCAGAGGAGAACTGGCCCCTGACTGAGCCTGGGTTCTCCCAAGGTTTTTTTTTCTCCATTAGGTCACCTGATGGAGTTTCAGGTCACCATTAGGGCACTTGATGGAGTTTTTCAGTTCCTTGCTACTGTTGCCTTTGGCTTGCTCAGTTGGGGATATTTTGGGGATATTTAATTTTATTTTATTAATCAATAAATTCCACTAGAAACAAACCTTGTTGTATTATTTTAATTTAATACTGTGAAGCTGCTTTGATACAATTTGTATTGTGAAAAGCGCTATACAAATATACCTGACTTGACTTAGTAATACGATGTAAATACAGTTTAACTGAGTCCATGTAAAAAGATAACCCCAAAAGTAAAGTGTTGACAGTGTAGTGCATGTATGACAGGTATCGGCTCAAGCTTCATCTTCACTGATGTGAAGAACTGAGGAAAATGTCTTTGTCTCAAACACTATGGAAGGAAATATATAAGCTTTATATGTAATACTGTTTTCTCTTCTTCATATCTTTATCCTGAATTTTCTTCAGCACACAAACAACTACAGGATAAGCACAGGAAAATACAACACGGTGAATCTGTCTTTATTAAATCATTTATTTCAGTATTAATGTCAAGTCTGTTTTTTTTATCCACAGAATATTTAATTAACAGTCATTATGCATTCACACACTTGTATATTTCCTGCAATTTGTAGTTATTGTTCCTCAATCAGAAATTATATCTTATTAATGCTCATGTTGTCTGAATTGTTTTCTCTTGTCTTTATTCTGAATTTTCTTCAGCACACGATCAATTGCAGGATGAGAAGAGCCGAATACAACATGGTGAATCTGTCTTTATTAACTCATTTAATTCAGTATTAATGTCAAGTCTGTTTTTTTTTATCCACAGAATATTTAATTAACAGTCATTATGCATTCACACACTTGTATATCTCCTGCAATTTGTAGTTATTGTTCCTCAATCAGAAATTATATCTTATTAATGCTCATGTTGTCTGAATTGTTTTCTCTTGTCTTTATTCTGAATTTTCTTCAGCACACGATCAACTGCAGGATGAGAAGAGCCGAATACAACATGGTGAATCTGTCTTTATTAACTCATTTAATTCAGTATTAATGTCAAGTCTGTTTTTTTATCCACAGAATATTTAATTAACAGTCATTATGCATTCACACACTTGTATATCTCCTGCAATTTGTAGTTATTGTTCCTCAATCAGAAATTATATCTTATTAATGCTCATGTTGTCTGAATTGTTTTCTCTTGTCTTTATTCTGAATTTTCTTCAGCACACGATCAACTGCAGGATGAGAAGAGCCGAATACAACATGGTGAATCTGTCTTTATTAACTCATTTAATTCAGTATTAATGTCAAGTCTGTTTTTTTATCCACAGAATATTTAATTAACAGTCATTATGCATTCACACACTTGTATATCTCCTGCAATTTGTAGTTATTGTTCCTCAATCAGAAATTATATCTTATTAATGCTCATGTTGTCTGAATTGTTTTCTCTTGTCTTTATTCTGAATTTTCTTCAGCACACGATCAACTGCAGGATGAGAAGAGCCGAATACAACATGGTGAATCTGTCTTTATTAACTCATTTAATTCAGTATTAATGTCAAGTCTGTTTTTTTTATCCACAGAATATTTAATTAACAGTCATTATGCATTCACACACTTGTATATCTCCTGCAATTTGTAGTTATTGTTCCTCAATCAGAAATTATATCTTATTAATGCTCATGTTGTCTGAATTGTTTTCTCTTGTCTTTATCCTGAATTTTCTTCAGCACACGATCAACTGCAGGATGAGAAGAGCCGAATACAACATGGTGAATCTGTCTTTAATAAGTTATTAATTCATTGTTTATTTAAAGTCTGTTTTCAGCCATAAAATATCTTCTTAACAGACGAATGTGTGTTCATTTAGTTTGTGTATATCTTGGGTCCTGTAAATGGTTACCAGTTGTTTATATAATGAATATTTATTCAGTCCCAGATGTACTTGTGTGATGTTAACACATCCCATAAACAACTAAATTATTTGTTTGTCAGAGTTATAAAAATGATGTAATTTCAATGTTATTTTCACATATTTTTCACTATTTTTCAGATTTTTCTTTAGAACGTGATCAACTTTTACAAAGTCAGAAGATTATTGTAACACAAGGTGAATTTGTTTATAGCTTTATTAAAGTATGAATTACTTTTTAATTATTTAGCAAAACAATTAATGAATATAACTGTGCATTCATATGTCTACACTATTCATTATATTTTATTATAAGATACATTTATTATAAGATATAAAGTCTTCTTGGATTTTGTTGCTTTTCATGTGGTGATTAAAATTATTGATCTCATTATTGATCTAGAGATTAATTCTGTTATGAGCATATAATTTCATAATTTCTGTTTTTAGCTGTCCCACATTTGAGAGAACACATGGGTGAGTAAAATCTATGCATGTTCTTTGACATAATTATTTATTTTAATAATTGTATTTTCCCAAATCATCATGCCAAATATGTATTAATATATGTATTCAATGTTTTTGAGAGTTTGGTATAATGCACTGCATAAATGCAATCAAACGTCTCAGGCTCTTTGACTCACAAGCAGAACTTACAACACATGCTACACATGCTAGCAGTGAGTAGTTACATGCTAATAGGGATTAGTGTTAAAACATGCTAAAACACTAACTAATTATGAAAACATGATAAAAAAAACTCAAAATATGCTAGCATAAAGCTAACAACATGCTAACTCCTAACTCATGTTAGTATCGCCTAGCTTTGTGTTAAAACAATAAAAACATGTTAAAAACTATAAAAACTCCATAGTAACCATCTGTGACAACTAGCAACTGTCTAGCAACACCATAATACCACAGGGAACACCATAGCAACCACCCACAACACCAGAACAACCACCTAGAATTGCACTAGAAACAAACCTGAACACCCTCATACCATTTTCCATTAAAACAGTAATATACCGTAGAAAACAATGTATTTTGGGTTATATTTGTAGTTTTTGCGAAACTAGCCTACAGGAATATACAGTGAATTAACAGCGCTCAAAGTCGACACACAGACTGTGTTCCAAATCACACCCTATACCCTCATTCACTATTCCCTACATTAGTTCACTAATATAGTCCACTTGAATGAAAAAAAAAGTGAGTGAATTCACAAACTGATGAACATGCTGAACCCATGCTGGGTTCCAGGATAGTATACAATTCCCATTATGAAAAAAAAAGACAGAAATAAAGTCATACTGGTTAATAATATGTGCAATAATGTGTAATGGCTAGAAGTCAGTTGTAGTTCTTGTGTTTCTCTCGTTTTGTGTTCTAGTGTTCCTCTTTCTTTCAGTGATTCTGCTTGTTAACAGCAGATGTTCATCACTAATGCTCAACAATCACTTACATATTCTCTTAATTATCTCACTGCAACACTGCGTCAATGCTCCTTTTACTCTTTGTAGTGTGGATTTTCCAGTGAAGTTGAAAGGGTTAACAGTGTAAGATAAAAAGACACCCACAAAATGTATTTTAACAGTAATAAACTGTAAGTTATAAAACGGGTATAGTTTACTGTAAATTTTTGTTTTTTTTGGGTCACTATTGTGCTGAAGAGTAGTCTGTGCTTCAGTCCAGGGTAGGGTTGCACCAGCCGTTCGTAAGTTCTTTCTTAAATTGGAATGTAAAGTCCACTCTAGAGGCTTATTAACTTCTAGCTAGTTTGTAACTAACTCTGAAATTTATTCAGTTGCACCATTTGTTCGTAAGGCAGAACAAGAACGTAGAACGTAGCTAGTAGGTAAACCGTAAGCTCTCCGTAAAGTAATGCGTAGTCACATAATATGACTTTTAGCCTCGATGATCCAATAGCAGCCTTCAAAAACGTGAGCAGATGTTGTGTTGAAATGCTGTGAATTTCAGTTTATCCTTCATTCTTTTGCCTCGCGTTACTAACGGTAAAAGTTACTAAGTTTCAATTAAATACGATAGCCTGATCATTAATAACATAAGTGTTTTTATATGTAAATAACATTCAGAAACTGTATTTGAAATGAGATGAATAAGGATCAATAAATAAATCTTGATACAAAAAACATAAGAAATTACGTTTATTGATGATGACTGATATTTGACATGCACAACATGGACCGATGCACACAGCGGCGTGCTGTTTAGGATGGGTTCGTGTTAAAGATAGCCGCTAACAAATCTTTTCACATAATGTTCTCTCTCTTAAAATGTAAGCGAGTGTAAATGTCAACATAATCATATATGTCTAAAGAATTGAAGTCTGTCAGGTAAAAGAAGAGCTTATTGATGCAGTTCAGTCTGTCTGATATTTTATTCCATCCGTTACTCCTGATCGGAGGCTTCCGTAAATATTTAGTTTGTCAATGTCAATGTCAATGTCAAATTTATTTATATAGCACCATTTATCCCAACCGAGGTTGTCCAATGTGCTGCACATATTGTAATAGACAATTGCACAAAACAAATAAGCAATAAAAACATCATAATAAAACAAACATTTCAATACAACTTCCTCACTAAGTATATGCTAATTCAAAAAGATGCGTTTTTAGCATAGTTTTAAAAACAGATAGGGATGATACAGAGCGAATACACAGAGGTAAAGCATTCCATAATCTTTATACGTAGAGTTACGCTTCAACTAAGTTTAATGGTGCAACGCAAAAATATTTAGAAGTGCGTAAGTCGTTACTTAGTGTCCATTTACGTCAAAACTAGGCTAAGTTATAACTTACGCACAGCTGGTGCAACCGGCCCCTGGAGAAGATCTACATTGATGATATGCTGCATGTTGCTTTATTTAACAGGCGATGATTGTGTAGTTGCTGATCTAGTGGAAATCTCTTTATTTATTATTTATCTCAAATCAAATAATTGCTCACATTATTAGTGCATTATACATTTTAGTTAATACATTTAAACGACACTTGGTCAATTAAAGGCAGTCGGTTTCTGAAAGTGAAATTAGTTAACTTTTTACAGTAATTGCCAGTATTTGACTGTAAAAAAAGCCTGGTAACAATGCCCAAGAAACCAACGAGAATACCCCATAGCAACCACCTGGAACACCATAGCAACCACCCATAGCAATCGCACAGCAACCAGCTCAAGTACCCTAGCAAACACATAGATAAAAACCCTGAACACCCTAGCAACTTCAAACCTTTTAAACTACTTCAGACTTTCTGTTCAGGTTTTCTCAAGCCAACTTCAAAGTTGGCTTAAACTTTTTAATCTAGTTTACAATTAATGCAGTATTTTTTTATTTTATTATCTTGTTCTAAAGTTACCATGATTCTTATACAAATAAATAATTGTCTTTATTTTATCATTTACTCATCTGTAAAGCAGACTTTTCAATATTTTCAACAGTGAAGGTGACTCTGGATGCTGATACGGCTCATCCACGTCTCATTGTGTCTCATCATGGAAAACAAGTGAGAGATGGAAACAGACAGAACGCAGTGGATGGGGGAAAAGACAGGTTTGATGAATATCTTGGTGTTCTCGGGAAGGACGGATTCTCCTCAGGGAGACATTTTTACTATGAGGTGAAGGTGAAGGATCAAACTCAGTGGGATTTAGGAGTGGCCAGAGAATCCAGTAACAGGAAGGGCTTGTTCAGTCTGAGTCCTGATGATGGATACTGGACTGTGAGACGGTTTAATGAGAGTTATTGGGCTCGTGACTCTTCACCTGTCTCTCTTTCTCTGAGAGTGGAGCCTCAGAGGATCGGGGTGTTTGTGGATTATGAGGAGGGTCTCGTCTCCTTTTATGATGTGAAGTCCATGTCTCATATCTACTCTTACACTGATCAGTCTTTTAATGAAAAACTCTATCCATTTGTTTGTTTGGGGCAATGGGGGAATGAAAACTCCACACCACTGATTATCTGTGATGATTATTAATGACTTCAGTGAATGAGTTTACATGATCAAGTGAAATAGAAGGACATACAATACAATAAGTGTAACAGCCACAAATATGAACTATTATTCACAAATGTGGACACAGAAGTGTGTGTGAGGGGTTCATCTGATCACTGATCACTGTTCTCCATCAGCACCTCCTCATCTCCACTAGATAGTGAATGAAAGTCATCATGAAGTGCTGATCGCACAGTTAACTGTTCCTCCCTCAATAGTGTTTGGTGTTTGTTGATGAATGTCCAGATTGAGTAAAGCTGGAATCAAAGAACAAGCTCAAATATAAGACATTTTCAAGTGTGTAACGTTTTGCTCACTACATCATTCCCACAATGCCATTTGTGTTATTCAGATTTCATGACTTATATGTGGATAGCATAAATAATTAGTAGAGTCCAAACTTCTTCTGATCCTACTCATTTTGGACACAGATGAATACATGAGTTTAAGTTTATTCATATAGTCATATATATTCATAAGTACTCATTTATATCTTAATTTTTTATTCTTTTATTATTCTTTTAATTTCATTTTGTCAAGGAAATAGTTCACCCATAAAGAAAATATTTTCATGTCTTTTCAACCCTGTTTTTATTTTTCTATTAAACAGAATCTTGAGATGTTATCAGTGTGTCAGTGAGTATCATAGTGAGTCTTTGTGTTTTATACACAGTAGATTTTTATTGTTAAAGGCAGGGTAGGCGATTTGTTCCAGAAAAAAATGTGTTATGCTGGTTGAAAGTCTCTTCATATCCTAATAGCAATAATAAGTTAAGTGTTCTAATGTATTTATATAGCCGCGTTTCCACCGAAATTACCCGGAACAATTTGTCCCAGGAACTTTTTTCCCAGTAACTTTTTTTGCCCCAGACCGGTTGCTTTCTGCATTTACACCGCGGTCTAAAGTACCGGGAAGATTATGTAAACTGTGCGCAACTGCTCCTCCCAGTCTGCGACGGACAGTAATCAGTTTTGAGCGCCACATTTATAATAAGTATGGAGGAGATTCAAACTGTGCTGCAGTTGTTTGTGATATATTGGTTTAGGTAATTAACAAAATGTCAGAAAGGAGACAAGCACTGATACTAAAACGTATTCAGAAAGCTCGTAATGCTAGATATAAAACGTATGTTATTAGCTATTGCGGACATTGACCGCGAGATGACTGAGACGAACGCACAGAAAATGTCCGCAAATACGCTTAATAAAGCCTGAACTTTGTCGTCGGTCCAGCATCCGTTTTACAGACAGACAACTCTTACTGCATGAAGCCACGAACCGCAATAGATTTTTAAAAATGGCGGTTAAAATAAAATGCTGCGTGGAGTCATCCAATCAAAATGCAGCGTGAACACAACCAATCAGCATGTTCAGCGCACAAGTCCCACCCCCGAAAGTTCCTGGACTTTGAAAAAGCACTACCTCGCGAGCAGAGACTTTTGGAGGGGGAAATATTTACCCGGAACTTCATTTAGACCCTGGTTCCTGCGGTGTAAACACATCGAGTACCACCCCAAAGTTCCTAGTTCCTGGGGAGGAAACGCGACTTATGTATATATAGCGATATATTGATACAATGTCCTACCTGCCATTCAACATATGTATTTTCACACCTCTGCGCACCTGTTCACGAAGACATCACACGTCATCAGCTCGTTTCACGAAGAGTTAGACAGACGTCAGTCACAGGTAGGGTTGGGTATTGGTTGGGCTTTATCCGATACCAGTACCTACTCGGTATATTTTAAACGGTTTTGGTGCTTAAACGGTTCTTGAACCGGTACTTAAGAAAACGAAACCGCACACACTTTGTCAAAAAATAATACCCTTTTATTTACAGGGCCAAACTGGACACAATATTAACCTAAATATTTAAAGATTTTCTGATTTCTGATTAAATGAAAAATTGCGCCATTTAATAGGCTACTGATGTAAAACACTTAAGTTAAGATCAACATTTTGTCTTCACATATTATGACTTTTACTTTAAGCAGAGAAATATCTGACACTGAGCAGAAATATTTAACACACACAGTATAGCCTCGTATAAAGAAGTGTTGGAAGTTGGAACTTTGTTAAAACATTTTGCACACGTTGTCACACTCGCTGTTGAATGGCAACGGTGTTTGCTAGCCTTGAACTTGAAGTCAAGCGTGTCAGAGGTTCTGGGTTCTAATCCGCATTCGTACAGTTTTTTTTATCTCATCAAAACCGATTATGCTCATCAGTGGTTGTATATCAAGAAGGGACACATTTGTGTGCATTATATTTTGGGATTTCACCAGAATGAGTCTCCGCAACTGATTGAAGCGTGCATCCGAGTGAAGACAGTGTGGTGTGCGCGAGCCACAAGAGAAAACACTGTATCCGCGCCACTGATCGCAGCGGCAATGAGCACTTTGATCACTTGATTTAAAAAAACACATTTCAGCACTAGATCGTCTCTTATTTAACAAACGAACGAAATGAATGCCCTGCTGGTTAACTGGAGATGTTTTATTTATATGTATTGGAACATTCGTGCCGCGAGATGTTTTACAGGGGGCGGTAAAAAATAGTCATGTGTGTTCATGTGTATTGGAGGAGTTGTGTGTGGAGACGCTCTGAAGGGAGGGTGGGATTTTTTGGGAGCTTTTATGCTTCCAAAGCTAGCTTGTTATTGCTAGCCTCTCTGAAAATTGCCTACCCTACCTTACAGTAGTTACTAATCTTAGTTAATGTTAGTTAGCTAATGTTGGGAGCCTGCAGCTCACCGCTGGGGCTTGACGCTTACTTTTTTTCCCAAGGAGCACATGTGTTTGTGAGTTGAAAAATTTAGAAGCACATTAAAAACACTTTAGGAGTGCAATGCAAATTTATCAAATAATGTTTCTTACCTAAATAAAGGGATACAAGGAGACATTACAAGCAAAATGATGATACATGTCACAATAATTGCTGAAGCTTTTGTCATATTATATGGTTTTATCACAGTATTGAATTAAATTACCAAAATAAAAATGTGTCCTTTTTACACAAAAAGTGGCCTCAGACCAAAATCAAGTGAGTCCAGCTCCACCTCTCTGAACGTAATGGGTGGAGTTTGACCTAGGTTAGCTGGCCAGCTCTACCTCTGTGGATCTAATGAGTGGAGTTAAGTTTAGTGATTGGGGTTATGGTTATGGTTAGAGTTTGGTTGAACCTTCTAGCTCCACCCATTTGGCTCTGCAGCGTCTCTCCCAAAATCAAGGTGTGTTTCTGCTGTCGGGCCGGTAGCCCCGTAGCACTGCCCTAAAACTCACATCTAAAACACATCCATAGAACAACCTCACCATTTCACTTGTTGACTGAAAACTAGCTTGATCGCAAAATGAGCACGACAGAAGCGAATGGTATTTACTTAATTAAAAAAACAAAACATTTATACTTTTTAACCACAAATGCTCATCCTACACTAGCTCTGCGATTCGCCACACATTACATAATCACATTGAAAGGTCTTGGAGGTGGTTAAAGAAATGTAGGTGAAAAAATCCTCTCTTTTTCTCCTCCAACTTCAAAATTGTCCGACATCGTTATTTTACCTTTTATTATTTATTTATTTGTGTAAATGGCATTCGACTTAGTCTTTGTACATTCGCTTTGTAAATACTATAGGTCTGTACTTCCGCCTACGTCACGCGTGAACTTTCAACATGATTGCGTAATGTGTGGCGCATCGCAGAGCTAGTGCAAGACAAGCATTTGTGGTTAAAAAGTATATAAATGTTTATTTTTTTTTTAGAAAATGGCATACTGTTTCACTAGATAAAACCCTTATTCCTGATTAACCCGCCAGCGCACTGAGTTTCATAGCAGCGCTGACAGCAAATCAAGCCAATGACAAACACAAGGAAAACACGCACAAATGAACACACAGACTCATATAACGACACAGATTCTTTGACTCGCTTAATAAGACTTGCACTAATCTCATAACATTATTCATGCAACTGTACAGTATTTAAACATCTAAATAATAATAGTATAGCAATAATAATATATACCGGTAGTCATTTCTGCCAGTAAGGTACAAGTTTGATTTTGCTCGTTTACCAATTCAGCGTAATGCCAAAACAATGAAAAATGTGTGAAAAATTATGTTTTTTTAAACATTCAAGCATTAACACCTATTCTAATAGACCGAATTTGAAAATGAGCATACTAGGTCTCCTTTAAACATAAATTTGTTAGGATTATGCTTTAAATTATATTTTCCCCCATCTAGCGGTGAAATTATATATGACTACCCAGTGAATGTTGATTTCTGTTCCTTTCAATTCCGAGTGCGTTTTAACTCCTACGGTGGCCGTATTATTCCAAGATTAACATGGCTTCCAGTTCGACTTCGTCCATGAGTGTCACTGAGTGTAAAACGCGAAAGGCGAAGCTTGAATTTCCAGGTATGTCCCTCTTTGGCGAATGTATTTTCAAGAAAGAGGCGCAACATGGCTGCCGCCATTCGAGCGACTCACTCGTATGTATTATAAATGGCAGATTCTACGTTTACGAGAATACTTTATTAGTTGGTGGAAGTAATTACACATGAATGAGCACATATACCTTTGATAGAACAAAGTGTTTTTTGCTAAGAATCAAATAAAAAAGTTACACAGTGTAGTTTTAAATAAGAAAATAAAAAACATATTTTTATGGATGTTTTGACATCACATCAACTGTATTTTGAAGTATTTGAGGCAAAAAGTTATGATGTGAGATTGAAAGACCAATGAGAAACAGAAAATGCCATATGTTAGTACTGATAATAATTTTGGAAACTATTGTGCATAAGCAGAGATATTTGTAACGGTCACCAGCTGGAGTGCCCTTGATAGCCACCAGAGGGCACTCCACATCAGCCTCTTGTCATTCCCTCACAAACTGCATTGTATCACTCACTGCCCGGACTCATCATCACTGATTGCATTCACCTGTGTCCCATTACCCTGTTAGTCTCAGCCTATTTATACCATGTTCATTCATTCACTCACTGTGAAGTTTTGTATGTTGTTGCACTGCAGTTCCGAGCGTTTTCCCTGGTTTCCTGTTTCTTGTTTTTTTGGGGGGATTTCTTGCCTGTTCACAATGTTATATGAGATTTTTATTATGATTATGTTTTTTATTTCAAGAATAAATTTTAAATGTGATAAACTGTCTTTTGACATTTATTTCTGGTATATTGTCAGTAGTGGGGTCACAGTTCTCCCTATATTTGTGGATGCGTATATTGTGTCATCATCCACATCTGTGTTCACTTTTTCGTTTAATTCCATGTAACATGTCTGCCATATTTCAAATCAGAATAAAATGAGGAATGTCAGTGTGTGTGACAGAAGAAACTACAGCAGGTTTATCAGCCTGAATGATGGGAGGGACTGTGTCTGTTCAGGTGTTACAAGAGAAAGAGAAATAAACCAGGAATGATATACTTACAGTACGATCGTACTAAACTTTCATATGGACACAATTTATTAAGACACTCTGAGAACACAGTGAATGTTGAGTTGAAGGTAAGTCATGGAAGAATCTGAAACACATTTACCTGAAGTCTGACATGAGTGTGACTTGAGGACCATGTTTGAGTTCAACAGGTTTAATGAATATAATACTTAATTTTTTTTTAATAAATTATAAATATTTAGCATGTTTGAAAACGAAATCCTGATTCAACATCCTTCAACATGTTTTTATATGTATTTATTTGTACTACGTATAGATACACATTGTATCCTCCTTTGTCTTGGCCCCGTTTAACCGGTTTTCTTTGAACAGAAAGTGATTGTAAATGTGTATCTCGCTTTTGGACAGAAAATTAAGTGTAAGTATTATTCTAAGGCAAAAAGCATGTATGCTAACAGTTTTCTGTAATGTTTTCTCTTTTTTCATATTTTATTTTTAGTGTCAGAGATGAAGTTCATTTGTTTGACTCTCCTGCTTGTAAGTGGAATTAGATTCAAGGTAATTTATTCATCATTGTGAATAATACTTTATATTTATTGCACAGTAATGTTCGTCTGGAACAACATTAGAGTAAAAACCTTTAGGATGTGTAGTTCAGATCTGCTCAGAGCAGTATACAGTAGTGGGACCTGCAGATCCTGTATTTGCTGTATCTGGTGAAGAAGTGATTCTGCCCTGTTCAGTCAAACCCAGCATCAGTGTTGTGGACATGAGAGTGGAGTGGTTTAGACTTGATCTGAAAGACTCACTAGTGCATCTCTATGAGGATCATGAAGACAGAAACACAGAACAGATTCAGTCCTACAGAGGAAGAACAAAACTGATCCATCAAGAACTACAGAGAGGAAACGCATCACTCAAACTCTCAACAGTTCGAGTCTCTGATGAAGGACTTTATAAGTGTTTTATTCAGTCTAAATCCTGGTCTGATGATGTCACTGTTGATGTCAGAGTTGAAGGTGAGGAACCCAGTGAGAACTAGCATGCTCTTTTCACAGAACAAACTAACTCAAAAAAGCCAGAATAACAGATATATGTTTTTGACATGTTGAAGCCAAAATAACAACAGACTGTTCTTGTTGATCTGCAGCTGTAGGACGTCCTCCAGTGATCACTGTAGATGGGTTTGATCATTCAGGAGGGCTTCATCTACAGTGTGAATCTGAAGGTTGGTATCCTGAACCTGATCTTGAGTGGCTGGACAGTGAAGGAGTCAGTTTGAGTTCAGAAACTACAGAGACACACAGAAACTCAGACGGATTCAGTGTCAAACACACCATCATTGTTTATGACAGTGGCAAGATTCACTGCAGAGTCAAACTGAGACATCACATGCTGGAGACACTGATTAACACCACAAGTAAGTACTGATATGTTTGTTACTGGTAAAAATAATGAATGATTATCAGCTTATTATGTTGTAAGCCCGGTTCGACCGGCCCAAATGCGGTTTCCGGTCAGCGGGTAAAGGGATGGTGCGTGTTACTGTCTTTCCGCGTGGCAAAGTAATTTGGTTAAATTAAATACATTTTCTCATATGTAATTATCTTGTTATTTCATCTGACTCCATGCATGAATGAAAAGGTTTTAATAATATCTGTGCATCATTAAATGTGAGCGAATGTTTGACTATTCCTTCTAACTCTTTACTGAAAATAATGCCAGTCGATTAGGATAAAACCAAAAGTTTACAATTTATTATGTCAGGTAAATGTATCATGCCAATTTCATATTCAGTTCAAAGATAATAGTAAAAGATATACCTGACAAAAATACATGAAGCTGAGAGTTTTGGCCACTCAACTTCACAGGCAAATTCGAGTTACAAAACGAACCTCGTGCTGCATTTCATTATATAGCCAGAAACCTCTTTTGTGTAAGACCAGCAGGGGGAGAAAGAGAGATAGAGGAGAATACCAGGATCATGACAATAATACTGTATGATAATTTTTCACATTCAAACCATCTAGATTTTGGGTGAATTTCAGATGATCTCAGCAAGGGAGAGGGAGTGGGGGAGAGGGAAGGACATGTAGATTGTTCCTCCTTCACACCATGAGTGTCTCCGCATGAGAAAGGGGGAGGTGAGACTTGCATCTCAAATGGTGAATTTCCAGAAAGGTCCTGTGTCTTCTCAGGGATTGGTTGCTCCTCAACCAGACTGCCCGGCTTTTCCTAATTTCTTAAGTCTTACAATGTGAAGCTAAAAACAATAGCAGCATTAGGTTTATAATACAGTCGAGTTTTACATTTTACGAGTTTTAAGAGTTTTACGAGTATAACATTTTACTGTGTTTGTGCCATTCAGAACTGAACATTATGTAAACAGTAAACAAATGTTTGATTTACACAATGTGCTTATTTACTCATTTGTTTTGCAGATAATAGGTTTGTTTCTTGGAGGACGTCAGTCATCCTAATTTCAAT
Source organism: Squalius cephalus (assembly GCA_022829025.1). Taxonomy (NCBI): domain Eukaryota; kingdom Metazoa; phylum Chordata; class Actinopteri; order Cypriniformes; family Leuciscidae; genus Squalius; species Squalius cephalus. The sequence continues at coordinate 20,195,752 of CM040792.1, read as the reverse complement.
TATAGTTGTGCTCGTTGTGATTGCTGGAATACTTATAACTGTGTTCGCTCTAAGAAACAGAGGTAAAGTTCTCTATTTTATATGTTTATGTAAAGAAATAAGGCATCCTGGGGATAGTTTAAAAAATTTTTTTTTTACTTTACTCATGTCTATTTATGAACATCTGTATCATTTAAACACACACAGACATCAACAATCAGCACATGAATCTCAACAATGGTGACAATAGTTTAGTGTCGCAATGCATGCTGGCTGCCAGCAAAGTACAAAACTCCCAGCATGCACTACAGCATGAATAAATTATTATTTGTATTTTAAATGTGTAGTGTTTCTGTTGACTTTTTTGTCGCTTGTTTTGTGATGTTCAGAGTATTTTTGTGTCATCAAATACAAGATGATTATGTCATCATCAATACATAACTATCAGCATATTGAATTTATTTATTTTCTCTCTTTTCTGCCATACATGTCGCTTCTAAACACAGTTAAAGCAGCCAGATAATTATTTATTGTTTTTTAAAGTCAAGGGTCAAGAGCAACTAAAGCAAACACCGATCACCATAATGGTAACTTCAAACTAAACATTTTCATTAAAACATCAATATATAAACCTCAGAGAATCCTCAATAAGAGCTTCTGATGTAAAACAGAAATAGAAAAATCTGTAAAACTGGTTAGTAATAAATGTAATAATTTTAAAATAATTTTTTATGAAGATCATACAATCATGACCATGCCGATTACAGATATGTCACTCAGGCTTCACTAACGTGATTGGTACCATAGACTATAGGCTACCATAGACTGCCATCAAGGCCTCAATGAAGGGGATTATGTGAACAGAAAGGGGGTTCACAATGTAAATGTGCTGCCCAGTTACTATTGTGATTCTTAATATTCCAGATTAGTAATATTATATCAAATAAAAAAAGGTGAAAGCAAAATGGCCAGGATCTGTGCATGACTTGAGAATTTTCAGAGATTCACATTTATGCACATTATTTGAAAGTGGTAAGAAAAGTTCCACAATTAAATATCAAGCTCACTGTATTACATACACTTATGCTGATCCTAACAGAACTGCATTTTTTCATAGGTGATTATGACATGTTCCTGCCTGCAGACAGGTGTTTTATGACCCCATTCCCTGACCCAAACCAGTTACAATGCAGCTCTAGCCAGGACAAGGGCACACAATGAAATGAACTTTGGCTAACTAAAGGGAAGATTTCAGTGTCTGAAAAGTCTGAGTTGCTGCACACCTGACAGGGCCTGTGACATTGTTGCATGTGCCATATTACACAACATTGCCAAAAAAAACCAAAAAACTTTTCATTAAATGTTTAATAAAAGACAAATATGCTTAGTTCCTTGACTTTTATTTCAATTGTTCTTTGTAAAGAAAAGCCAGTGGTCAAGTGCCTGCAACAAGAGATATTAGACACATGCCTCATGCAACAAATAAAAAGGAGACGTTGGCTCTACACTGCCCACCTGTAGGCCTATATCTCCTCTGTCTGTGCAGACTCTTCTGTAGGCCTTTCTGTAGATGTGGAATCCTGCAACTTATATTGCAGCCATGAAGCATACAAGTATAAATTAAGTAAAGTTATTTATGCACTTGCAGGTAGGCTAGTTCCTCATATGACAGTTATCTGAGAGGGTTTATTCACTGTCCAGTGCAATGGAAACAAATGGACATTACAAAGGCTTATACTTTCTTTCCTTTGGAAAGATAGAAAATGTCCACTTACTGCACATATTTCAGCCACCACTTTCTTGGGAACAGATACAAGTGTTGGTGTATTGTGTAAAAGTGCACAAAAGAGGAAAACATAATGCCATTACAATGAACTACACTCGGGAAACATGTGATCAATAACTCATGGCAAAATGTATTTTTACATTAACATAAGTCTATCAGTTTTCACTTTCACAAGTCAAAGCAATTCATCATTACTCAAGATTTAAGAGTTGAAAGGACTATACGGCCTTAATTTAATGCAGCAAAAATTATTTTACAGTGTAAGCTACTAAGATCTTTTCTTTTTTTTTCTCAGCCTTTTTCTTGGTTGCTTTTATAAACAGACAACCAATTATTTAACAGTGCCTTTTATAAAAGAGACGATAATATAACTAAAAATTACCATTATGTAGAATATTTTTGTACTTCACTTTTATATGTTCCCATGTTCTAGTGTGGTGACTGACATTACAATGAACAAAGTAATTATGCAATTATTAAAATACAAAAATATAGGCTAATAAGTGATAAAAAACATCTAACATGGCCACTTCTAAAGGATTTAAATTGTCTGCTACTTTTTGCCAGCCCTCTCTCCTGGCTTTTGCAGACTTTGAGGTGTTCCCTGGCGTTTTGATTAAACATTAAAATTCCGAATAAACTTCGACTATTAGTTCTTGCTCTGCTGAGGAGAAAAACTGTGCCCGCTCTTTGGCCACGCTGAGCAGCCAATAACAGTGTTGCTGATCAATGTTTCTACTATCGATACATATCCCCTTTTAACCAGCGCATGAACGCGCAATTATCTCAGATAACTCAATCCAGCGATACTAATCATATCCGGCAAATGTGTTCGAAGAACCGAGTTAGCCAGATCATGATTCGCACGATGATATCATCTTGGATGTGTCATTTGATCTCGGATGTAATAAGCAACGTACAAAGAACGAGCCCCAGGTAACCCTCGTGACTCGGCTACAACAAAATAAACAGACCATTAAATGAAGAGATGCACAAAAATGTCAAGTTTAAGTACTTTAGTGCTGATTCAGTGGTCATGAATTTCATTTTTAATTTAGTTTCCTTAAGTGCATTTATAATGTTAGTAGGATTTATACATCAAACCTGTGATAACTTTAATAAAAAAATAAATTCTTGTTTTTTATGGAATATTGCAGTTTTTATTATAAATTATTTATCGGTGCACATTATAGGTGTAACGGTACATGTATTCGCCCTGAACCGTAACGGTTCAGTGCATACAGTCAGACGACGAATACAGTCAGTCACAGGCGATCCACACTCCTATCCAGAAGGGGGCGCATTACTGATCTGAATACCACTGTTAGTACATCTTCCTGAAAAAACTTGTGCTCATTTAATTTGTATTTTCGTTCTGTTGTATTAATTTGTCTGTTTTGTTTGTAATTATTTTCTTTGTTCTTTATGTACAGATAATGTACAGATTCAACACTGTTACACATGCATTTTTTTCCCTCAACTGTGTACGTTTCCATAACCCATAATAAGACATAATCCACTGTTTTTACACGAATACTCTTCATTTTGACATTTTTGTGTGTATGCATCTGGGGACGTATCCAAAGCCCATTTTCTTATCCGTGACCAATTCAGAGCGTACACACAGAAAGCCGCCTGAGGAACAGTGTCTATTTTGCTGCTTAATGTGCTTTTAATAACACTCTTTAATATCAAACACGTCCCGCAGTTTAGCAACATTAGACTGCATTTTACAGCACTTACTTATTTGGCTGATATGGATATTACGTTTGGGCTTTTAGGGAGGAACTAAAGTGCACCGCTGGGTATGGGAAAGGAAGGTGCGCTGGACGGGATGCAGCAGCCGCACAATGATCATTTTACCTTAATTATCTTGTTTTTATAATCGCTGGAAGCCAAAATCAAAACCGAAAATCAATTACGAAAATTGATTGAAAACTCTGAGTAATGCTGTGTTCACATGCTATCGGAATTATTGTATATATGAGATTCCTAGTAAGAAATTGGACATGAACGCCCTGTCAAGCCATATTTACTACTAGGAAACTGAGATACAAATTTTGAGTTTCCGAGTTATCCATGCCATAATGGCTGAGGGGAGAACAATTGCTGCTGTGACTGGTATTCATTTTTTTTCCACAACAGCTACATTGCCTTGTCTTTTAAGTAGTGCATATTTACAATTTACATACATGAATAAACATTTGAAGCATATTGTATGTTTTATACACAGCGAAAATAGCATGTATTGGACCGAAACTCGTCATAGAAAGCACAGTGATTGTTAGGCATCAGAACTGTTTTAGCTAAGGTTTACTAATGAAATTAGTTTAAATTTAGTTTAAATATAAATTAGATTAAATGTTTTATTAATTGATTACTTGATAGGAAAAAAAATTGATTGAAAAATAAAATTTTACTATTAAATTGCTCAGGCTACAGGATTATAGAACATGCACAAATGTATGTTATGTAGTGGCAAAAAACAAGCAAAAGCTGCAGACAAGCAATTTTTCAAATGCTTTTTCCCAACCAAATCTCACAAGAAAACAACTATTTTTACTAGGTGGCAATTTTGCATGAATTCGTATGAAAATGTGAGATTTTGAGCACTAATTGGTACCACTGATGTAGACCTCACTTTTCAAAGTGGCCCAATGGCAAAAGAGGAAAGCAGAGGCTCACCTGACTCTCTTGATGTGGGGGATGGAGGGGGAGTGGTGACTGTAACACTGTGTTTGTCCCACACCGTCTCCAGAATACCTGCGAGCAAAAGAGAGTTGTTAAAAATCCAGTGCTTAATGACTAGTTACACCCACATATGCTTCCAATGAAACAGTTATGAGTGTCTCACCAGTCAGAAGGTTCAGTACGGTGGGGATCTGATCCAGCAGGAGTTTCTTCAGCTCCTCTTTACGAGCGACGCTCAAGTCTTCTCTGGGACAGACCAGCTCTTCTGAGGTCATCTTGAGCAGAACCAAACCCAGCGGTGCGAGAGACGGCGACTGCACTAACTGCAACACACACCACAAAGATGAGGACAGTTCAGTTCATTTTAATATCATTCAATAGTAACAGCAGTAAAGAATAACAGGTACCTGTAAGGTGTTGCTGAAGAAGTCATGGTAGAACATAGGCCAGTCCTGGCGTCCAATGTCAACGATGACTTTGCAGAGTTTGTTTCGGATGAAGAAAGGCAGCAGTGCATGCTGGGATAGCAGAAGCTTGGGCAAGCAGCTCCGAAGTTCAGCTTTGTCCTCGCTGGCTACACCGACCCACATCTTGTTCACTAGATTCTGCAGAGGACGATCGACAAATTTATTATCATCATATCTCATATCATAAACACAGCAGAGGATACCGGTGCTTGCATATTGTATTTTAGGATAATTACACAAATATATCCAGGTCAAATTTCAAGAAAATTAAGCCTATTTGTTTTTTTTTTCCAGTAAGGTGTGTTTATTTGCATTGTGATATTATCATCATGCCAATTCCCCTTAAAATTTAAAACTAAAAGACTGGCATTATTGTACTAATGAAAAAAACCTCCAAAGGAAACTATTTTTTTTTTTTATTAAAATTAGAATAAAAATAAATGCAGTACAAATAAATGCCACTATGCAGATCACATGGCACACTTTAATGTACGATTTAAATATATCATTATAATGATAATTTCTTCTTTTAAAAAAAAGAAAATACAGCAATGATAATTAGGGGGTGAATACAAGTATTTTACAAAAAGCTAAAAATCCTAAAGGCTAAATACATTTCCTAAATGTTTTCCCTTCTGATTTTGTGGCGAAATACACTACCGCTTAAAATTTTGTGGTCTGGAAGATGAAAATAAATAAAATACATTTAAAATAAATGAATACTTTTTTAATTTAATAAGGGCACATTAAATTAAAAGTGACAGGAATGACATTCATAATGTTCATTAAGTTCATAATGTTCAATTCATAAAGATTTCTATTTCAAATAAATGCTTTTGAACCCTCTATAAATATTAAATATTAGGCCTAAATAAATATATTACACACAACTGTTTTCAACATTTATAAAAAATAATTGTTTCTTGAGCAGCAAAACAGCATATATATAAAATATATAAAATATATTCAAATAGAAGAGTTATTTAAAATTGTAATCATATTTCACAATATTAGTGTTTTTTTCTGTATTTTTGATCAAATAATGCAGCCTTGGTCAGCAGAAGAGAGGAAATAAACATCCATAAAAACTTGTCAATTTTCGTGAAGTTAATCTACCTAAGATAACGAACTGAAATTAATTTTACCTCGAACACAGTAAGGCTGTACATCATGACATATTCATTTCTGCTGTTGGAGAGGAAGTAGAGGCAGTGCCTCCACAAGCCGGGCTGCCCCGCGAAACTGTTCAGCAGCTCTTCTGCAATAAACAACACCACAAAACACTCATTACAAAACACATTATTATCTAATTGAAGCAAGGCACGCAGTGAAATATATTAATGTTTAGTTAGGTTTGTTGCAATTAACACCAAACAAACACTCAGCAGAAACTTCCTTCAATGACGAACAAGGGCTTATACAAGCTACCGAAATGTTAGTACATTACCACGAAGTTCTAATAATGTTTTCAGCGGGTAGTTTTATTTTGGTTCCCAGAATGTTCTCCTAAAAGGTACACAGCAAAAACTCCAGTGATAAAAGATAATGAGTTAATTAAGGGATTAATTGAGCAATGAGTGACCATTATTGAAGACACCTGATGTTAACAAGCAGAATCACTGAAAGAGAAAAATCACTATTTGCAAGTCGCCATTATGGTGATCAGTGTTTGTTTTTGTTGGGCTCTTGACCCTTACAATTTTAACTTTAGATTTTGTTTGGCTGTTGTAACTGAGTTATAACTGCCAGATGAACAAAGAGAAAAGGTGATCAGATGTTTTAGGTTATGTTTTGATGTAATCATCATTTGACTTGAATCACTAAACTCATTTAGAGTCTAATCTCTGACTTAGATTTATATTGTTGATTACATCATCACAGTGATTCTACAACATAAGATTCAGAATTTTCAATATATTCCAAAGGATTTCTTAAAAGTTGTTTTGATAAAACATATATATATATATATATATATATATATGTTTAGGCACACACAGACATGAGGAATCAGTGTATGAATCTCAACAATGGTGACAAACAAAATATTTAATTAAGAACAGGGAAATGAATAAGACAATTCAGATAATAATTTATTCATAATGCAATGCATGATGGGAGCCATGAATGAGTTTTGATTGGTGGCACCCAGAATGCACTGCAACATGCTTTATTATTGTCACCATTGGTGAGATTCACAGGCTGATTATTGATGTCTAAATATAAAATCTTTTGAACAGAACTTTTAAGAAACATTTTGGATTCTATAGAAAATGCTACAAATCATATGCTATAAAACCACCAGGCTGCTATAATCAACAAGGTAAACCTAACTCTTTAACTTTTAGTTCCCTGTTGTAAATCGCTTTGGATAAAAGCATCTGCTAAATGTAAATGAGTTTGTTTCAGGTCAAATGATGATTACGTCAAAACATAACCAACACCACCTGATCAACTTTCTCTTTGTTCATCTGACAGTTATAATTCAGATACAACAGCCAAACAAAATCTAAAGTTAATAGTTTAAGGGTCAAGAGCCCAACTAAAGCAAACACTGTCAATCATCACACAATTAATCAATTATCTCATTCATTTTAACACTCTTCAGTGTTCGTTTAACACTCATATTTTAACACTTTAACTCTTTTGAGTGTGGAGTCAAATAAACTCCCAGGAGAGTTAATTTAACACTGGAGTTTTTGGTGTGTAGGATAACATTCTCTGAAAACATCCTCAAAATGTTACAGTTAAAATGTTCTTGCTTTGTTAACACGTCACATTACAAGAACGTTTTATAAAATACATTCCGTCATCTCAGGCCTCAATGATATCCTCAAAACATTTTGCGAACGTTGATTTGATAATGTTCCTCATTTGTTATTATGGAACATTGTATAATCTTTTATCTCAACAACTTTCCCAAAACATCCTCAAAATGTTACAGTTAAAACGTTATATCTTAGTTTACATTTAACCTTATAGGAACATTATTTGAAATGAGACAACATCCTTATAACATTCTTTGAACATTACATTCAAATGTTTTCTTTAAAACATTAACCAAACTTGTAGGGAATGTTAGCCAAAGTTCTGAGAACGTTCCCTGCTAGCTGGATATCTTCTGTGAAGCATAAATGAAGGCTGTTCCCACAACTTGAACTCAATTCTAGTTCAAAGTTAACAAATGCTTCTTGTACACAGAGTTTTGCAAATTTGCATGAAAAAGAAAACATTGCTTTGTTGCACACCTACACATATGCGCATTTCAAAAACCAGTCGAGTTCAAATTACAGTGTTTGTTAGTTAGAGCTTCACAATAACTTCATTAGTTACAAACATTACTTTGATAGATGCTTTATCTAAAGGCTTGAATCAATGCGCTTGTTGTGCTCCCTTGGAGGTGAACACTTAACACTGCACATTACCAGCACTACCTTTTTGCCTCCATTAAATATGGCAGAACACCTCTTGTGACAATTAGGAACTGAGAAACTGGGCCGCATCTGATCATATAGATGTAGGCTCTAAAAAGACAAGATACTTTTTAGTCATGCAAAGCTCTCAAATGTTTTATTGGATAGAAATTGAAGGGAAATCTTCAATCCTTATCCAGAAAATCACAAACAACTGGAAAAGTCAAGCGGTCTTCGTCTGTTGTTGGACAATGTGAGGCCAAAAGATGGGGAAGTCAAAAAGTTTGAGAACCGTAGAAATGTATACATAGAAGCCACATTCGACCGCTTCAGACATGTCGACGTGTCCGCCATCTTTATGAAACTGTTCATTACAAATCAATGCACAAAATGTCACAGCATTGTGCGGCCACCGGCTGTTAAAACCAACACTGGTTTGGTAACATATTGATCACGCACTGATGTAATATGTAAATATATTCACAAACAAACCATTTTTAAGTTACAGCAAGGTTTTTTTTTTTTTTTTTTAAGTATTAAAATATATTGTTTACAGAAGTTAGTTAAAGCACTGTGTGTGGTCACTGGTTAAAGAATGTAACCAATTAAAATTGTAACAATAATTGCTTTTTAGAAACAATTATGAACTATTAAAGCTTTTGTTTTGACTAGTACTTGTGCAGCAAAGCAGAAATAAGTCATTTTTAAAATATTCAAGGCCACCTTTTGTAAACATTTTCTCAAAAGGTTTTTTTTTTACTATTTTTAAAAATATTTATAATATATAACATTTCAATTTATTTACATTCAACAATTTTACATCACTTGTGCACTTCAGCATCAGCATTTATGTGCTATTGAGGAAATTGACCTGAAATCGTCCCAGCTGAGGGTGATCAGACAAGTTAATTGCACACATACAGTCGTCGGCCCCTCTTAAATGTGGTAAATGCTTTTATGATCGCATCCCTCCCAGTCGACGAGCTCTGAGGAATGAAACCACAGCGAGATCTCCCGCTCCGCTCCTTCCACAGAATCAGAGGCATGCACCACATTTCTGAAGGAATTCAACAGTCATGAAAGTCATTGCATCCATGCCACTCATTTAGGGTCTGAACACATAATTACAGCTGAGATTCTTGGTAACGCTTTATAATACGGTCCCATTAGTTAATATGCATTAAGTAGCAGACTTATTTATTCATCTTTGTTCAAGTAAAACTACTGTTCATTGTTAGTTCATGTCCGTTCATGCCACATGTCCATTGGTTCATATTAACAGATACAACTATTTTTTGTGCCCCTATTATGCTTTTTTGAATATTAATTTTCATGTAGTGAATAATATTGCTGTTTTTCAGTTTCAAAGGTCAAAGTGCACGACAAATAAAGTTAATGTCTCCTAAAAATAAAATCAATTCTGAACTGCCAAAATGTGTCGTCAGTAATTCCACAATAAGGATCACTTACTGTTACATATCTACGTAACAATGTAACACATTTGCATGATGTCAGCCGATGGTCTTCATTGGCTGCTCGTGAACAACATTTACTTTGACCCTCAAACACTGTAGATGAAGCTGAGGCTGGAAGAGTTCGGTTCATATTGTCGACAAGACGCTGTTTTCTGCTCTGTGGAAGCAAATCCACTTTACATATATATATTTCCAAAGGATTGATACGGTAAAACCGACGCCATCGTTACTGTTCCCCTCACTGTGTATCCTGTGCTGAGGAAGATCTAGAGCTGACCAATCACAGACTCTGCTAGATAAAAAGGCAGTTGTGCTGTATCAGCTCCACCTCCATTCATAAATCCTCTCCTGTGGCCTCATGGGACAGTAAAGTGTCCATCGTATACGAACTTCAGAATCACGCCAGAAGTAGTTGGTCATCCGGGCACTTTTCACTTACTCTTTTATATTATGAATACCATGAATTTGGACACTCCTCGGCTCATATACTGTTTTTCGCGTACTATATAGAATAGAAGTGGCATTTTCATACGCAGCATGAATCTTTGAACGAACCATTTTAAGACTCTTTGAAAAACGAGGTGATGTGCAATGTATATTATGAGAAAATTAAAGTGTTTTTGACCTTTGATGTGTGTAAACCTATTGTAAGAGACTTCCAAAACTAAATTAGGAACCTTTAAAATAGCATTATAGGGGCACTTTAATAATGTGTTTGCAAATGTTTAAATAAACATTAATAGATGCTTTAGAAGTCACTTTAAATGTTAGTTCATGTTAACTAATTGTAATGTTAACAAATGGAACCTTATTGTAAAGTGTTACAAGACCTTTTTCTTGATTTTTTTTTTTACCGTATTTTTTTTTTTTAATGTTACTACCAAGAGTTTTTGCAAAAAAAACAAACGAGTGGCAACAATATAATATACTACTGTTTGAATATCTATTTTTTTTCCCTTTTTATATTTCATTTTGTTTATTTTTTCTTTAAACAAATGTAAAAAACAGTTTATTATTGAACGTAACATTTGAACATTTAAAAAATATATAATCACTATAAATATATAGTGTGCAGTACACTAGTACTCATAATGAGTGTGTGTGTGTGTGTGTGTAAGCACCTGCTGATGTGAACGCTGAAATCTCTTCTAATAGTTCCAGGTGAAGCTTCAGCAGGGTCAGTGTCTCCCACCAGCATACGGGACGACCTCACCACATTATGCCCCTCCCACACCTGAAAACAAGCCAATGAGAACTCCTCAGTCTTTATGACAGTATGTGACACGTGTAACAGTTTGAAGAACACAGTTTCAGACAGTAGTATGCTATACCTTTTTCTTCTTCGTTGCATATTTAATTAGGTGAGTGGCATCTAGTTTTCATTTAAAATGTGATTTTGCATTTTGAATAAATTGTGTAAAACTTACTTTTGGATGTTCATTTATCACATTGGAAATCAAAGTGCTCTTATTTGCATACTGTAGTATTATAGTATTACAGCTGTATGATATTCATAACTGGTGGTTACTCTACCATGGCGACTACAGGGCCAGAGGTCATGTAATACAGCAGGCTGGAGTAGAAGGGTTTCTTCCGCAGCGAGATGTAATGCTGAGCTAAAAGCTTGTCAGAAGCCTGAAACACACACAGACACATGATGTACAAACACGTCACACACACTCATGAACGTCTTGTGTGTGAATCACGCACCTGCAGCATCTTCAGACCCACCAATCGGAATCCTCGCTGCTCAAAGCGCTTGATGACATCACCGATCAGACGCCTCTGAATGCCATCAGGTTTCACAGCGACCAAAGTGCGTTCTCTAATGCCAGACAAATCTAAAGCAGTTCAGAAACATGTCAATACATGTCAGTTTTCATGGCGACTACACACATTATTATTTTTCAGATTAATGATACATTTGTTAAGCAAACAGCGCCATCTACTGACCAAGGGTGAGACAATAGTGTGAGTGTATATATATATACACTCTCTGCACGTCCCTGCTAAAAGCTTCCTGCCATTAACATTGTCATTGTCTCTCAATATTGGTAATTTATCAGTATTTTGAATATTCATTGCAGGAACAGAGTGATATTTCATCTGATATCATCAGGAAAATGACGTGTATCACCTGACCATCTCTTACAGGAATACTAACAGTCTTTATAAAGAAAAGTTCCTGCAAACGTGACAGACACGCTATCACTTACAGTCGTTCCTTGAAGCTTTATCAAATTCAGGTGGTTCCACACACACACACACACACACACACACACACACACACACACACACACACACACACACACACACACACACACACACACACACACACACACACACACACACACACAGACACACATTGGCCTTCTGACGGACCAATCACACACACTGTGAAGAGGGAGTTGGAGGTCACCACATGTCAGGTCTAACCAGTACCAGTCTGTAGCAGTACCACAGTACAGTGATGTGTATACCGTGGTAATACTGTGGTACCTTTAGGCCTATATGTATTAATTAAATATAATATTATTTATAATATAATGTAATGTTATTTTATTTTTATTTTAGTTTTATCATTTTGAATTAGCTTTTATTTGTACAGTTTCCATGTTAATTTTAGTTTAATTGTTAGTAATTCCCCTATGTGCTTTTGTCATCTTATTAGTTTTTTAAATATCGCTATTTAGGTTTAAGATTAATATTTCAACATTTGAAGTGGATCAAAAAAGTTCATCAAAGTTGTCCTAAGACAAAAACAGGTATTGTTCAAAACTCATGTATAACTTTGAAGAAAGGTTTTGATCCACTTCAAATGTTGACTACTGTACTTCTATTTAATAATTTTAGTTTTTTACCAAGGCAACATTTCTTGTTTTCATTTAGTTTTAGTTTTTTCCCCCAGCTTTATTTCATTTAACTGAAATGTAGTAATATGTGCATACATTTTGGTGGATTACAGTTGAAGGAGTTTGAAGTTTGAGATGTGAGTATTTTTATGCTCACGTGTAGTTTTTGTCTTTGATTTCAGTGTCAGTGAGTGATACAGAAAGCCATTGCAATCTTGACCTGTGCAACTAAATCTATTAAGTGTGAGACGACACCACTTGCACGAGCTCCTAATGTAGTCAGCACTCACCCACGTGAGGACGCAATAACACAATTAACCAATCACTGATCGCCTGAGGACAGAGCACATACACTTATATCCTAGAGATAAAACTGGATTAAAAAAATACAGCCTAGCCTAATTCCATATATTTTTGTAATGGCTGTAACAAAATACTGGTATCATATGGTTCTGGTACATTCGTTTAGGCCTATAGGCTTATACAGCGTGGCATAATATTAAAATGATTAAATTCATGGTCGTCGAGGTATTTCAATGGATAAGTTAGGCCTACCATGAAATGTTTCCAAAATCAGCCTTACAAAAAGTAGGCTACCATGAAAGAGCAATGTGATTCAAATTAGGGCTGGGCGATTTAAATCGCGATATTGTTATGCGCATCTCGTCAGTAAAGCCGGTTCCTTGATTAGTAGTAAATCGCATTCACCTGCTTTCAGATGAAGCGGCATTTAGGGCTGAGGAGATAATTAAGTGATTAATTTAGTGATGATTGAGCATTATTGAAGACACCTGATGTTAACAAGCAGAATCACTGAAGAAGAAAATCACAAATTGTAAGTTACCATTAAGGTGATGGGTGTTTGCTTTAGTTGGGCTCTAGACCATTACATGTTTACTTTAATATTTACTGTTGTTTGTCTGCTGTTATTGATTTATAACAGTTAAATGAACAAAGTAAAATGTTATCGTATAGTGATGGTTATGATTTGACATAATCATGCTGTGATCTGAAAAAGGAAACTTATTGAGACTTATTGAGTTTGGTTTAACTTGTTAGCTGCAGTTTAGTGATTCTTCAGCCTATGATTATCAGTGCTTTACTTATAATTCAAAATATTTAATAAACATTGTTCTGATCAAAAGACATTCAGATAAATTCATTTAAAACACAGACATCAATTATCAGCCTGTGAATCTCAACAATGGTGACAATAATAAAGCATGTTGCAGTGGCTGCCACCAATCACAACTCATTAATGGCTCCCATCATGCATTGCGGTATGAATAAATTATGATCTGAATTGTCTATGTAATTTACTTTTCCTAATTGAATATTCTGCTCCTCACCATTGTTGAGATGCATAGACTGAATCTTGACATCTGTGTGTGCCTAAAAGAATGAATGTTTTTTTTTTTTTTAAACAACTTTTAAGAAATCCTTTATATTATATAAAAAATTCTGGGCATTTATGCAGATTCACTAACCAACAACATAAATCGAAGTCAGAAAGAAGGATTTTAATGAGTTCAGTGATCAAGTTCAAATGATGATTGTCATAATACAACCAACACCATCAGATCACTTTTTTCTTTGTTCAACTGGTGATTATAATTCAGAAACAACAGACAAACAAAATCTAAAGTTAACAATATATGGGTCAAGAGTCCAACTAAAGCAACCATTGATCGTCATAACGGTAACTTACAATTTGTGATTTTCTCCTTCGGTGATTCTGCTTGTTAACATCAGGTGTCTTCAATAATGTTCAATCATCACTAAATTAATCACTTAATTATCTCATTAACTTAAACACTCTTGAGTGTGGACTCATACACTCCCAGGAGTGTTAATTAGGGCCCGAGCACCGATGGTGTGAGGACCCTCTTGGAATTGCTCTGTTTATTATTATTATTATTATTATTATTAGGGCCCGAGCACCGATGGTGTGAGGACCCTCTTGGAATTGCTCTGTTTATTAGGGCCCGAGCACCGATGGTGTGAGGACCCTCTTGGAATTGCTCTGTTTATTATTATTATTATTATTCTTCTCCGCATTGAATTGCATTTTTGAGGGCCTAAACATGCGCGAAAACTCACGAAACTTTGCACACGCGTCAGAACTGGCGAAAATTTACATCTGATATAGGTTTCAGAATTGGACGGGGCAAAATGGCTCGATAGCGCCACCTATAAAAGTTCAACGGAGTGCGCCTCCTGCAACGTTCCACGTACGTGCACGAAATTCGGTACATACGTGTAATGACCTAATACCTACAAAAAAGTCTCTTGGAGCATAGCCCTAAACACAACAGGAAGTCAGCCATTTTGAACTTCCTCTCAGATTTTTGTGCAGTTTTTGCCATTTTCAGGCCTCGTACTTTAACGAACTCCTCCTACAGTTTTAATCTGATCATCTTCAAATTTGGTGAGTGTAATCTTAAGGCCTTTGCGACGTTAAATTGCGAAGATCTTGAGTTTTCGTCGAAGGGCGGGTCCTCGGCGGCCTTACAAATTTCGATGTTTCGCCATGAAACAGGAAGTTGCTGTAACTCAGGCATGGAATGTCCAATCTCCCCCAAACTTCACACGTTTGATAAGAGTTCTGTCCTGAACACATGGCCATGCTCATATTCAGTTATAGTCATAGCGCCACCTGCTGGCAACAGGAAGTGACATGTTTAACACTGTTATGGACTCCTAATAACATATAAAAAAGTGCCAGCAAGTGCGAAACATGCTAACAACATACTAGAAGCATGCTAAAACATGCTAGCAAACTCTTAGCTAAGTGCTAAAGCATGCTATTATTGCAATTAAATAGGAATTTGCTGTAACTCAGGCATGGAATGTCCAATCTGCCCCAAACTTCACACTTTTGATAAGCGTTCTGTCCTGAACACATCTACATGATAATATTCAGTTATAGTAATAGCGCCACCTACTGGCAACAGGAAGTGTCATGTTTAACACGTTGATGCCATTCTAGCAACATGTTAAAAATGCCATTGAGGTCTAAACATGCTAGAAACATGTTAAAACATGCTAGCAATACTTAGCTAAGTGCTAAAGCATGCTAATTCAATGAAACAGGATGTTGTTGTTACTCAAGAAGGCAATGTCCAATATGCGCCAAACTTCACACTTTTAATAAACGTTCTGTCCTGAACACATGACCATGCTCATATTCAGTTACAGTCATAGTGCCACCTGCTGGCAACAGGAAGTGACATGTTAAACACTGTTGTGGACATATAAAAACATATAAAAAAAGTGCCAGCAAGTGCTAAACATGCTAACAACATACTAGAAACATGCTAAAACATGCTAGCAAACACTTAGCTAAGTGCTAAAGCATGCTATTGCTGCAATTAAATAGGAATTTGCTGTAACACAGGCATGGAATGTCCAATCTGCCCCAAACTTCACACGTTTGATAAGAGTCATGGCCTGAACACATCTACATGAGAATATTCAGTTATAGTAATAGCGCCACCTGCTGTCAACAGGAAGTGACATGTTTAACACTGTTGTGGTCTCCTAATAACATATATAAAAGAGCCAGCAAGTGCTAAACAGGTTAGCAACATACTAGAAACATGCTAGCAAACACTTAGCTAAGTGATAAAGCATGCTATTACTGCAATTAAATAGGAATTTGCTGTAACTCAGGCATGGAACGTCCAATCTGCCCCAAACTTCACATGTTTGATAAGAATCATGGCCTGAACGCATGCCTATGCTCAAATTCAGTTATAGTAATAGCGCCACCTACTGGCAACAGGAAGTGACATGTTTAACACGTTGATGCCGTTCTAGCAACATGTTAAAAATGCCATTGAGTTCTAAACATGCTAGAAACATATTAAAACATGCTAGCAATACTTAGCTAAGTGCTAAAGCATGCTAATTCAATGAAACAGGACTTTGTTGTTACTCAAGAAGGCAATGTACAATCTACCCCAAACGTCACACGTTTGATAAGAGTTATCTCTTGAACACATGTCCATGCTCATATTTAGTTATAGTCATAGCGCCACCTGCTGGCAACAGGAAGTGACGTTTAACACTGTTCTTGACTCCTAATAACATATAAAAAAATGCCAGTAGGTGCTAAACATCCTACCAACATACTAGAGACATGCTAAAACATAATAGCAAACACTTAGCTAAGTGCTAAAGAATGATATTACTGCAATTAAATATGAATTTGCTGTAACTCAGGCATGGAATGTCCAATCTGCCCCAAACTTCACACTTTTGATAAGCGTTCTGTCCTGAACACATGACCATGCTTATATTCAGTTACAGTCATAGCGCCACCTGCTGGCAACAGGAAGTGACATGTTTAACACTGTTGTGGACTCCTAATAACATATAAAAAAGTGCCAGCAAGTGTTAAACATGCTAACAACATACTAGAAACATGCTAAAACATGCTAGCAAACTCTTAGCCAAGTGCTAAAGCATGCTATTATTGCAATTAAATAGGAATTTGCTGTAACTCAGGCATGGAATGTCCAATCTGCCCCAAACTTCACACTTTTGATAAGAGTCATGGCCTGAACACATCTACATGAGAATGTTCAGTTATAGTAATAGCGCCACCAACTGGCAACAGGAAGTGACATGTTTAACACGTTGATGCCGTTCTAGCAACATGTTAAAACATGCTAACAATGCTTAGCTAAGTTCTAAAGAATGCTAATTCAATGAAACATGACTTTGTTGTTACTCAAGAAGGCAATGTCCAATTTGCACCAAACTTCACATGTTTGATAAGAGTTCTGTCCTGAACACACATCCATGCTCATATTCAGTTATAGTCATAACGCCACCTACTGGCAACAGAAACTGACATGGTTAACACAGTAATGCAGTACTAACCACATAATTATTGTGTACTAAGCATGCTAGAAACAGACTGAACATGCTAGCAACACTTAGCTGAGTCATGAAGCATGCTATTATCACCATTATACAAAACATTTTGTAACTGACTTTGACATACTCTTACTATATATACCTCCTTAAATGTACATTTCCCAACCATGCTCTGCCTTCCTAAAGCCACCGAGTGTTGATGGCACGGGTGCGAGGGCCCTTTCATCGCTGCTTGCAGCTTTAATTATTATTATTATTATTCTTCTCCGCATTGAATTGCATTTTTGAGGGCCTAAACATGCGCGAAAACTCACGAAACTTTGCACACGCGTCAGAACTGGCGAAAATTTACATCTGATATAGGTTTCAGAATTGGACGGGGCAAAATGGCTCGATAGCGCCACCTATAAAAGTTCAACGGAGTGCGCCTCCCGCAACGTTCAACGTACGTGCACGAAATTCGGTACATACGTGTAATGACCTAATACCTACAAAAAAGTCTCTTGGAGCATAGCCCTAAACACAACAGGAAGTCAGCCATTTTGAACTTCCTCTCAGATTTTTGTGCAGTTTTTGCCATTTTCAGGCCTCGTACTTTAACGAACTCCTCCTACAGTTTTAATCTGATCATCTTCAAATTTGGTGAGTGTAATCTTAAGGCCTTTGCGACGTTAAATTGCGAAGATCTTGAGTTTTCGTCGAAGGGCGGGTCCTCGGCGGCCTGACAAATTTCGATGTTTCGCCATGAAACAGGAAGTTGCTGTAACTCAGGCATGGAATGTCCAATCTGCCCCAAACTTCACACGTTTGATAAGAGTTATGTCCTGAACACATGACCATGCTCATATTCAGTTATAGTCATAGCGCCACCTGCTGGCAACAGGAAGTGACATGTTTAACACTGTTATGGACTCCTAATAACATATAAAAAAGTGCCAGCAAGTGCTAAACATGCTAACAACATACTAGAAGCATGCTAAAACATGCTAGCAAACTCTTAGCTAAGTGCTAAAGCATGCTATTATTGCAATTAAATAGGAATTTGCTGTAACTCAGGCATGGAATGTCCAATCTGCCCAAAAATTCACACTTTTGATAAGCGTTCTGTCCTGAACACATCTACATGAGAATATTCAGTTATAGTAATAGCGCCACCTACTGGTAACAGGAAGTGTCATGTTTAACACGTTGATGCCATTCTAGCAACATGTTAAAAATGCCATTGACTTCTAAACATGCTAGAAACATGTTAAAACATGCTAGCAATACTTAGCTAAGTGCTAAAGCATGCTAATTCAATGAAACAGGATGTTGTTGTTACGCAAGAAGGCAATGTCCATTCTGCACCAAACTTCACACTTTTAATAAACGTTCTGTCCTGAACACATGACCATGCTCATATTCAGTTACAGTCATAGTGCCACCTGCTGGCAACAGGAAGTGACATGTTAAACACTGTTGTGGACATATAAAAACATATAAAAAAAGTGCCATCAAGTGCTAAACATGCTAACAACATACTAGAAACATGCTAAGACATGCTAGCAAACACTTAGCTAAGTGCTAAAGCATGCTATTGCTGCAATTAAATAGGAATTTGCTGTAACACAGGCATGGAATGTCCAATCTGCCCCAAACGTCACACGTTTGATAAGAGTCATGGCCTGAACACATCTACATGAGAATATTCAGTTATAGTAATAGCGCCACCTACTGGTAACAGGAAGTGTCATGTTTAACACGTTGATGCCGTTCTAGCAAGATGTTAAAAATGCCATTGACTTCTAAACATGCTAGAAACATGTTAAAACATGCTAGCAAAACTTAGCTGAGTGCTAAAGCATGCTAATTCAATGAAACAGGATGTTGTTGTTACTCAAGAAGGCAATGTCCAATCTGCCCCAAACTTCACACTTTTGATAAGCGTTCTGTCCTGAACACATGACCATGCTCATATTCAGTTACAGTCATAGCGCCACCTGCTGGCAACAGGAAGTGACATGTTAAACACTGTTGTGGACTCCTAATAACATATAAAAAAGTGCCAGCATGTGCTAAACATGCTAACAACATACTAGAAACATGCTAAAACATGCTATCAATCACTTAGATAAGTGCTAAATCATGATATTACTGCAATTAAATGGGAATTTGTTGTAACACAGGCATGGGATGTTCAATCTACCCCAAACTTAATATGTAACATGCAAGAAACATGCTAGCAACACTTAGCTAAGTTCTAAAGCATGCTATAAAAGCTCAAGGAAGTTGTTGTAACTTAAGCATAAAATGTCCAATCTACCCCAAACTTCACACATTTGATAAGAGTTATCTTTTGAACACATGTCCATGCTCATATTCAGTTATAGTCATAGCGCCGCCTGCTGGCAAAAGGAAGTGACGTTTAACACTGTTCTGGACTCCTAATAACATATAAAAAAATGCCAGTAGGTGCTAAATATCCTACCAACATACTAGAGACATGCTAAAACATACTAGCAAACACTTAGCTAAGTGCTAAAGCATGATATTACTGCAATTAAATATGAATTTGCTGTAACTCAGGAATGCAATGTCCAATCTACCCCAAAATTAATATGTAAAATGCTAGAAACATCATAAAACATGCTAGAAATGCTAAAGGAAGTTGTTGTAACTCAAGCATACAATGTCCAATCTGCCCCAAACTTCACATGTTTGATAAAAGTCCTGCACTGAACACATCTACATAGCAATATTCAGATATAGACATAGCCCCAACTACTGGCAACAGAAACTGACATGGTTAACACAGTTATGCAGTACTAACAACATAATTATTGTGTACTAAGCATGCTAGAAACACAATAAACATGCTAGCAACACTTAGCTGAGTCATGAAGCATGCTATTATCACCATTATACAAAACATTTTGTAACTGACTTTGACATACTCTTACTATATATACCTCCTTAAATGTACATTGCCCAACCATGCTCTGTCTTCCTAAAGCCACCGAGTGTTGATGGCACGGGTGCGAGGGCCCTTTCATCGCTGCTTGCAGCTTTAATTAGGGCCCGAGCACCGATGGTGAGAGGACCCTATTGTTTTTGCTCCGTTTATTATTATTCTTCTTCTCCAAAGTGAATCGCTTTTTAGAGGGCCTAAACATGCTCGAAAACTCATGAAACTTTGCACACGCTTCAGAAGTGGTGAAAATTTACGTGTGATATGGTTTTCAGAATTGGGGGGGGCAAATTCGGTAAATTATTGCCCCCACATTTTGCCCCGGCTCCTGGTTTCACGTACAGGTATGAAATTTGGTACATACATGTAATGACCCAATACCTACAGAAAAGTCTCTTGGAGCATAGCCCTAAACACAACAGGAAGTGAGCTATTTTGAACTTCCTCCTGGATTTTGGGCATTTTTCGTAATTTCCTGATGTTGTACTTTAACGAACTCCTCCTACAGATTTGATCCGATACTCTTCAAATTTGGTGAGTGTAATCTTAAGGCCTTTGTGACGTTAAATTGCGAAGATCTAGAGTTTTCGTCGAAGGGTGTGCCCTCGGCGGCCTGACAAACATCTATCTATAAATTACAGGAACGTCTGTCTGTCTGTCTGTCTGTGTGTGTGTGTGTCTGTTCCTCGCATATCTCTCGAACCGTTAGTCCGATTGATTTCAAACTCGACAGGTGTCTCGCCACGGGCACGAGTAAGTGCAGTGCCAAGTTTGACATTGTTTGGATGAGAAATGCAAAAGATATCGTTAAATATATCATTTTTAGAAGGTTGTGGTTTAAAAATAAACATTCTGACATTAGAGAGTTGTATCGGTCAAAGAAGCCCCAAGAAGGCTGTGGTTTAAAAATAAACATTCTGACATAAACACTCAGTCAGCTACACTGTTTACTTCTGAATATTATAGTTTGGTTCCCGAACGTGATAAATCCATCTATCTATAAATTACAGAAACGTCCATCTGTCTGTCTGTGTGTTATTCGCATATCTCTCGAATGTGAGATAACCACTAAATGTGTGAAAACCACTATTTTCTGTTTCAAACTTTCACATAGAATCTTTAGGTTATAACAACATTGAAAATCAAAATCTGGATTTGAATTTTTTAAGATTTATTATAAAAACGGATTATTTTTTCCCAAAAATGCAATAAATTCATGACTTTTTTTTTTTTTTTCAAAATGCTATTAATCCATTGAATCAATATAAAGTTATTTTTGATCATATTGCCATCGCAAGAAATATCTCCTGAACTTTTTTGACGGCGATCAGCTCACAAAAACTGATTTTGCACGGGCACTTTGCACTGCTCCCTGAATCGAGGTGCTTATTCATTTGTGGATGTAAACTGAATCTGTATGTCAGCTATGCTGTTAGTGTTTACTTCTGAATATTATATTTCATTCTGGTGCGCTTAACGTTGTCGCTACTGTGTAATAATAGCCTATGCTATTCACCAACTAAACATATCCTATTCAATGCGTTCACAGTCTCTTTCACGGGCATCATTTGTAGTTGCCTATTCACAAACTGTTTGCTCAAGCATAGCGTTTTCTCGGAGTTCACTGTGTGCTTTTTACCATGCACAAATAAAAATGTCACTGAACTTTTGCTGTGTAATTGTAACAATGAGCACACACCAAACCAACAATTACTAAAAACACACACAAAAACTGATTTTGCACGGGCATTTTTTGCACTAGTTCACCCAATTTCGGCCTTTTGGTGATATATGCATGATCAGATAAGTTCAATATTAATGTTGCTTGCAGTTCTGATGTTGCTAGGCAACCACAGACAGCCTGCAGTAACTCAGGCATACAATTTTCAATCTGCCACAAACTTCACATGTTTGATAAGACTCCTGTCCTGAACACATGCCAATGCTCATTATGATTATAGCAATAGCACCACCTGCTGGTAGCAGGAAGTGTGGCAAATACAAAACGTGCTCGAAAAATCATGAAACTTTGCACACGCTTCAGAAGTGGTGACAATTTACGTGTGATGTGGTTTTAAAAATTGGGTGGGGCAAAATGGCTTACTTATTGCCCCTACATTTTGCCCCGGCTCGACGTTTCACGTACAGGTATGAAATTTGGTACACACATGTAAAGACCCAATACCTACAAAAAAGTCTCTTGGAGCATAGCCCTAAACACAACAGGAAGTCAGTTATTTTGAACTTCCTGTCAGATTTTGGGCAGTTTTTGCCATTTCCTGATGTTGTACTTTAACAAACTCCTCCTACAGTTTTGATCTGATCCTCTTCAAATTTGGTGAGTGTAATCTTAAGGCCTTTCCTAAAGGTGCCGGGTGGCGGTGGCAGGGGTGCGAGGGCCCTTTTCATCGCTGCTTGCAGCTTTAATTATTATTATTATTATTCTTCTCCGCATTGAATTGCATTTTTGAGGGCCTAAACATGCGCGAAAACTCACGAAACTTTGCACACGCGTCAGAACTGGCGAAAATTTACATCTGATATAGGTTTCAGAATTGGACGGGG
Organism: Squalius cephalus; assembly: GCA_022829025.1. Taxonomy (NCBI): domain Eukaryota; kingdom Metazoa; phylum Chordata; class Actinopteri; order Cypriniformes; family Leuciscidae; genus Squalius; species Squalius cephalus. Next base: position 20,172,696 of record CM040792.1, on the reverse strand, counting down.
CAAAATGGCTCGATAGCGCCACCTATAAAAGTTAAACGGAGTGCGCCTCCCGCAACGTTCAACGTACGTGCACGAAATTCGGTACATACGTGTAATGACCTAATACCTACAAAAAAGTCTCTTGGAGCATAGCCCTAAACACAACAGGAAGTCAGCCATTTTGAACTTCCTCTCAGATTTTTGTGCAGTTTTTGCCATTTTCAGGCCTCGTACTTTAACGAACTCCTCCTACAGTTTTAATCTGATCATCTTCAAATTTGGTGAGTGTAATCTTAAGGCCTTTGCGACGTTAAATTGCGAAGATCTTGAGTTTTCGTCGAAGGGCGGGTCCTCGGCGGCCTTACAAATTTCGATGTTTCGCCATGAAACAGGAAGTTGCTGTAACTCAGGCATGGAATGTCCAATCTGCCCCAAACTTCACACGTTTGATAAGAGTTCTGTTCTGAACACATGGCCATGCTCATATTCAGTTATAGTCATAGCGCCACCTGCTGGCAACAGGAAGTGACATGTTTAACACTGTTATGGACTCCTAATAACATATAAAAAAGTGCCAGCAAGTGCTAAACATGCTAACAACATACTAGAAGCATGCTAAAACATGCTAGCAAACTCTTAGCTAAGCGCTAAAGCATGCTATTATTGCAATTAAATAGGAATTTGCTGTAACTCAGGCATGGAATGTCCAATCTGCCCCAAACTTCACACTTTTGATAAGCGTTCTGTCCTGAACACATCTACATGAGAATATTCAGTTATAGTAATAGCGCCACCTACTGGCAACAGGAAGTGTCATGTTTAACACGTTGATGCCATTCTAGCAACATGTTAAAAATGCCATTGAGGTCTAAACATGCTAGAAACATGTTAAAACATGCTAGCTAATGTTAAAACATGCTAGCAATACTTAGCTAAGTGGTAAAGCATGCTAATTCAATGAAACAGGATGTTGTTGTTACTCAAGAAGGCAATGTCCAATATGCGCCAAACTTCACACTTTTAATAAACGTTCTGTCCTGAACACATGACCATGCTCATATTCAGTTACAGTCATAGTGCCACCTGCTGGCAACAGGAAGTGACATGTTAAACACTGTTGTGGACATATAAAAACATATAAAAAAAGTGCCAGCAAGTGCTAAACATGCTAACAACATACTAGAAACATGCTAAAACATGCTTGCAAACACTTAGCTAAGTGCTAAAGCATGCTATTGCTGCAATTAAATAGGAATTTGCTGTAACACAGGCATGGAATGTCCAATCTGCCCCAAACTTCACACGTTTGATAAGAGTCATGGCCTGAACACATCTACATGAGAATATTCAGTTATAGTAATAGCGCCACCTGCTGTCAACAGGAAGTGACATGTTTAACACTGTTGTGGTCTCCTAATAACATATATAAAAGAGCCAGCAAGTGCTAAACAGGTTAGCAACATACTAGAAACATGCTAGCAAACACTTAGCTAAGTGATAAAGCATGCTATTACTGCAATTAAATAGGAATTTGCTGTAACTCAGGCATGGAACGTCCAATCTGCCCCAAACTTCACATGTTTGATAAGAATCATGGCCTGAACGCATGCCTATGCTCAAATTCAGTTATAGTAATAGCGCCACCTACTGGCAACAGGAAGTGACATGTTTAACACGTTGATGCCGTTCTAGCAACATGTTAAAAATGCCATTGAGTTCTAAACATGCTAGAAACATATTAAAACATGCTAGCAATACTTAGCTAAGTGTTAAAGCATGCTAATTCAATGAAACAGGACTTTGTTGTTACTCAAGAAGGCAATGTACAATCTACCCCAAACGTCACACGTTTGATAAGAGTTATCTCTTGAACACATGTCCATGCTCATATTTAGTTATAGTCATAGCGCCACCTGCTGGCAACAGGAAGTGACGTTTAACACTGTTCTTGACTCCTAATAACATATAAAAAAATGCCAGTAGGTGCTAAACATCCTACCAACATACTAGAGACATGCTAAAACATAATAGCAAACACTTAGCTAAGTGCTAAAGAATGATATTACTGCAATTAAATATGAATTTGCTGTAACTCAGGCATGGAATGTCCAATCTGCCCCAAACTTCACACTTTTGATAAGCGTTCTGTCCTGAACACATGACCATGCTTATATTCAGTTACAGTCATAGCGCCACCTGCTGGCAACAGGAAGTGACATGTTTAACACTGTTGTGGACTCCTAATAACATATAAAAAAGTGCCAGCAAGTGTTAAACATGCTAACAACATACTAGAAACATGCTAAAACATGCTAGCAAACTCTTAGCCAAGTGCTAAAGCATGCTATTATTGCAATTAAATAGGAATTTGCTGTAACTCAGGCATGGAATGTCCAATCTGCCCCAAACTTCACACTTTTGATAAGAGTCATGGCCTGAACACATCTACATGAGAATGTTCAGTTATAGTAATAGCACCACCAACTGGCAACAGGAAGTGACATGTTTAACACGTTGATGCCGTTCTAGCAACATGTTAAAACATGCTAACAATGCTTAGCTAATTTCTAAAGAATGCTAATTCAATGAAACATGACTTTGTTGTTACTCAAGAAGGCAATGTCCAATTTGCACCAAACTTCACATGTTTGATAAGAGTTCTGTCCTGAACACACATCCATGCTCATATTCAGTTATAGTCATAACGCCACCTACTGGCAACAGAAACTGACATGGTTAACACAGTAATGCAGTACTAACCACATAATTATTGTGTACTAAGCATGCTAGAAACAGACTGAACATGCTAGCAACACTTAGCTGAGTCATGAAGCATGCTATTATCACCATTATACAAAACATTTTGTAACTGACTTTGACATACTCTTACTATATATACCTCCTTAAATGTACATTTCCCAACCATGCTCTGCCTTCCTAAAGCCACCGAGTGTTGATGGCACGGGTGCGAGGGCCCTTTCATCGCTGCTTGCAGCTTTAATTTAACACTGGAGTTTTTGCTGTGTACAAAGAGCCGTAGTTAACTGACAAGCTGAGCCATATCGCATTAATTATCGCTGGCGATACGTCCGCGATATTAATGCGATATGGCTCAGCTTGTCAGTTAACTACGGCTCTTTGTAGTAAATGCCGCTTCATCTGAAAGCAGGTGATGGTGATTTACTACTAATCAAGGAACCGGCTTTACTGACGAGATGCGCATAACAATATCGCGATTTAAATCGCCCAGACCTAATTCAAATCTAATACAATCTTACTAAAAAATTACCAGCGTGGTTTTACTCGCGTGGTGTGTACAAAACTCATCGTAGTCCAGTCTTTTTTACTCGCTGTTAGTGAAGCATTACTGGTACACATCCTTGAATATGTTATTTCCACGCTAAAAGGTCAATAAAATGCTACTGTCATGGTACTTTTAATTTCCCCTGTCTTAAAACTTCTCAATAAAGAGCACTTTTACCACTAAACCTGTTTGTTCTCCACACAGAGAGAGATGGATGTAAACAGACCTGTGTCACTGCTGAGGCTGCGCGCGTGCCCGTTTCCCAAAGCGCGCGTGGAGCTCAGTGTGGCCGCTCGCGCTCCGTGGACGCCGAGGGCAAATCTCACAAACATCATCTTCATTTCCAGGTCAAGCCCTTCTCAAAACTTCACCGAGCAGCGCTTTTACAACTGCGAAACTTAAGAGCGGTCCGAAACTTTTAACCCCCGGACCGTTACACACATACGCGCGCGGTCATTCACCTGACATGTCAAAGTCAAGCGACCAGTCACAGTATATGTTCAGATGAGGAGCGCGTGTGTGTGTGCGTGTCATGGGAAGAAGAGACCCGCAAACTACAGTGTAATTACTGCTCATCACGTGCACAAACAGGACCTCTTAATTAACACCATTTCCTGTTTGGAGAGGCACGAAAGATAGACGCACAAAAATGCAAAAACCATATGAAAAAGACAGCTAAACAAAAAAACGGAACTGAATTAACAGTTTGTTATTTAAATTATTTTTATTCTCTAGAAAGAATATTTTGTCAGATTTTATTTTAACTTCTGGGGACATTTTGTTTCAGCTATTCTGTCCCAAAAGTGAATTGAGGTCGAAAGACAAGCACACATTAATCGATTGCTGGCAGGGAGACAACACAATACATGTTAGTCTTTGGAGAACAAACACAAATAGAGCTGACTACTTTTAATAATTTCAAACAGAGGATTCAGTCCCATTAACTGATCACTCAGTGGCGTTAAAATGGATGCAGAATTATTTTTTATATAGTCTCAATAAAAAATGTTTTACTAAACTTGGGCTGTTGTTGTTTATTTAGAATATACTTTTTTTTAAATCAACCCTTTCACGCGTCAATATTTTAACTGACACCTTGGCTGCGTTCAGCCCGACAAAATGTTGCACAACGTTTTTTAAACAGAAACGGTGATGCGTTGAACACACTGTTCTGATGACGCAAGAGTTGCAACTATGGCAGCTGAGAAGGCCATTCTTTGTGTTCTTTGTGAAGAATTTTCGGAGCCTGATGAAGTCGGTATAAATATGTGTTTAATACTACAAAATATGCCCGATGTTACAGTTACTGCACTTGCCGCCCAGAACAAAAGAGTGAAGGGATTGCTGAAACTGAAATGGAAGCACACATCTTACCTAATTCAGACTAATGGTGCCTTCACGTGCTATGGTAATTATGGTAAATACCAAAAGCCGACTTGGAAAATGCACATGAACACCCCCTCATGTGGTATTTTCCACTGGGCAACTCGTAGAATATTTTGATGCACGAGTTGCCGAGATGAGATAACCTTTGACCTTTTCAAAATGGCGGAGAGCAACGCAAGAGTCGTGAATACTGTTAGCGGATAGTTTTTTTAGCCTATACAATGTTGTGTCATTAACAATTATAATATAATGCGTTAACACTCAATTTTCAACTTCGCCGCAATTTCCTTGGTTCATATTTAATCATTTTATGTCGTTTTATTTTTTTTAAATTATTAATTATGTTTTAATAATCAGAATAGCACCACATTTACGTTTTTTTGTTTTGTTTTGTTTTTTTGTAAAGATAAAAAAGATACTCTACTGACACAGACCTTGCGGGTACTACATTACGACAACAAAAGCACTTGAACACAACACACTGGTAAATACCAGTTCACAAGTGGAAAATATCATCTTTTCCATAGCACATGAAGGCAGCATAAAACACATCTATTTAGCCTCACATACTGACTTTATTTGTAGTTCATACTGTTTTAATACCCTGTATTATCTTTCTCATTTTTAGGAAAAGCACTTAATTATTGTTTATTTCTATACCAAATGTCATACACTTGCAATTAAGCTAAAAATATAAACAACTACATCATTATGTTGATATCCTATATTTTTACAATAAAACTTATGACAAACATGTCTTCTAATAACCTCAGTTGTTGCGTATACCGAGCTGCATCGAACACATTTGTAAATGACTTTCCTTGAACCCATTGTGCGAGTTCACTTTAATACCACGTGCTTTATATGCATGTTGCTGCTGATTGGACTGCAGTTCTGACACACACACCAAACAAGAGAAAACGTATCTCAAACCCCGTTGCACACCGGTGCACGCCGTTTCCAGGAAACATGACGTTCAACCCGGAAACCGTAGCAAAACGTTGCGCACCGTTTTGAACTTGAACGTGCCCCTTGTTTCCATGGCGTGATGTCACGTGACACACCGCAGCCACAATAACTAACAGACGTATCGCTCGCTATTCGTTTTATTTCGTTTTTCCTTTTTTATTAAAAATATTCACAAACTTGCTTACCATGTCAACTATCTGATATTCCGATTCTTCGTTTAAAAAACTTTATAAATGATCTTGATCTATAACGAAATGAGCGCTGCAGTTCAGAGAAGTCCTGTCAGCCGGATTTACAGCACCTGAATTCAGTTTCTCCCGAAATACATGAAAGTAAGTGGCTTGCCGCTTCCATAGACATCAATGTGTATTTTACAAACTGCAAATGTATTGTTTTACTAGTACTTATGTGTATTTAAATGTCTGAAACATAAAATAAACATTATGTGGTTGAAAACACTGCATATTAGTTGTGATATATTAAGCGCTGAGGACGTCCGTCTCTGGCTCAGCGCCAGCCAACGCGCGAAAGCAGTTTGGATCAGGTTTGAATCTGGCAGTTCTGTGACGTCACTGAACATTCTAAATCGTTAGGTGTGTTCGACATCGGCTGCGGCTGGATGCACCCGATCGGCGAGAGTAGCCGCTTGCAGGCGGGGAGGAGCTGCAAACGGAGACGTGAAGTCGGACACTTTCTGGTTCCCGTAGTGACCGCTCACGTGGTGTTTGCATACTTTACCACAGCTGAAGTGAAATAAATGCAATATTTGCCCAATAATAGATGTTTCAGACACATTTTCATTCAATATTTTATGTACTGCTTCATACAGCGTCTGTTTGAACAAGAATAAAGCTACTATGTAAAGCTAAACATAAGCTACGTTTTTAATCAGTTTTAATTTGATAAACATGACACAATATAACATCGCAACGACATGAAAAGAGTGTTTACTGTTATAAAAAACTGATTTGTGAGCTTTAGAGGAACTAAAGGTGTTCGAATAAACACGAAACACACGTGATCGTTGTCATGCAGTGAATCCGGCCAATCGTGGAACAGCTGTGTCGTCATCAGCCCTCGTGCAGCCGCTCTTGAGAAGCTGCGCTGGCTGAGTTCTCCGGCTACTCTCGAATCGCTCTCACGGTACTTTGATGGCATAGTCACAGTCACGTGGTGTCGGCGCTGTATCAAGTCGGACAAAATTTCTAACCGGCATGCACTGCTTTAAGTCAGCCGCCGATCGGTCTGCGCAGAGCTGCATGAAGTCGAACAAGCCTATACTCAGGGGCACAGAAATAAGAATCCAATATATGGTGCCATAACGCTGGTGTCCGGGACACGTGCGTGTGTTTTTTTAAAGGACAAGTGAAAGTCAAGTTTTTTTAAAAGACAAGTGAAAGTCCTTGCCCAAACCGGATGCCCCGATTAAAACAATTTTCAATATCAAAAAAATAAAATAAGAAATAACGTAGCCTACTCGGTTACTAACGTAACCTCAGTTCCCTGAGAGTCGGGAAAGAGTAAAAATTAGGGAAAGAAATGCCCTTTATAAAGCTAAAAAAAAAATATTCTGATCAGATTCTGATAAGAGTGTTTTCCAACAGTGATGTAATGAAACATTGACAATTTAATTTTGAAGGGAGTAAAGCCTCTGTTTAGGCTGGAAATGTAATTTTGACAAAAGAAGAACTTTTATTTTAAGTAAATCTTAATTTTAAATCAGCCTACTTCAGTGTGATATTGTATCATATTATCATGCTTAACCCTGAGAATTTGAATAATTGAAATGTGATGATCAGATGCAGATATCTAAATCAGAGAATATCATGGGTTTGGGCGGTTGGCGGGTGGATTATTTATTTTTAACAGCAGATTTGGGAGACTCAAAGTGCACCAGATTAATGAATTTATCTTTAAAATGTACAAAATTTTCTTTCCGGGGGGGGGGGGGGCCGGGGGGCCCCCCCCGGGCCCCCTTAGAGGTACACAGCAAAATCCCCAGAGTTAAATTAACTCTGCTCAGAGAACATTTGGTCCCTCTCTACACAGAGTTAAAATAACTCTGAAACAGAGTTAAAGTTAATGAGATACTTAAGTAATTAATTAAGTAATGATTGGGCATTAATGATGAACACCTGCTGTCAACAAGCAGAATCACTGAAGGAAAGAGAAACAAGAACAGAAAAAAGAGAAACACAAGAACTACAACTGACTTCCAGCCACAGATGAAATCAACTGAAGACAAAATAAGACATTAAATCTCTCAAGACCTCAGCAGAGGAGGATTAAACAACTCCACAAACAGCATTACCAGCTTTACTTATTACTGACCAGATTGACTTTATTTCTGTCATGCGTTTACAGAAGTTCGTATTGAGAATTAACAGAGGTTTAGATGTTGATGATTTATTGAAAATGGTTGGTCACCATAATGGTGATGAGTGTTTCCTTTAGTTGGGCAGTTTGACTCTTAGCTTATTTTTTTGTGAGTTTGTGTTTTTTGTAACAGTTTTTACCAAAACACGTAATTTGTTACAAAGAATGTCAGAAGCAAAGATGTTCAGGTGATCTAGTTTTCGACAACGAAAAAGTAGGATGATGCACTTATATCATCACTGTCCAAAAGTGGTCATTTGATGTTAATAGATTATATTCACTAACAATACTCTATTGCCACAGATTGGACATTTTTAATTTTTTAAATACATAATAGGGGAATTTTTTTTTTTCTTCTAAGACACAGACATCAAGAATCAGCATATGAATCTCAACAATGGTGACATGTTTCATGCTGCAATGCATCCTGGGAGCCATGAGTTTTATATTATTGTGGCTCCCAGCATGCATTGCAGCATGAAACATGTCACCAGTGTTGAGATTCATATGCTGATTCTTGATGTCTTTGTCTAAAAAAAAAAATAAATACAAAAATCGGTGTTGCCTACACCGAGTTATTGTATTTTTAAAATTTGCACCCTGTTGACTTCAATGGGGCAAGTTTTAAACCTGCTTTTAGCCTCTTAATAGTAGTAGTCGATTGCCGAGTTCACGCGCGTGATCATAGGTAACTAAACCTATGCGCGTGAACTCGGCAATCGACTACTTTGGACTTCAACCGAAAAACAGGATGTAAACACAGGTATTTGCGCTGGCTTAAATAACATCATTTTTATACATATCTTTCACATCTACTGCAGTCAGATTAACTCGTGTTCACTCTGAAGGAATCCCTCACATTTTCTGTGCACTTGTAATGACACATCAAGGATGTTAAGAGGCTAAAAGCAGGTTTAAAACTTGCCCCATTGAAGTCATCAGGGTGCAAATTTTAAAAATAGAATAACTCGGTGTAGGCAACACCGATTTTTGTCGTTGTTCTCTGTATTGACAGCACTCCAAATGTACAAAAAAATGAGCTCAATGTTAAAATTGACCGGAGTTCTCCTTTAAGTATCTCATTAACTTTAACTCTGATTCAGAGTTATTTTAACTCTCTTTAGAGAGGGACCAAATGTTCTCTGAACAGAGTTAATTTAACTCTGGGGATTTTGCTGTGTACCGAGCTCAACCCACAATCTGTGCATGACTTAAGAATTTTCAGAGATTCACATTTATGCACATTATTTGAAAGTGGTAAGGAAAGTTCCACAATTAAATATCAAGCTCACTGTATTACATACACTTATGCTGATCCTAACAGAACTGCATTTTTTCATAGGTGATTATGACATGTTCCTGCCTGCAGACAGGTGTTTTATGACCCCATTCCCTGACCCAAACCAGTTACACTGCAGTTCTAGCCAGGACAAGGGCACACAATGAAATTAACTTTGAGGGAAGATTTCAGTGTCTGAGAAGTCTGAGAAGTCTGAGGGTTGCACACCTGACAGGGCCTGTGACATTGTTGCATGTGCCATATTACACAACATTGCCAAAAAAAAAACACTTTTGTATTAAATGTTTAATAAAAGACAAATATGCTTAGTTCCTTGAGTTTTATTTCAATTGTCCTTTGTAAAGAAAAGCCAGTGGTCAAGTGCCTGCAACAAGAAGAGATATTAGACACATGCCTCATGCAACAAATAAAAAGGAAAAGTTGGCTATCCACTGCCCACCTGTAGGCCTATGTCTCCTCTGTCTGTGCAGACTCTTCTGTAGGCCTTTCTGTAGATGTGGAATCCTGAAACTTATATTGCAGCCATAAAGCATACAAGTATAAATTAAGTAAAGTTATTTATACACTTGCAGGTAGGCTAGTTCCTCCATATGACAGTTATCATGAGAGGGTTTATTCACTGTCCAGTGCAATATCGATACATATCCCCTTTTAACCAGCGCATGAACGCGCAATTATCTCAGATAACTCAATCCAGCGATACTAATCATATCCGGCAAGTGTGTTCGAAGAACCGAGTTAGCCAGATCATGATTCGCACGATGATATCATCTTGGATGTGTCATTTGATCTCGGATGTAATAAGCAACGTACGAAGAACGGGCCCCTGGCCTCAACTTGCCTCACATGAAGGCGATGTAAACAGTGACATCACACTGAAATGAGAAGTTTAATAGGATTCCCGGTAACACTTTACTACAAGATCTCGTTACTTAACTTTAGTTAAAGGCAGGGTAGGCGATCTGGTCCAGATTTAGTTTTTAGTTATGCTGGTTGAAAGTCTCTTCACATCCTGATAGCAATCTCTAAGTTTAGTGTTCTAAATGTATTTATATGTATATTTATATCGTCTTTGTAGGATGGCGTAGGACCATAAAATGTTCGGTCTTACCTGCCAGTCAACATATGTATATTTACATACCTCTGCACACCCTGCTCGCGCAGACATCACCCGTCATCAGCGCGTTTCATGAAGAGAGACAGATGTTAGACAGACGTCAGTCACAGGGCGCCGCAACCGAAATAGCAGCCGCCTTTTACAGTTCCTCCTGAACTAAAACAACAAGCTTATGCTGCGTTCACACCATAAATACTGTCATTTGGAAGAGATGGAAACCTGTGACTTTATACTCTGAGCGGTTTGTGACTCGAATGTATGCGTTTCTATATCAACACTATCAACGGCAATATGAATACGCAGCAGTCAGATGGTACAGGTCAGTGCTCTGTAAGTTATGTTCATTATTACTGTAATGTAATGTGCTTTGAGACACATGGTAGAGATAAGGTTTAACGGTGTCTCTGTGATGCTTTTGTTTGCTCTCTGCTGTGTGTGTTCATGTGTTTTGAAGGAGGCGTGTATGGAGACACTCTGAAGGGAGGGTGGGATCTAATCCTTTCAATATAGCTTGTTATTGCTAGCCTCTCTGAAAATTGCAGTAGTTATTAATCTTAGTTAATGTTAGTTAATAACATTCCTAAGGGAGCCTGCAGTTTACATTAAACAGGTACAAGCACCGCCGGCAGGCGAACGGGGCATTGAATTAAGTTACAAAAATAAAATGTTGTCCCTTGTACACAAAAAGTGGCCTCAGACCTCCAGCACTGAGCCCAAAATCAAGTGGTGCTGCAGAGCCAAATGAAGTCCAGCTCCCCCTCTCTGAACGTAAGGGGTGGAGTTTGACCTAGTCCAGCTGACCAGCTCTACCTCTGTGGATCTAATGGGTGGAGTTATATTCAGTGATTGGGGTTAGGGTAGAGTTAGGGTTTGGTTGAACCGTCTAGCTCACAGGTGTCAAACTCAGTTCCTGGAGGGCCACAGCCCTACACAGTTTTGTTCCAACCCTGCTTCAACACACACACACCTGCAGTTTTCAAATAAGCCTGAAGGACTTGATTAGCTGATCAGGTGTGTTTAATTAGGGTTGAAGCTAAACTCTGCAGGGCTGTGGCCCTCCAGGAACTGAGTTTGACACCCCTGGTCTAGCTGGACGTCAAGCTCCACCCATTGGCTCTGCAGCCTCTGCCAACCGGTACACAGTAAATTCTCCGGTGTTAAATTTAACACCGCTCGGTGTTTATATGGGAACCACCAGCAGGGTGTTAAAAGTAACACTGAAGCAGTGTTAGAGTTAATGAGATAATTAAGTGATTAATTGAGTGATGATTGAGCATTGAAGACAGCTAATGATAACAAGTAGAATCACTGAAGAAAAGAGAAACACAAGAACTACAACTGAATTCCGGAGATGAAATAAACTGAAGATAAAAGACTAAATTAAATCTCTGAAGATCTCAGCAGAGGAGGATTAACAACTCCACAGCTTCACTTATTACTAACTAGTTATTGAGAATTAATAGAGGTGTAGATGTTGATGTTTTTTTGGAAATAATACATTTTTGTAAAAGCACCAATATGGTGATCAGTGTTTGCTTTAGTTGGCTAGTTTGAATCTTGGCTTTGTTATGCAAGTTTGTGGACTTTGTAACAGTGTTTAACAAAACACATAATTTTGTTACAAAGGATGCCAGAAACAAAGATGATCAAATGATGTAGTTTCAACCATCATGAAGTAGAATTAATCAGTAATCACATAGATTAGCAAAAATGATTATTTGTTATTAAGAGTTTATTTTTTTTCACCAATGATAATTTCTTGCCACAGAACAGACATTCTGAATTATGATTTTATTTTTACACATTGTAGAGAAAATGATTTAAGACGCACACAGACATCAAGAATTAGCATATGAATCTCAACAATGGTGACATGCTTCGTGCAGCAGTGCATGCTGGGAACCACCATATTATGAAACGAATGGCTCCCAGCATGCATTGCAGCATGAAGCATGTCACCATTGTAGTGATTCATAAGCTGATTCTTGATGTTAGTGTGTGTTTGTATCTTTACGGTTTATTTTCTCCCAATGTATTTAAAAGTTAAAAATTCAGAATGTTTGATCTTTGGCAAAGAAAAAAAGTATTGATGGTAAAACTCTGTTAATAACAAGTTTTCTCTTTTGGTTAGTTATGACATTTGTCAAACAATAATGTTAGTCTTTATGGTGATGTAACATATATCATACCGTTGTGTAGGGTTTTCTTTGCAACTAATTATGTGTTTTAGTAAACACTGTTACAAAGACAACAACTACCTTAATAATATATATATATATATAGAAATGGTCAAACCACCCAACTAGAGGAAACACTGATCACCATAAAGGTAACCACACATTTTCAATAAACTTCAACATCTAAAAATTTGTTTATTCTCAAAAATAACTTCTGTAGATGAATGACAGAAATAAGGTCAAACTGGTTTGTAATAAGAGAGATTTCATGTCTTTTCAGTTGATTTCATCTAAGGCTGTGTCTGGGAGTCAGTTGTAGTTCTTTTGTTTCTCTTCAGTGATTCTGCTTGTTATCATCAGGTGTCTTCAATGATCGAACAATCAACACTCAATTAATTACTTAATTATCTAATTAACTCTAACACTGCTTCAGTGTTACTTTTAACACCCTGCTGGTGGTTCCCATATAAACACCGAGCGGTGTTAATTTAACACCACCGAATTTACTGTGTAGCCCCGCAGCACTACCCTAAAACTCGCCCTTAACACGCCTCCAAAGAACAACCACACAAACTCACCATTTCACCAGTTGACTGAAAACTGGCTAGATTGCAAAATCAGCATGACAGAAGTGAATGGTATTTACTTAAAGACTTAAAATATTAGTTCACTTCAGAATTAAAATTTCCTGATAATTTACTCACCCCCACGTCATCCAAGATGTTCATGTCCTTCTTTCTTCAGTCAAAAATAAATTAACGTTTTTGAGGAAAACATTCCAGGACTTTTCTCCATATAGTGACTTCAATGGGGTCCAACGGTTAAAGGCCCAAATTGCAGTTTCAATGCAGCTTTAAAGGGCTTTACACGATACCAGCCGAGGAATAAGAGTCTCATCTAGCAAAACAGTCTGTCATTTTCTATAAAAAAAAAACAAAAAAAACATTTATATATTTTTTAACCACAAATGCTCGTCTTACACTATACTCTGCGATGCGTCATGCATTTTATAATCACATTGAAAGGTCACGCGTGTTCTGGGTCAAAAATGTAGAGTAAGGTGAAAAAACATCTCTTTTTCTCCTCCAACTTCAAAATCGTCCGACACCGTTATTTTACCTTTTATTTATTTATTTATTGTAAATGCCGTCTTAGTCGGCACAAACTTAGTCTTTGTACATTCGCTTTGTAAATACTATAGGTCTGTACTTCCACCTACGTCACGCGTGACCTTTCAACATGATTGCCTAATGTGTGGCGCATCGCAGAGCTAGTGCAAGACAAGCATTTGTGGTTAAAAAGTATATCAATGTTTATTTTTTTTAGAAAATGACAGACTGTTTCACCAGATAAGACCCTTATTCCTGATTAACTCACCATGAGTTACATAGCAGCGCTGACAGCAAATCAAGCCAATGACAAACACAAGGAAAACACGCAAAAATGAACACACTGACCCATATGCTGAAACAGATTCTTTGACTCACTTATTAAGACTTGCCGCCACTACTGGCAAAATTTTAGATCACTGATTTCATAACATTATTCATGCAACTGTACAGTAAACATCTAAATAATAATAGTATAGCAATAGTAAAAATATATAGTAATTTCTGTCAACATTGATTTTGTTCGTTTACCAATTCCAGCGTAATACCAAAACAATGAAAAATGTGTGAAAAAAATATTTCTTTTTAAACATTCAAGCATGAACACCAATTCTAATAGACCAACTTTGAAAAATACGATACTAGGTTTCCTTTAAACATAGATTTGTTAAGATTATGCTTTAAATAAGAAAATAAAACTGTATGTTTTGCTATCATCACATACAAATCACCCATGATATTCCACTGGTTTTTGAAGTATTTGAGGCCAAAAGTTATGATGTGAGAAAGACCAATGATAAAAAGCAAATACCATATACTAGTTCTAATAATAATTTTGGAAACTATTGTGCATAAGCAGAGATATTAAAGATGCACACATACATTTTTATGTTGAGTTGTAAATGACGCCTAACGGCATGAATCATCATCAGTGACATCATGCAACAACATTGTAGAAATGCTCTGTTCTAGTCAGTCATGATCTATTGAAAATATAAACAATTAGTCCACTGATTTGAGTCAATGTAAGAGTACATGATGTTAAACCAAATTTTTTCAATGAGAATTAAATGACTTGAGTTCACCTTTAAGTTTTTTTTAATGTGACGAGAAAGAAAGACCGGCTCCAGCAAACGAGTGTAATAAATACACTAAACTTATGTGACGATTCGCAAACTAATGACTTTAGATCGATTCAGTTTGATGAATGTCTAAAACTTTGTGATACTTTGTCTCCTTTGTTGTTCTATTATCTAAACTTATTTTATTTTAAATTTACATTAAATTTTATATGAGATTTATATTATAATGATGTTTTTGATGTTCTTTTTTATTTCCAGAATAAATTTTATATGTGATAAACTGTCTTTTGAAATTTATTTCTGGTTTATTGTCAGTAGTGGGGTCACAGTTCTCCCTATATTTGTGGATGCGTATATTGTTTCATCATCCACATCTGTGTTCACTTGATTGTGTTTTCTTTTGATTAACATGTCTCCCATATTTCAAATCAGATTAAAGTGAGGAGTGTCAGTCTGTGACAGAAGAAACTACAGCAGGTTTATCAGCCTGAATGATGGGAGGGACTGTGTCTGTTCAGGTGTTACAAGAGAAAGTGAAACTAAACCAGGAAGGATCTCCTTACGATCGTACTAAACTTTCATATGGACACAATTTATTAAGACTCTCTTGAGAACACAGTGAATGTTGAGTTGAAGGTAAGTCATGGACGAATCGGAAACACATTTACCTGAAGTCTGACACGAGTGTGACTTGAGGACCATGTTTGAGTTCAACAGGTTTAATGCATATAATACTTAATCTTGTAAATAAATTAAAGGTTTTTGAATCAAAATTATAGATATATTTTCATTTTTGAAAATGAAATCCTGATTCAACAACCTTCAACATGTGTTTATATGTATTTATAAGTGCTACATGTAGATACACATTGTGTATTTATATCCTGCTTTGTCTGGACCCGTTTAACTGGTTTTCTTCCAACAGAAAGTGATTGTAAAAGTGTATCTCGCTTTTGGACAGAAGGTTAAGTGTAAGTATTATTCTCAGGCAAAAAGCATGTATGCTGACACACTTTTCTGTAATGTTTTCTCTTTTTTCATATTTTATTTTTAGCATCTGTGTCTCAGAGATGAAGTTCATTTGTTTGACTCTTCTGCTTGTTAGTGGAATTACAAATTCAAGATCAGGTAATTTATTCATCATTTTGAATAAATATTTATATGTACACAGCAAAAACTCCAGTGTTAAATTAACACTCCTGGGAGTGTATATGAGTCCACACTCAAGAGTGTAAAGTGTTAAAATATGAGTGTTAAATTAACACTCAAGAGTGTTAAAGTTAATGAGATAATTAAGTGATTAATTTAGTGATGATTGAGCATTATTGAAGACACCTGATGTTAACAAGCAGAATCACGGATGGAGAAAATCACAAATTGTAAGTCACCATTATGATTATCAGTGTTTGCTTTAGTTGGGCTCTTGACCCTTATATGTTTACTTTAAATTTTGCTTGTCTGCTGTTATTGATTTATAACAGTCAGATGAACAAAGACAAAATGTGATCTGATGGTGTTGGTTATGTTTTAACATAATCATGTTGTGATCCGAAAAATGAAACTTATTGAGATAGTTTGGTTTAACTTGGTAATTACAGCAGCTCTGTGATTCTACAGCATATATGTGCATATATTATATTCATATAATCCCAAATATTTAACAAACATTGTTCTGATCAAAACACTTTCAAATGAATTTATTTAGAAACACAGACATCGATAATCAGCCTGTGAATCTCAACAATGGTGACAATAATAAAGCATGTTGCAGTGGCTGCCACCAATCACAACTCATTAATGGCTCCCATCATGCATTGTGGTATGAATAAATTATTATCTGAATTGTCTATGTAATGTACTTTTCCTAATTGAATATTCTGCTCATCACCATTGTTGAGATGCATAGACTGAATCTTTATGTCTGTGTGTGCCTAAAAGAAAGATTTTTCAAAACAACTTTTAGAAATCCTTTGTATTATATCTAAAATTCTGGATATTTATGCAGAATCACAGTTATGCTGTAATGAACAACATAAATCTAAGTCAGAAATAAGGATCTTAATGAGTTCAGTGATCAAGTTCAAATGATGATTGTCACAATATAACCAACACCATCAGATCACATTTTTTCTTTGTTCATCTGGCAGTTATAACTCAGATACAGCAGCCAAACAAAATCTACAGTAAACGTATAAGGGTCAAGAGCCCAACTAAAGTAAACAATGATCACCATAATGGTGACTTACAATTTGAGATTTTCTCCTTCAGTGATTCTGCTTGTTAACATCAGGTGTCTTCATTAATGCTCAATCATCACTCAATTAATCACTTAATTATCTCATTAACTTTAACACTCTTGAGTGTTAATTTAACACTCATATTTTAACACTTTAACACTCTTGAGTGTGGACTCATATACACTCCCAGGAGTGTTAATTTAACACTGGAGTTTTTGCTGTGTACTTTTAAACAGTAGCTACTGTTTGTCTGGAACAACATCAGGATAAAAAACAGTTCAGATCTGCTCTTTCTCTTGTAACAGAGCAGTATGAAGTAGTAGGACCTGCAGATCCTGTATTTGCTGTATCTGGTGAAGAAGTGACTCTGCCCTGTTCAGTCAAACCCAACATCAGTGTTGTGGACATGAGAGTGGAGTGGTTTAGACTTGATCTGAAAGACTCAGTGCATCTCTATGAGGATCATGACGACAGAAACACAGATCAGATTCAGTCCTACAGAGGAAGAACAAAACTGATCCTTCAAGAACTACAGAGAGGAAACGCATCACTCAAACTCTCAACAGTCCGATTCTCTGATGAAGGACTTTATAAGTGTTTAATTCAGTCTAATTCCTGGTATGATGACGCCACTGTTGATGTCAGAGTTGAAGGTGAGGAAACCAGTGAGAACTAGCATGCTCTTTTCACTGAACAAACTAACTCGAAAAAGCCAGAATAACAACAGAATGTTCTTCCTGTTGATCTGCAGCTGTAGGACGTCCTCCAGTGATCACTGTAGATGGGTTTGATCGTTCAGGAGGGCTTCATCTACAGTGTGAATCTGAAGGTTGGTATCCTGAACCTGATCTTGAGTGGCTGGACAGTGAAGGAGTCAGTTTGAGTTCAGAAACTACAGAGACACACAGAAACTCAGACAGATTCAGTCTGAAACACACCATCATTGTTTATCACAGTGGCAAGATTCACTGCAGAGTCAAACTGAGACATCACATGCTGGAGACACTGATTAACACCACAAGTAAGTGGTGATACTTCTGTTACTCTCTGTCACCCAGCGGGCACCTTGATGTCAAAATTACGTCACCAAATAGGTCAAAAATGAAAGTCATATTGACGTCAAAGTGTCGATGTCAATTTGATGTCAAGATTTTGACCTCTGCTGATGTCATTTTGCCAAACAAAAAGGTGAAATGCATGGCCGTACACTTATTACCAGCTTCACTTAAAACTAACCAGATTAACTTTACTTAATTTCCGGTTTAATGAAATCATATTTTGCATTTTAAAGTCACCATGATGGTGGTTAGCGTTTGCTTTAGTTGTACTCTTGACTCGTTAATATAAACATTTTTTTGGTTGCTATAATTGTGTTTATAAAGCACAATTGTTGTAGCTAAAAAAGCCATGAGAAAAATGAAATCAGGTGATGTTGGCTGTTTATTGATGATGATATCATCATGTAAATGCCTGAATCCCTGATCATGTTCAGTGTCTAATGCTTTGATTATATAGGACTTAAGGTTTTAATGTTGTTATATAATAGAAGCCTTTTAATTTTACAGAATGAGATCAGTGTTGTTTACTAAATTAATATAAAGGATTTTAAAAACATTTAGTGCATTAAACTTTTTCCTCTACATTATTACTTAGCCATCAAGAATCAGTGTATGACTCTCAACAATGGTGACAATCAATGAAATGCTTCATGCTGCAGTGCATGCTGGGTGCCACCAATCAAAACTCACCCTTATCTCCCAGCATGCATTGCGGCTTTAATAAATTATGCAGCTGGAGTTGATCTGATTATCTGGATATTTCGTTTGATTGTCACCATTGTTGAGATTCATATGCAGTTTCTTTATGTCTGTGTGCGTCTAAGTAATGCCATAGATGAAAGGTTTTTGTGCACTAAATAGTTTTTAAAAACCAAGTATATTATTTTATAAAACTGTTAGACATGCTGTAGAATCAAATGACTTCTATTATGAATAAAACAGTTTTAAAACCACAAGTACTATATAATCAAAACATTAGACACTGAATAAGATCAGGGATTCAGACAATTACATGATGATATCATCGTCATCATCAATAAACAGCCATCATCATCTGATCTCATTTTCTCATGGCTTTTTTAGCTACAACAAATATAGCAGTTATATTATATAATAGCAATTAGAGCAGCCAGAGAAAATTTTATATTAAAGAATCAAGGGTCAAGAGCACAACTAAAGCAAACGCTAACCACCATCATGGTGACTTTAAAATACAAAATATGTTGAATTGACATCAAATACCAACAAAGCATGACATCAAAATAACATCAAAATGACATCAGCAGAGGTCAAAATCTTGACATCAAATTGACATCGACACTTTGACGTCAATATGACTTTCATTTTTGACCTATTTCGTGATGTCATATTGATGTTAAATTGACATCAAATGCCCACTGGGGATGTTCTGATGATATTTTTGATGCAGTAAAAATAATGAATGGTTATCAGCTTATTATGTGAAGCTATAGGTAATAGCAGAATTAGGTTTATAATAGAGTTTTGTATCAACATTTTACTGTGTATGTGCCATTCAGAACTGAACATTATGTAAACACCTGTAAAAATATGTTTGATTTACACAATGTGTTTATTTACAGATAATAGATTTATTTCTTGGAGGACATCAGTCATCCTGATTTCAGTTTTTGTTGTGCTCGTTGTGATTGCTGGAATACTGATAGCTGTGTTCACTCATAAAAACAGAGGTAAAGTTCTTGTTTTCTTGCTATTTTATATGTTTTATGTAAATAAATAAGGCAGACTGCACTGTAAAACCTAACAGTAATATGTACTAAATACAACTGAGTTCACAGCACTCAAATATTACCGAAACTTGAATGACTGTAACAGAACTCAAACTGAATGAGTTATAGAACATTTCTAGATCCCAGAATGATAATTGTATAATTAAGTGATTAATTAAGTGATGATTGAGCATTAGTGATGATGAGCATCTGCTGTTAACAAGCAGAATCACTGAAGGAAAGAGAAACACAAGAACTACAACTGACTTCCAGCCACAGCAAAATCAACTGGAGATAAAAGAAGACATTAAATATCTCAAGATCTCAGCAGAGGAGGATTAAACAACTCCACGAACAGCATTACAAGCTTCACTTATTATTAACCACTTTGACTTTATTACTGCCATTCGTCTACAGAAGTTCTTATTAGAGAATTAACAAAGGTTTAGAAGTTGATGATTTGTTTTTCATTTAAGGTCACCATGATGGAGATCAGCATTTGCATTAGTTGAGCTCTTGACCCTTGACTTTTTGCACTTAAGATTTTCTTTGGCTGCTATAATTGAGTGGTTATAAAGCATATTTGTTATGACAGAAAAGCCAAGGAAAAGTCTGATCGGGTGTTGATGGTGAAGGACTGTTGATGATAATCATCATTTAGTGACGTGATTCAATGATTTCATTCAGAGTCTGATCTCTGATTAAAAGGGCAACATATTTGTTTCACTCAAAACTGTGATTCTACAGCATAAGAGCTAGCCATGTTGTAACCATCAGATAATATGAAGGATTTTACAAATAGTTGAGCACAAAAAGTTTCACAGAAATGGTATTGCATTACTAAGACTCACATAGACATCAAGATTCAGCATATGAATCTCAGCAATGGTGACCATTAAAAAATTATGCATGCTGGGTACTAGCATAATACAAAACTTATCCATGGCTCCCAGCATGCATTGCGGCATAAATCATTTTTTAATGGTCACCATTGTTGAGATTCATATGCTGATTCTTGATTACTGTGTAAGTCAGCATGTTACCATAGAGGTTTTTAAAATCTGATTGTCACAACAATGGGCCTTACAGCAGAATCAGTTCTATTATAATGAATAATACAAGTAATACATCACCTGTCTAATCAGAGAATCAAGTCACTAAATGATTATTTTTATCATCTGAACACAACCACATGCTCATATTTTCTTTTGGCGTATGTGCCATAACAAATGTGTTTTATAAACAATCAGTTACAGCAGCCAGAGGAAAAACTGGTGTTATAAAGTCAAGGGTCAAGAGCCCAACTAAAGCAAACACGGATCACTATCATGGTGTCTTTAAATGAAACTCAATAAATCATTACCATCTAACCCTCTGTTCATTCTCAATAACAACTTCTGTAGACGCATGACAAAAGTCAAACTGTTTAGTAATAAGTGAAGCTGGTAATGCTGTTTGTGTAGTGGTTTAATCCTCCTCTGCTGAGATCTTTAGAGATTTAAACGTCTTTTATCTTGAGTTTATTTCATCTAAGGCTGTGGTTGGAAGTCAGTTGTAGTTCTTTTGTTTCTCTTTCCTTCATTGATTCTGTTTGTTAACAGCAGGTGTTAATCACTAATGCTCAATAATCACTTAATTAATCACTTAATTTCTTGACTGCAATGTATATTAGGGCTGGGCGATATATCGCATCACATTGTTATGCGCATCTCGTCAGTAAAGCCGGTTCCTTGATTAGTAGTAAATCGCCTTCACCTGCTTTCAGATGGAGCGGCATTTACTACAAAGAGCCGTAGTTAACTGACAAGCTGAGCCATATCGCATTAATATCGCGGACGTATCGCCAGCGATAATTAATGCGATATGGCTCAGCTTGTCAGTTAACTACGGCTCTTTGTACACAGCAAAAACTCCAGTGTTAAATTAACACTCCTGGGAGTGTATATGAGTCCACACTCAAGATTGTTGAAGTTAATGAGATAATTAAGTGATTAATTGAGTGATGATTGAGCATTATTGAAGACACCTGATGTTAACAAGCAGAATCACTGAAGGAGAACATCTCAAATTGTAAGCCACCGTTATGGCGATCATTGTTTGCTTTAGTTGGGCTCTTGACCCTTATATTATTAACTTTAGATTTTGTTTGTCTGCTGTATCTGAGTTATAACTGCCAGATGAACAAAGAAAAAAAGTGATCTGATGGTGTTGGTTATATTGTGACAATCATCATTTGAACTTTATGGTTTTGATTTATGTTGTTGGTTACAGCATAACTGTGATTCTGCATAAATATCCAGAATTTTAGATATAATATAAAGGATTTCTTAAAAGTTGTTTTTAAAAAAAATCATTCTTTTAGGCACACACAGATATCAAGATTCAGTCTATGCATCTCAACAATGGTGACAAGCAGAATATTCAATTAGGAAAAGTAAATTACATAGACCAGTGGTTCCCAAACCTGTCCTGGAGGACCCCCAACACTGCACGTTTTCTTTGTCTCCCTAATCAAACACACCTGATTCAACTCATCAGCTCATTATCACATGGGTTAATGAGCTGATGAGTTGAATCAGATGTGTTTGATTAGGGAGACAAAGAAAACGTGCAGTGTTGGGGGTCCTCCAGGACAGGTTTGGGAACCACTGACATAGACAATTCAGATCATAATTTATTCATACCGCAATGCATGATGGGAGCCATTAATGAGTTGTGATTAGTGGCAGCCACTGCAACATGCTTTATTATTGTCACCATTGTTGAGATTCACAGGCTGATTATTGATGTCTGTGTTTCTAAAAAAATTCATTTGAAAGTGTTTTGATCAGAACAATGTTTATTAAATATTTTGAATTATAAGAAAAATGCTGATAATCATATGCTGTAGAATCACAGAGCTGCTGCTAACAAGTTAAACCAAACTATCCCAATAAGTTTCATTTTTCAGATCACAGCATGATTATGTCAAAACATAACCAACACTATCAGATCACACTTTTCTTTGTTCATTTGACTGTTATTAATCAATAACAGCAGACAAACAAAATTTAAAGTGAATGTATAAGGGTCAAGAGTCCAACTAAAGCAAACACTGATAATCATAACGGTGACTTACAATTTGTGATTTTCTCCTTCAGTGATTCTGCCTGTTAACATCAGGTGTCTTCAATAATGCTCAATCATCACTAAATTAATCACTTCATTATCTCATTACCTTTAACACACTTGAGTGTTAATTTAACACTGGAGTTTTTGCTGTGTAGTAAATGCCGCTCCATCTGAAAGCAGGTGATGGCGATTTACTACTAATCAAGGAACCGGCTTTACTGACGAGATGCGCATTGTAATGCCCGTTATATATTGGTCCAATCTGCCGGTCCGCCAATACACGGGGAAGGTTATCATGTGCTCTGTCCTCACTCATGCAAAGTATTGGTTGGTTAAATTTGTAATACATTGATCATATGTATTTACTCGTTAATTTCATCTGACTCCATAAATGAAAAGGTTTTAATGATATCTGTGGATCATTAATCATGAGTGAATGTTTGACTATTCCATTTAACTCTTCAATGAAAATAATATCAACGTCAGTTAGAATAATCAAATGTAACAATTTATTATGTCAGGTAAATGTATCATGCCAATTTCATAATCAATTCAAAGATAATCGATACAAAACATCAAATGCTCTGGAATAGAGAGAAGATGCAAACCCAACATTAAGAAATACGTGAGGCTGAGAGATCTATATCTCTCAGCCTAACGGACCGATCTGAAGTACAGAAAAGGCCCCGATCTCCCTGCTGCACTTCCTTAAATAGACAAACCTTTTCACCTGGTACCATGTGCTAACAATAGAAATTTGCATTCAGAGGTACACTGTAGCACCTCTTGGGGGTGCGTGACCATTTGCTTGAGAGACCAACCCCTCCTTGTATGCTAGTTATCCATAAACCTTCAAAAACCTTATTACCTTGTGTTTTACTTATTCTGGAAATAGGACATTTGTACCAGTCGCACTGTGATATTTTTTTTTTTTTTTTTCAATTTTTTATTTTTGCATTTTTTAATTTTCACAAAGAACAAAATAACAACTAGAAGGGTTCTACAAATACAGGTCTTCCATTTGCTTCATACATTTACGTGAGTTACATAACAAGTCCATTTCCACCATCGTTTTTTACATTTATGTGCTTCCAGTCTCAGGTCATGGGTCATTTTTTCCATTACGAATATTTCCTCCATAATATTCCTCCATTGGTCCAGACTCAAAGGTTCACTTTTCAACCAATTCCTCGTTATAACTTTCTTACTTGATATCAGCATCACTTTAATTAGATACATGTCTTCCCCTTTGACACCATCTTTAGGTAACAGGCCTAAATACAGAGACTGTGGGTCATTCGGTATTTTGTAACCCAAAATGTTTTCCATTTCTGTTACTATAGATTCCCAGTAGGGGCGAATTTTTATACATGACCAGAATACATGAGAGTGATTGACATTGACATCTCCGCAGAGTCTCCAACACTGTTGTTTTTTTTTTTAACTGTTTGCTTTTAATGAAGGGTGTAATAAAGTATCTCACCAAGTTCTTCCAGCCAAATTCTCTCCATTGTCTGGAGCTAGTAGAAGTTTGTTGTAAAAGACAGATCGAATGCCAATCATTCTCTGATAATTTAAGCTGCAGTTCTACTTCCCATTTCTGTTTTATGTATAGTGAGTCAAACCTATTGCAATTTTGTAAACATTTGTACAGCCTGGATACAGTTTTCGAGGGTAAATGTCTGTATGCCCCTGCGATCATACCTATTAATTCACTGCCCTCTTGAGAGAGGTGATTTTCAATGTCTTTATTATAAAAATGTCTTAGTTGGAAGTACCTAAATAAATCAGAGTTTTCCAAATCAAATTCCCTCTTCAAGTTTTCAAAAGATTTAAACTTTTTACCCTCTGTTAATGTACACACTGCGGTGATTCCCTTGTCAGTCCATCTTGTAAATGTGCTATCCATCTGACCACTTCTGAATTTTGGAGAGTACAATGGCCAGATCAACAATTTACTATCCCCCTCCATTTTGTATTTATTCAATATATCCCACCAGATCTTAATTGTTGTATCTATTATAGGATTTGGTTCTATAGGTTGGTTAAATGTTTTCTCACCCAGCCTCGTTTGTGGTTGCCATGTTCCGTAGTTAAGCTCAATATGTTTCCATTTGGAGTAATATTCTGACGAGCACCAATAAATTATATATCTCAACTGGGCAGCTAGGAAATATTCTTTAAAATTTGGAAGGGCAAGTCCTCCTCTTTTTTTCTCTAGTTGTAGAGTTTTGAACTTAAACCTTGGTCTAGCCCCCTTCCAAATAAATCTACTCACTTGTTTATCCCATTTTTCAAATTGAGTTTTTGGTATACTAATTGGCAGTGAAATGAATAGGTACAGCAATCTAGGCAACACATTCAATTTTATCACCTCTATCCTTGAGCTTAAATCCATTACTAGAGTTGCCCATTTTGTCAGATCTTTTTGTATAACTTCATTAATCTTATTATAATTAGCCTCATATAATGCGTTTAGTTCTCTAGTCAGATAAACACCTAAATATTTTATTTTTCCTGAATCCCATTTTAATTTGTAAGCTCGTCTAATTGAGTCAGCTGGTCTGTATTTTATACAAAGAACTTGGGTTTTTGAAATGTTTAACTTATACCCAGATTTCCCTCCAAAATCTTTTAGTAACGTTAAAAGTTTAGGAAATGTATAATCCGGATTGCTGAGGTATATAATAATATCATCTGCAAAGAGACCTAACTTATGTTCATCCTTAGCGACTGTGATTCCTTTAAGTTCTTTACTTTGTCTTATACACTGAGCCAAAGGCTCTATAAACAAGGCAAATAGGGAGGGACTCAGACAGCATCCCTGCCTTGTCCCCCTGAAGAGCTCGAATCCGTCTGTTAAGTCGCCATTTATTTTAATTCTAGCCACTGGTTTATCATATAAGGCCTGTATACATTTAATGATATTTTTATCAAAACCCATTCTTTTCAATACCGCAAAAAGGAAATTCCAGGAGACTCTATCAAAAGCCTTTTCCGCGTCAAGACTTACTAAGGCTGTAGGAATACTCTGTTTATTGACTTCATTAATTATATGTAATGTACGCCGAATGTTATCTTGCGTTTGGCGACCTTTTATAAAACCTGTCTGGTCCTCATCTATCAGGTCTGGGAGGAAGGTTTCTAATCTTCTAGCTATTATAGACGTGAATAATTTATAATCTACATTCAAAATGGAAATTGGACGATAGGACTCACATAACTCTTTATTTTTACCTTCCTTTGGTATGACTGTTATCATGGCCTCTTTCCATGAGGGAGGACATTTTGCATGTTTGAGTGTCCAATTGAAGGATTCCAACAATAGAGGGGCAAGGTCTTCTTTATAAACTTTGTACTATTCGCTAGGATAGCCATCTGTCCCTGGGCTTTTTTTGCTTTTCAGTCTACTGATAGCATTATCAAGCTCTTTTTTAGTAATGGGTGAATTTAATGATCCATTTTGAATAGTTCCTATGGAGGGAAGATCTAATTTAGCTAAATAATCTTCAATTTCTTTTTTATCTACTTGTTCTGAATGGTTATACAGAGATTTATAATATTTATAAAATATATTTTTGATTTCCTTAGGTTCATATTTTATATCCTTACTTTCTGGATCTCTGATTTTGTTAATTGAGTTCCTTATTTGCTGTAATCTTAATCTTTTTGCTAATATTTTGGTTGCTTTGACCTGATTCATAAAAGATTTGTTTTGTGAATCTAAGTTTCTTTTCTGTCTCCTCATTTGCCATGTCTGATAATTGTTTTCTAATTCCTTTTATCACTTCAGCCAATTTATCACTCTTATCTGTATGCTGTTGTTTTTCTAGTTTTCTCATATTTTGTTCTAAATCAGCTTGTAGTAGCTTTTTCTTTTTTTTAATGTGTGCTAGCCTTGATATCAAGTTTCCTCTCATCACTGCTTTTATAGTGTCCCATAATATTGTTGGCTCTATTTGTTCATCCTTATTATTGGCTATACAGTCTTGAATCTCTTTTTTGATTTCTTGTACCACGATTTCATTATTAAGGATATTAACATTCATTTTCCATAATGTTGTTTTGTTTGGACTGTCAAGAAGTATAGTTAAATATATAGCATTGTGATCTGACACATCTGCTATTCCGGTTTCACAGTCTATTACCCGATGTCTATCTATAGTATTCATCAGAAAGTAGTCAATCCTAGAATGTACCTTATGAGCAGCAGAATAATGTGTATAGTCTCTCTCTAATGGATGCAGAACTCTCCAAACATCACACAGACCTGCATCTTTTATTAGAATATTAATAATCTTGGATTTGATGTTTTTATATCTTTTAGTACTAGTTGTGTCTTCAGTGTAATTCAAAATTGTGTTCCAATCGCCACCACATATCAAAATCCCCTCACTCATTATTGTTATTTTGTCAAACAATAAGTTAAAGAATGTTTTGTCTTCCTCAGGGGGTGCGTACACATTGACTAATGTGACAACAGAATGATCAATCCTCCCTTTAACAATCACATATCTGCCATATTTATCTGAACATTCCTCAGTCAATTCAAAATTAACAGTGTTTGAAATTAGGGTAATAACTCCTCTCCTTCTGCTATTCTTGTACGAACTATAAAAGGAATTTATGTAACCAAGCTTTTAAAATTTCTCATGTTCTTCATTTGACATATGAGTTTCTTGTATAAATATCACTTGCATTTTATCTCTTTTCAATTTCGTCATCACCCTACTCCTCTTTATCGGGTTACCCAGACCATTTACATTTATTGTCTCAATTTTCAGTTTACATGACCCACTCATACCCTGAGTAAATTATTGCTGTAGACCCCACTAGTGAACAGAAACTATTAACAAAAACAAAAAACTTTACAAAATAAAGTAAACAAAGACAATGAAACCGGGGATACCTGTGACTCCAACTCAAAGGGAAAAATATCTCTCCCAACTTGGCCCCGTCGGTAGGCCTAGGGTAGTGTCTCCCGTAAGGGGAGGGCCCTATGTAAGGTTTGGAAACTACTTCCATCCTAAATGTCCAACGTCCTAACTCCTCTGGTGCCTCTCCTTCAGTCCTGTGAATTACTGAGGCCTTCCTGTGTCAATGATTCAAACTCTCCTCATCATTAATTTTTTCCCGCTTCTCTGAAACTCCATCAGTTTCTCTTTTGCCCTCTGCGCCGTAGGGACTCTATGCTCTCGCCGGGGACGCACCTCCCGCTGCCATCCCAAGGACCTCTGTAATCGAGTCTCCATAGCGACTTCTTCCGTAACCGCTGTCGGCACATCCACTTCCAAGCCCCGCTTCCGCAACTCCATCCCAGCTTCATGTGCGCTGCTATATGTTCCAACGCCACTCTCCCAATGAATTCGTATGCTCGTGTAGGGTGTTTGGAAACGAACACCTTTTTCCTTCAGCACTTTCTTAATCTCTTGATATGCCATGCGTTTTTGGACGATCTCAGTTGCATAATCGTGGTCAAAATAGATATTTCTCCCATTTGACTGAATGCGTCCTTTTTTCCACGCTTCTTTGAGAATTAACTCTTTAGTAGTAAATTCTTGAAAATTTACGATAATATGTCTCGGGTTATTATTGGGTCGGGGCCTGGCTGCGAAGACTCTGTGGGCTCGCTGAATTTTAAGATCCAAGTCTGCTGGCAAAGATAACTCACGCTTGAGGAAATCTGTCACGAATTGCGTCACCGACTTCCCTTCCTCTCCTTCTCCAACCCCGAAAAGACGAATGTTATTCCTTCGCGATCTGGATTCGAGATCGGTCAGTTTGTTTTGTATACTCCTCTGTCGCTTAATGCTTTCAGTCAGCGCTTCAGTCAAATCCAGTGTCATGTCCTCAATACGTCCCACGCGATTCTCCGCTTCTTCCATTCTTTCAGTCAGGCCTCCCACTTCCTCCGTCAGGATGTCAAGTTTATTACCCATCTCCTGGCGCAGGGCATTGATGTCCTTCCTTAGTTTGTCATTGTCCTCCTTCAGTTCAGATTTAAGCGTTTCTATTGCTTCCAATATAGCGCTCGAGGTTTTTTTAGTTCCGCCCGGGCTCGTGCTTGCTTGCTCAGTTGCGTTGCTAGCTTTTGTCGCGGTTATTGATTTATCTCCTTTAGGCATTTTGCGTCTTTTTGGCCTTTAAAGTTTTGAACCCCACTCAAATGCTTAACTTAATCTATTAATGGATAATATATTTTCGAGTTTTGGAGGGTATTTTCCATCAATCTCGGAGAGCGGCCACCAAACACGTCTGTCTCGTTACACCATCACCGGAAGTCCACCGCACTGTGATATTTTAAATGATACCAAACATGAAAATACTCTGTGATAATCATTTACATTAAACTATACATTTTCTTGGGAGAAATCAGGTGATCATCTGAGCATAAGAGAGAGGGGGTGAGGGGAGAGGGAAAGAGATGTAGATTAGGATGATTCGGAGGTGAGACTTTCGTCTCAATGGTGCACGAGGGCCAGTTCAAATGGTAATCTCCAGAGAGGTCCTTTTGTCCTCTCAGGGTCTGGTCACCCCCAAAACAGACTGTCTGGAATTTCCTAATTTATCAATTCTTACAGTTTTCCCTCCTTGACTCCGTGGGTCAAATTCAAATGAGCTCCTATGGAGTCACTGATTAACATCTGTTGTAATCCTTGAGAACATTGTCTTTTCAATGTTAGCATCTGTATAAGCTTGCAGAGGACTGTGTTCACCTGCAGAACACCTGGTCTCACCAGGTGTATGTTGCTTGAGTCCAGCAGGTGGATGAAAGCATTCAGGTTTTCTTCCTGTGATCTTGAGATGTGAGCAAAGTTCGTAGAGTCAATCTGGACCTTTGTTACTTGTTCAGTTGACGTGTAATTCCTCCATGGAGAAACTTCTGCTTCTCTGGCACCTTCTCCACGATGATGATCTGACCCTTCTTGACCGATCCTGTCACCTCCAGCGGTGCGGTTGTCTGGGCAGACCTCAGTGGATGAAGGGCTTCTCCTTGGTTCACACTGCTTTGTGTGAAAAGCCTGAGACACCTGAAAAGCATCTTAAATGTCCACTTCACGATTGAGCACTTATGAACTTGAAGTCGTATGGAAATGCATGGGAACACATAATGCAACAAAACAAAATCATGTCATGTCTAATATAAAATATCATGTTCATGTCAGCAAGTGCGAATGGTACATCTGGTCTCAAATGTTTCTCAGGGTCATGTAGAATGGTCTCATTTCCAATTCTTCACTACCACTGTGATGTTAAATGGTAGTGGAATTTAAATATTCTTGGTCTGAATTATTCAAAGGAAATGCAGCAAGAGGTCGGTGTAGCCTAAATAAATAACAGCAATAATAATATTCGATCACAATTAGAAATGCATGTATATAATAATCACTTTGTTCATGAATCTTCCAATGCAAGCCACCTATGCAGATCTAAGAAGTGACTTGGAACATGTTTAGGCGTATAAGAATGGAGATTGTTCATTCATTGCAACAGTGTTGTGTGTGTGTGTATGTGTGTTTGTGTTGGTGAGAGAGAGAGAGACAGTGTGCGTGTGTGTGTGTGTGTGTGTGTGTGTAGATTATGTTGATGATGTAGGAGCCCTGGGAAAAGTGAAGCAGCGCAGGTGCGGAAATAAGGCACATGTAAATGTTGATAATAAAGAGCAGACCTGAGTTCTACACGAGGTGTCAGTAAGTTTGTATACACATATATACATGGTGTCAGAAGTTAGCCTAAAGTGACGATGGCACAAGGACTTCGCAAGATTGACCCCCTCGTCTTTGACGAGAACATTGCGGACAATTGGACTAAGTTCAAGCGCGAATGGCGCATATACAGCAACGCCGGTCTTTCAGCAGCAACCGAAAAAGTGCGAGCATACACATTTCTCAACCTCGCTGGTCCCGATGCCCAAGATAAATATGACAATTTCACTTTCGAGGAGGAGGAAGATCTGGAGGATTCAAAAGTACTGGTAAAGAAATTTGAAGAAATCTGCCTGCCTGTAAAGAATGTAATTATGGACAGACATGCATTTAATACAACGAACCAGACGCCGCACGAAACAATCCAGTCCTACGTTTCAACGTTAAAAACACTAGCCAGAAAATGCGAATTTGGCACGTTGCACGACGAACTGATTAGAGATCGATTGGTATGTGGCATTCACAATGACAACATCCGCACACAGCTGCTGAAAGAAAAAAATCTAACTTTAAACTCAGCTATTGAAATATGCATGTTACATGAGCAGTCTGAAAAAGGAAACAAAGAAATAAAAAAAGAAGCAGGTATCAAAGAGCTAAAGAAGGAAAGTGAAGTTTGTGCAGTGCAATATTTTACGTGTTCTAACTGTGGAGGCCAGCACTCATCTGACCGCAGCAGCTGTCCAGCCTTCAACAAGCGCTGTAATGCGTGTGGGAAATGGAACCACTTCTCTAAATGCTGCAGATCGAGCAAAACACGCATCTACAACAGATCAGAACAAGGTTCATCTCAGTCAAACAGAGCACCCCACACGATACGCAGAGGAGGACAGACACATAGAATTAGTGAACTAGATGCACAAATTGCATATGAACCAGCAGATCTGTTCTACTGTGAAAGTGTAGAGGTGCCAGCTGATAAGGGAGAGATATTTACCATCCTTTCCACTTCCAACACAGGGAAGCAACTTGAGGTGAAGATTGACCCTGGAGCCCGTGCAATGTACTGTCCAGAGGTGTTCTCCAGCACATCGACCCAGGAGCTCATGTCGATCACAGCCATGTAGTCAACCTTGTGGCCTTTGGCGGTCAGATCATAAGGACACTAGGTGTCACTAATGTAAATTTCACATGCGGGACACTACAGTTCCATGTTGTCGACAATGATGTAAAACCTCTATTGGGCCTCAGAGACAGCATCAAATTAGGCTTTGTGCAACTTGGCCCGAATGTGCATGATCTCCAACAAGGGGACCCTGAGCTCACAGAGTATAAAGATCTCTTTGACTGCAGCACCATAGGCAAACTACCGGTAATGTATCACATGCGCTTGGACCCCTCTGTGCGCCCTACAATATGTGCTCCCAGACGAGTGCCATTGGCAATGAAGGACAAAATTATCAATGAACTCAACAGAATGACTGAACTGGGTGTCATTAAGTCAGTTCAGGAGCCCACTGAGTGGGTCTCATCTCTGGTGGCTGCACGTAAGAAAGACGGTGCCGTAAGACTGTGTATTGACCCTGTCCACCTCAAGGCCCTCCTCAGGCCACATCATCCCATGAAAACAGTCGAACAGGTGATCGCTGACATGCCAGGAGCCAAGGTGTTCAGCATCCTTGATGCTAAGTGTGGGTTCTGGCAGGTGCCACTCAGTGAGGAATCATCAAAGTTGACAACCTTCATGACCCCAGTGGGCCGATATGCCTTCCTGCGCATGCCCTATGGGATATCAACGGGTAGTGAAGTCTTCCAAAGGTGTATGGAGCAGCTCTTTGAAGGACAACCATGTGCGATCGTCGTTGACGACATCCTCGTCTGGGGCAGAACAAGAGAAGAGCATGACCAGCGCCTCCGCCAGGTCATGGACAGAATACGTGCCGTAAACCTTAAGCTTAACCCTGACAAGTGCCGTTTTCGGGTGTCTGAGGTGTCGTATGTGGGTCACCTTCTAACTGACCAGGGCATAAAGCCCGACCCTACAAAAACAGATGCAGTCCGTTCTATGCCAACCCCAGAAGACAAGCATGGAGTCCAAAGGTTCTTGGGCATGACAAACTATTTGTCAAAATTCATCCCAGGCTATAGTGAAACTACAGCACCCCTGCGTCAACTCTTGCTTCAGGATGTAGAGTGGTGCTGGCAGGAGCACCACATGGCAGCATTCACCAGACTCAAGGAGCTACTCACGAGTCCCCCTGTACTTCAGTACTTTGACGTGCATCAGCCTGTGGTATTATCTGCAGATGCTTCGCAGCATGGCCTGGGTGCTGTCTGCCTCCAAAACAACAAACCGGTGGCGTTTGCCTCAAGAGCACTTACAGAGACTGAGTCACACTACGCTCAGATAGAGAAAGAGATGCTGGCCCTTGTCTATGCTTGTCAGAAGTTCCACGACTACATATATGGCCGTCCAGTGACTGTCGAAACTGATCATCAGCCTCTCATCACGATTCTAAAAAAACAACTGCACTCAGCCTCTGCACGCCTTCAGAGGATGATGCTTAAGCTGCAGCGCTATAACCTCAACGTCATTTACAAGAGAGGGAAAGAGCTATACCTAGCAGATGCGCTCTCGCGTGCACACCTGCCCTCCACTGACTGGGCTGAAACTAGTGAGGATTACGATGTGATGACAGTGGAAGTTCTCTCTTCCAGGAGAATGGTGGAATTGAGACAGGAAACACAGGCAGACTATCTGTGCAGGCGCCTATCTGAGGTCGTTGCCGAAGGCTGGCCTGACTCATCAAAGAAGCTGCCACATGACCTCAGGCAGTTCTACGCCTTAAGAGATGAACTCACAGTTGATAATGGCCTATTGCTCCGTGGTCAGCGTTTCATCATTCCCAACTCACTGCAACACTATTATATCAGACAGCTGCATCAGGGTCACCCGGGCCTAGAAGCAACAAAACGCAGGGCCAGAGAAACCATGTTTTGGCCCAGCATATACCAGGACATTGAACATGAAATCTCCAGATGTGCTCCATGTAATGCCCTCAGACCACACCAAACAAAGGAGCCCCTTCAACTGCATGATATACCAGACTTGCCATGGGCCCTCACAGCAGCGGATGTTTTTGAGTGGGAGGGGAAAGAACACCTGGTACTCGTCGACTCTTACTCCGGCTGGTTTGAAATAGACCAACTACCAAACGTGACCAGCGCGACCATTATAACCAGGCTAAAGCGCCACTTTGCCACCCATGGAGCTCCCCAACAGCTAATGACTGACAACGCAGCATATTTCACAAGCAGGGAGTTCCAAGAATTTGCCCACATATGGGACTTTTGCCATGTCACCAGCAGCCCCCATTACCCTCAATCAAATGGGCTAGCTGAGAGTGCTGTACGCTCAGCCAAACACCTGCTGGAAAATTTGCACGTGATGGTACGGATGTATATGCGGCACTGCTCAATTTACGTAACATACCAAGGGATGGGCTGCCCTCACCAGCCCAGCGCCTGCTTTCTCGGCGCACTAAGACTCTCATTCCCATGACCAAGGTTATGTATGTGCCAAAGGTAGAAACACAGGTCCGGGCAGCTCTGACACGGACCAGACAGAGAGGAAAGAAACATTACGACAGATCAGCCAGACCTTTGGCTTCGTTGCAAGCTGGGCAGACAGTGAGAATGCAGACGAACAGGGGATATGACAGATTGGCGACGGTAATAGGAAGAGCACCGCAGCCAAACAGCTACCAGGTTCAGTCTGGAGATGCCACATATGTGAGAAACAGGCGCCATTTACTACACACACCTGAACAATACACCCCTCCCACAACAGCAGAGGCCTCACTCAGCACCAACAGTGACCCTCTGCCAGAACCCCAGCCTTATGGTGAACAGCCGCAATCAGAACAGGTGCAGGAACCACCCGTAGTTGTCACCCGTTCAGGAAGAATATCAAAGCCCAACCCCCGGTACAAAGACTACACTACTTAAGTGTAGAGAGGTCCCTTTCCTCTGTTGCAGCAGCCCTGTTCCGTGTGGCTAAAAAAAAAAAAAACGATGTTTGGAACGATGTTAAATGTTTTACCTTATTTTGTGTGTCAGGTCGTACACTGCTCCCAGTTCTACTGCACTTACATAGCAGAAAAGGTTAGGGCTAACTGTTACTATGTATACCCATCATTAAGAAGGGGGATGTAGATTATGTTGATGACGTAGGAGCCCTGGGAAAAGTGAAGCAGCGCAGGTGCGGAAATAAGGCACATGTAAATGTTGATAATAAAGAGCAGACCTGAGTTCTACACGAGGTGTCAGTAAGTTTGTATACACATATATACAGTGTGTGTGTGTGTGTGTGTGTGTGTGTGTGTGTGTGTGTGTGAGAGAGAGAGAGAGAGCTGGCTAAGTCACAGTCGATGACAGGGTTAAATTGTAAATTTTGTAATTGATTGAAGTGCTCACACTTCAGATCTGTCCGTTTTTATGATATTTCTGTTATTAGTGGTAAGTTGAGAAATCAGGGGCCCTCTGATTTTCCAACCACCTCAATAACAATCAGAAAGTTTGAACATTTTGAAATTTTATAGCAGGTCTGTCTCTGCTTTATACTTTGCATCATTGACTTGTGACTGTAGTCATTCATATGTATATTTCTGTGTTTTCCAGTGAGTTGGCAGTGTGTTGTGAATAGCTTATGCTACTATGTGTGTCTCTTTTAGACTGTCATGACCAACCTACGTGTCTGAAGCTATCTGGATCTGTTTGTGTGAAGATGATACATTTTCGTATGTGTAGTGTTCAGTTGTGAGGGTATAGTGATGGAGGTGTGTGTTCAGTGTTCATGTCTAGGAGATGGGTGGAATCTAATCTACTGTATAACAATTGTGTTGCAAATTTTGATCCAGTTCTAAACTGGGAGGCCATATTTATGCAGTAATGTAATAGTGTGACGTGTGAAAAGGCCTTTTGTAATGTCTTTTCACCCATCTCCCGGGTCTCAGGTTATGCTCTAACAATTCCGCTGTGCTGGATTTGCTCCAGGTGGGCTCCTGCCCCTCCTGGCATCCTTCTTCCGAGGAATTTGCAGGAGTAAGCCTAAGACAGAAAACAGAGAAGAGCGAACCACAGATAAAATTCAGACATGTAGAATTCTTTTACTTGTTCCATTATCATGTCAGTAGCAATTTTAATTCCAGATGTCACATGAAACCGAGTTTCATTGACCAAGTCTGAATTGTTGCTGTTGTTTCAGTGTGTTGTGACACCTGAAGCTGCTTTCTCAGTTCAGCCTTCAGTTCGCTAAAAAACTGTGGTACTTCTGTCTGCGGTTTAGCATTTCACACCCTCCTCGTAAATTTACTTAATTTCACCCTCCTCGTAAATTTATTTCTCAGATTAGATTACATTTTAGTTGTTGCACAATTTGGTTTGCTATTACCTGTGCCACAATTCTAGCCGTGTTTTCTAACGGTGAAAAATAAAGGCATAACCCTCCCCTTTTTTGGCACTGGGTAGCACAAATGAAATTCTGTTTCAGAAATTCAATTTTAATGACGAAAGTCACACTTCTCCAATTATTATCCTACTCTGCGAGTGTAATATAATGTTTATTATAATTCAAGTTATAATATAATTATATTCTTTAACAATACAAGTCCAATTATATTGTTTTCAGTCTCTGAAGAGTCTCTGGAACAACTTAACGCATGGTCAAATCTCTACTTGTTCTCATGTCAATACATTTGAATATGAAAAGGCTTTTGGCTCAGGACTGATAAGATGTACATTGGCTGTTTCTCTTTTCTAGGTTTCAAATACCTTTTCTTCTCATTTAGTCTTTTAAATGGCCATTTTAACGTTTGATTATTCTATTTACTCTTACTTTATATTTTCCGTTTATACATCAGGGAAACTATATCGCTTTCCAGTCCTTCTCCTAAGGATGCACGACACAATCTCGCCAGTCTGATTCTCAAAACAGAGGTAATTGGCTAAACATCTGAGATTTGCCGTATTCACACGTACAAAATAACAGACACTTACATAGCCCCCTTGAATGCCACCTCAGGAACTTAATCAAATTGTTTCACTTTAGTAGAGGTCATGACCACCATAAAAGACGTTAGTCGATCAACTTACTTTTCTTAAAATGGCTTTGGTTTAGTCAAGCCCGTGGTATAACCACGTACACGTATCTAAAGGAACATTTAAATGAGAACAGAGGTTATGGAACGCACCCGAATCCAGGTTGATCAAATAGCATTCGCTAATTCTGGATGGAAATAACTCGCCCCCCTCATTCAAGTACACTTAAATCTGATATCAGTATTAGTCGTCACTAATGTCTAGCGCAGGCTTGTGGAAATATACGAATCCGGTAATCTATTTTGGAAAATAATTGCAGAGTAATCCAGAATGAGTTCAAACGTGACAATATTTCGTTCTCTGAGGCCTTAAATATGAAAAGTTTCAGGATTAATGAGATGCGTTCGCTGTTTCTGATTTTCAAATTCATTGTGAATCACATTATAGCCACCAAATTTAGCATAGACACACGTGTTTAATTCAGTTTACACAGGACACATGGCCTAGAATACAACATCTACAACCTTTTACCTAAGTGTTCCAAATACACTCACAGCAAAGCAATAGAATACAACATCTATATCACCTTTGCCTAAGTCTTTCAACTACACTTACAGTAAAGTAATCCTGTGTTTAAAGAATACACTTTAAATTAGCCTATGTGCATGTTGTAGCACAAACAACCAAATTGTGTTCTATGTGCACAATGTGTTAAGCACAACTTCAAATTTGAAAATTCACAGAATTAATGCATACTTTTTAATCCCATCGTGTTAAAGTTTTAGCATTTAGCATTAGCCTTGAATGCAGCATGGCTTTAGCATTTAGCGTAGCCTTGAGCGTTTTGAAAGCAATATGGACAATAGCATTTAGCATTAGCCTTGAGCGCAGCATGGCTTTAGCATTTAGCGTAGCCTTGAGCGTTTTGAAGGCAACATGGACAATAGCATTTAGCATTATCCTTGATATTTGAGTTTTAGCCTGTAAATCATATCATGCTGTTTTCCCAAAATTTTTCTTTCATAAACAATGCATCGATCTGCCTTTTTATTTATAAAATCATGTGTTTTCCGATCGTTTACAAACTTAGATTTTTCTTTCTCTGTTTTCTGTTAGTTTGCTCATTCTCGTCACGTGTTGCTGGTTTCAACAATGGCCGGAAAAAAATGCGGCTGATTTTAAAACTTTTTAGGCTTGACTTTTTCAGCTCTTCATCCAGTTATCAATTATTTGGAAGATGTTATTCTCACTTTAGGTTTCGCTTCCTGTTGCTTAGGCAAAACAAGGATATCTTTAAAATCTAATCACTCTTCATCTGGCTGCGGCATCACGCTTACCCATAAACAATGCAAACATTTCTTCAAAACTTCTAAGAATGCAAAGAAAATTGACTTACCACAACCACGGAAGAAAGAGAAGATGTTAAAACCTCTTGTTGATTCTAAACTCCCAATACTTGCTGAAAAGAACGTTTCTCACCTGTGTTGCGAGATCACGTCGCCGAGGTCACCATTTTGTAAGGCCCGTCTATATTGGTCCAATCTGCCGGTTCGCCAATACACGGGGAAGGTCTCACGTGTTCTGTCCTCACTCATGCAAAGTATTGGTTGGTTAAATGCAATACATTAATCATGTATTCTCTCGTTAATTCATCTGACTCCATAAATGAAAGGTTTTAATAATATCTGTGCCTCACTAAAAGTGAGCGAATGTTTGACTATTCCTTTTAACCATTAAATGAACAATGTCAAAATCAGTTAGAATAATCACATGTAATAATTTAATATTTCAGATATCAGAGATCAATTCCACAATCAATTCAAATATCTAGAACATGGTTATACATTGGTTACACCAAATAATCTTACCCAGTTTGTACCTGAGATAGAGAGAGAGAAAGGGATAGAAAGAGATAGAAAGAGAGAGAGAGAGAGAGGGAGGGAGGGAGAGAGAGAGAGGGAGGGAGGGAGGGAGAGGGAAAGGGAGAGGGAGAGGGAGAGGGAGAGGGAGAGGGAGAGGGAGAGGGAGAGAGGGAGAGGGAGAGAAAGACAGAGACCCTATTCCATTCGTGTCCAGCAAAGAAGAGACCCCCAGAGAGAGCAAGCACACCTTCCTTTATCCCCTAGACCAGGTGACATGGGGGATGGGGGAGGCCAACTCTCAAAATGGCTTATAATTCAACAAAAGGGGGGTGGCATTATCTGGACCAGTTTTCTCTAAACTTCTATAAACCTTATTTCCTTTTATTTTATCTATCTGGATATGAGATATCTGTACCACTCACTTTGAGACATTTCAAATGACACCAAAAACATAACAGTCAATGATAAACATTCACATTAAACCATGTTCTTGTGTGAGTTCTTCGTTATTTCTGAGAGGAAATGAACCTCACTTCCTGTATGGGGGAGGTCGAATGTTAATTAGCTAGCAGGGCTCTTTGTCTCAGACCCCAACCGGTATTTTCAGTCTTACAGCATAATAATGTGATGCGATATATCGCCCAGCTCTAATTCTAACACAATAAAACAACATCAATGTCACAACAGTGGTCTGGGAAAAGCACGCAAAAGTCCTGGCAGAAGCGATGCATAAGGATGTAGTGAAATTATTATTTTCAACTTAGTGTTAACTACTAATTGTTGCAAACTGGTACTACCTAGGGCTGGGCGATATATCGCATGACACTGTTAGGCGCATCTCGTCAGTAAAGCCGGTTCCTTGATTAGTAGTAAATCGCCTTCACCTGCTTTCAGATGGAGCGGCATTTACTACAAAGAGCCGTAGTTAACTGACAAGCTGAGCCATATCACGGACGTATCACCAGCGATAATTAATGTGATATTGCTCAGCTTGTCTCTTTGTACACAGCAAAAACTCCAGTGTTAAATTAACACTCCTGGGAGTGTATATGAGTCCACACTCAACAGTGTTAAAGTTAATGAGATAATTAAGTGATTAACTTAGTGATGATTGAGCATTATTGAAGACACCTGATGTTAACAAGCAGAATCACTGAAGGAGAAAATCACAAATTGTAAGCCACCGTGATGGCGATCAGTGTTTGTTTAGTTGGACTCTTTACCCTTATACATTCACTTTATATCAGTCAAATGAACAAAGAAAAGTGTGATCTGATAGTGTTGGTTATGTTTTGACATAATCATGCTGTGATCTGAAAAATGAAACTTATTGAGATAATTTGGTTTAACTTGTTAGCAGCAGCTCTGTGATTCTGCAGCATATGATTATCAGTATTTTTCTTATAATCCAAAATATTTAATAAATGTTGTTCTGATCAAAACACTTTCAAATGAATTTATTTAGAAACACAGACATCAATAATCAGCCTGGGAATCTCAACAATGGTGACAATAATAAAGCATGTTGCAGTGGCTGCCACCAATCACAACTCATTAATGGCTCCCATCATGCATTGCGGTATGAATAAATTATGATCTGAATTGTCTATGTAATTTACTTTTCCTAATTGAATATTCTGCTCATCACCATTGTTGAGATGCATAGACTGAATCTTGATATCTGTGTGTGCTTAAAAAGAAAGATTTTTTTTTTAAAAACAACTTTTAAGAAATCCTTTATATTATATCTAAAATTCTGGATATTTATGCAGAATCACAGTTATGCTGTAACCAACAACATAAATCAAAAACATATAGTTCAAATTATTATTGTCATAATATAACCAACACCATCAGATCACTTTTTTTTGTTCACTCAACACTCCAGTGTGGACTCATATACACTCCCAGGAGTGTTAATTTAACACTGGAGTTTTTGCTGTGTACAAAGAGCCGTAGTTAACTGACAAGCTGAGCCATATCGCATTAATTATCGCTGGCGATACGTCCGCGATATGGCTCAGCTTGTCAGTTAACTACGGCTCTTTGTAGTAAATTCTGCTCCATCTGAAAGCAGGTGATGGCGATTTACTACTAATCAAGGAACCGGCTTTACTGACGAGATGCGCATAACAATATCGCGATTTAAATCGCCCAGCCCTACTTTCAACCGAGGAGGTCGAACCGGCGTCGAGATGAAAGGACATGAAATGGACTTTCAGGCAAATGACACTTACTCAGTTGATGATAATTTATGTGTCACAGTTAGACATTGTCTTTAAAAGTTGGAAAATGTGAAAATGAAAAGGATTTATATATACAGTATATATAAAAATCTCATTACAGTCAACGATTGTACCCTGTCAAAGCCAATTTTGTACAATTTTTGTACTGTTAAATAAAGGTACATAATTGTCACCACAGGTACAAGATTGGTCTCTTAAGGTACAAATCACAAGGGTACAAATATGTACCCTATGCCAAGGGTAAAATATTGTACCCTTGAGGGTACAGCCCCAGTGACAAGACATTGTACCCCTAAAAGTACAATTATGTACATTATTTTCTGAGAGTGAAGGAAATATGTGTATATAGTCTATACATTGAATGATGTTTTCTCTTGTCTTTATTCTGAAATTTCTTCAGTACACACTCAACTGCTGAATGAGAAGAACAGAATACAAAATGGTGAATCTGTCTTTATTAAATCATCTAATTCAGTATTAATGTCAAGTCTGTTTTCATCCATACAATATTTAATTAATTGGCATTGTATATTCACATACTTTTTTGTATATCTCCTGTGATTTATTGTTCCTCAATCAGAAATTATATCTGTTATTAATGCTCATGTTGTCTGAATTGTTTTCTCTTGTCTTTATTCTGAATTTTCTTCAGCATTCGATCAACTACAGGTTGAGAAGAGCAGAATACAACATGGTGAATCTGTCTTTATTAAATCATTTAAGTAATAATGTCGAGTTTGTTTTCATCCACAAAATATTTAAATAACGGACATTGTGTATTCACATACTTTTGTGTGTATTTCCTGTGATTTGTAGTTATTGTTCCTCAACCAGAAATTATATCTGTATTTAATGCTTCGGTTGTCTGAATTGTTTTCTCTTTGCTTTATTTAGTATTTTCTTCAGCACACGATCAACTACAGGATGAGAATAGGAGCATTCAGAATGAGCACAGGAAAATACAACATGGTGAATCTGTCTTTATTAAATAATTTAATTCAGTATTCATGTCAAGTCTGTTTTCATTCACAAAATATTTCATTAACAGACATTGTCACTTCTGTGTATTATAGCTGTTGTTATTTGTAGTTATTGTTCCTCATTCAGAAATTATATTTAAATTGAATGCTTCTGTTGTCTGAATTCTGTTTTTTCTCATCTTTATTCTGAATTTATTTTAAGCATACGATCAACTACAGGATCAGCACAGGAGCATTCAGAATGAGAAGAGCCGAATACAACATGGTGAATTTGTCTTTATTAAGTTATTTCAATATTCATTTAAAGTCTGTTTTCAGCCATCCAATATCTACTTCTTAGACTGTATATATTCATTTAATCGCATATCTTCACAGCAGGCACAGGATATAGACTCCAACATCGTTCAGACTTCGAATTCTTGTTGGAATAAACCCCCCCCCCAAAAAAAGTTATATGCATGGCAGTACACTTATTACAGCTTCGCCCTAATACTAACCAGATTGACTTTATTTTTTGTCAGATGTCTACAAAGTTTTTTATTGAGAATTAACTGAGGTTTAGATGTTAATGTTAGGTTGAAAATGTTTCATTTGAAGTCACCATCATTGTGATTAGTGTTACTTTAGTTGTGAAGTTGGCTACTTGATAGGGCTGGGCGATATATTGCATGACATTGTTATGCGCATCTCTTCAGTAAAGCCGGTTCCTTGATTAGTAGTAAATCACCATCACCTGCTTTCAGATGGAGTGGCATTTACTACACAGCAAAAGCTCCAGTGTTAAATTAACACTCCTGGGAGTGTATATGAGTCCACACTCAAGAGTGTAAAGTGTTAAAATATGAGTGTTAAATTAACACTGAAGAGTGTTAAAGTTAATGAGATACTTAAGTGATTAATTTAGTGATGATTGACTATTACTGAAGACACCTGATGTTAACAAGCAGAATCACTGAAGGAGAAAATCACAAATTGTAAGTCACCATTATGATTATCCGTGTTTGCTTTAGTTGGACTCTTGACCCTTATACATTCACTTTAAATTTTGTTTGTCTGATGTTATTGATTTATAACAGTCAAATGAACAAAGAAAAGTGTGATCTGGGGGCTGTTCCATAAACCAAGATTAGAGTATAAGCCAGGCTTATTTCGGTTAGTCAGGCTTATTGTCGGTGGATTCTGTTTCATAAAACAAACTTAAAATAGTTCAAACTCAGTTACCCTGGCAACTTATGCTGGGAAATTAGCCTGGTCCAGGGCAGGCTAACTGTCAGGCTAAGCCTCAGTTGTTACACAGATCCTCTAACACTGACCAATAGGAACACAATGATATTACCACTGACACTCTCTCATACCATTATTGGACTTTATTAACCACTATTAGTCCAAAAATAAATACACAGTATACAGAAAATCAACTTAAATAAGGCTACAATGATAAATTAGACAATATAGACCTATATATAGATAGATAGATAGATAGTATAGATAGCCAGTATAGATCTGAAAAAGGAAACTTATTGAGATAGTTTGGTTTAACTTGTTAGCAGCAGTTTAGTGATTCTTCAGCCTATGATTATCAGTACTTATAATTCTAAATATTTAATAAACATTGTTCTGATCATAAGACATTCAGATAAATTCATTTAAAACACAGACATCAATAATCAGCCTGTGAATCTCAACAATGGTGACAATAATAAAGCATGTTGCAGTGGCTGCCACCAATCACAACTCATTAATGGCTCCCATCATGCATTGCGGTATGAATAAATTATGATCTGAATTGTCTATGTAATTTACTTTTCCTAATTGAATATTCTGCTCCTCACCATTGTTGAGATGCATAGACTGAATCTTGACATCTGTGTGTGCCTAAAAGAGTGATTTTTTTGTTTTAAACAACTTTTAAGAAATCCTTTATATTATATCAAAAATTCTGGGCATTTATGCAGATTCACTAACCAACAACATAAATCGAAGTCAGAAAGAAGGATTTTAATGAGTTCAGTGATCAAGTTCAAATGATGATTGTCATAACATAACACCATCAGATCACTTTTTTCTTTGTTCAACTGGTGATTATAATTCAGAAACAACAGACAAACAACATCTAAAGTTAATAATATAAGGGTCAAGAGCCCAACTAAAGCAAACACTGATCGCCATAACGCTGGCTTACAATTTGTGATTTTCTCCTTCAGTGATTCTGCTTGTTAACATCAGGTGTCTTCAATAATGCTCAATCATCACTCAATTAATCACTTAATTATCTCATTAACTTAAACACTCTTGAGTGTGGACTCATATACACTCCCAGGAGTGTTAATTTAACACTGGAGTTTTTGCTGTGTACAAAGAGCCGTAGTTAACTGACAAGCTGAGCCATATCGCATTAATTATCGCTGGCGATACGTCTTTACTGACGAGATGCGCATAACAATGTGATGCGATATATCGCCCAGCCCTACTACTTGATGATGATAAAGATATGATAATCTTGTAGTGTTTGATTCACTGATCATATTAAGGGTCTGTTCTTTGTTTAGACATCATGTAATTTATTTCACATTATGTACTGTAATAGTCCTGTGATTATCCAGGAGTATTTGAATATGAGGGATTGTGCAACAAAAAGCTTTAAAGATGCATGCAGATATTGAAGAATTACCCCTAATTTCCACCAACTGCGGAACGGCGGTGGAGTCAATAGGTTTCCATTAAAGTCAATGTGTGTATTTTCAATGACTGCAGAACGGCTGCGTTCCGACAGCAGATATGCAGAGCTTCTATTTTCGCCAATTCAGCACAGGGCATCCTGTTATATCGCGCGACCATTTGTGAATTCGCGAGATCTTGTGGGTCC
The DNA here is from genome assembly GCA_022829025.1 of Squalius cephalus. NCBI lineage: Eukaryota > Metazoa > Chordata > Actinopteri > Cypriniformes > Leuciscidae > Squalius > Squalius cephalus. The sequence continues at coordinate 20,128,044 of CM040792.1, read as the reverse complement.
TCGTGCCTTCAGCTGTCAGTCATGGCTGCAGCCGTTCCGCAACAAATCCGGACCTGGTGAGTATTGAAGGACATGGAGCATGGAGCCGACACGCAGCGGAGCCGATCCGCAGCCGTTACGCAGTTGGTGGAAATCCGAGGTTAGCGTATGAATCTCAATAACGTTGACACAAGCATGTCACCATTGTTGAGATTCATATGCTAATTATTGATTTCTGAGTGAGTCTAACAGATGCTGGAGATCAAAATGTTCAGTGGACAATGTAAAATTACAGGTTTGTTATAATTAATAATACAAGATGATAAGATACCAAAAGATTATATTCTGGATGACATCAGTGAAATAGAGCACTATATGATAATTATATTTTTTATCCTCAAATAGACAATATCATCTAATCACATTTTCTCTTGCTTTTCATGCCATAACAAACACAGTTCATGCCATAAAAAACACAGCCAGAGTCAAACTAAATGAAACACTGATCGCCATAATGGTGATCAAACCAAACTATTATTTTTATTATCAGTTTCAAACCAAACTATTATTTTCAACCATACATCAACATCTAAACCTTTGTTACTTCTAAATAAGAACTGCTGTAGATGAAGCTGGTAATGCTGTTTGTGGAATTGTTTAATCCTCCTCTGCTGAGATATTGAGAGATTTAATGTGCTGCCATGCATTTCACACTTTTTTTTTGCTGTGCGGTGCTTATTCCAACCAAAATTCAACTTCTGTCTGATGTTGGAGCTTGATGTCAAACAAACGTTTGGTTTATAGGTGTCATGAACCGGAGGGTTGTTCCATAAAACAAGATTAGAATACAAGCCAGGCTTATTTTGGTTAGTCAGACTTATTGTCGGTTGATTCTGTTTCATAAAGCAAACTTAAAATAGTTCAAACTCAGTTACCCTGGCAACTTATGCTGGGAAACTAGCCTGGTCCAGGGCAGGCTAACTGTCAAGCTAAAGCCTCAGTTGTTACACAGATCCTCTAACACTGACCGACAAGAACACAATGATATTACCACTGACACTCTCTCATACCATTATTGGACTTTATTAACCACTATTAGTCCAAAAATAAATACACAGTATACAGAAAATCAATTTAAATAAGGCTACAATGATAAATTAGACAATATAGACCTATATATATATATATATATATATATATTAGGGCTGGGCGATTTAAATCGCGATATTGTTATGCGCATCTCGTCAGTAAAGCCGGTTCCTTGATTAGTAGTAAATTGCCATCACCTGCTTTCAGATGAAGCAGCATTTACTACAAAGAGCCGTAGTTAACTGACAAGCTGAGCCATATCGCATTAATATTGCGGACGTATCGCCAGCGATAATTAATGCGATATGGCTCAGCTTGTCAGTTAACTACGGCTCTTTGTACACAGCAAAAACTCCAGTGTTAAATTAACACTCCTGGGAGTGTATGAGTCCACACTCAAGAGTGTTTAAGTTAATGAGATAATTAAGTGATTAATTTAGTGATGATTGAACATTATTGAAGACACCTGATGTTAACATGCAGAATCACTGAAGGAGAAAATCACAAATTGTAAGTTACCGTTATGACGATCAATGGTTGCTTTAGTTGGACTCTTGACCCATATATTATTAACTTTAGATTTTGTTTGTCTGTTGTTTCTGAATTATAATCACCAGTTGAACAAAGAAAAAAATAGTGATCTGATGGTGTTGGTTATATTATGACTATCATCATTTGAACTTGATCACTGAACTCATTAAAATCCTTCTTTCTGCCTTTGATTTATGTTGTTGGTTACAGCATAACTGTGAATCTGCATAAATGCCCAGAAGTTTTGATATAATATAAAGGATTTCTTAAGTTGTTTAAAAAAAAAAAAAATTCTTTTAGGCACACACAGAGGTCAAGATTCAGTCTATGCATCTCAACAATGGTGAGGAGCAGAATATTCAATTAGGAAAAGTAAATTACATAGACAATTCAGATCATAATTTATTCATACCGCAATGCATGATGGGAGCCATTATTGAGTTGTGATTGGTGGCAGCCACTGCAACATGCTTTATTATTGTCACCATTGTTGAGATTCACAGGCTGATTATTGATGTCTGTGTTTTAAATGAACTTATCTGAATGTCTTTTGATCAGAACAATGTTTATAAAATATTTAGAATTATTAGTAAAGTACTGATAATCATAGTCTGAAGAATCACTAAACTGCTGCTAACAAGTTAACCCAAACTATTTCAATAAGTTTCCTTTTTCAGATCACAGCATGATTATGTCAAAACATAACCAACACTATAAAACAACATTTTACTTTGTTCATTTAACTGTTATAAATCAATAACAGCAGACAAACAACAGTAAATATTAAAGTATACATATGGTCTAGAGCCCAACTAAAGCAAACACCCATCACCTTAATGGTAACTTACAATTTGTGATTTTTTCCTTCAGTGATTCTGCTTGTTAACATCAGGTGTCTTCAATAATGCTCAATCATCACTCAATTAATCACTTAATTATCTCATCAGCCCTAAATGCCGCTCCATCTGAAAGCAGGTGATGGTGATTTACTACTAATCAAGAAACCGGCTTTACTGACGAGATGCGCATAACAATATCGCGATTTAAATCGCCCAGCCCTAATATATATATATATATATATATATATATATATATATATATATTAGGGGTGTCGCAATATACGGTATTGACGATAATCGTGATATTCAAAGCATGAAATATCGACATCGTGTTAATTTAGAGCAATACAATATACCGGTATTGGCGATATTGGCGTTTTCTAGATGCAGCGCTCGTCCGCGCCCGCGCAGCTAGAGTGAAACACTGTCCACACCCGAAAAAAGTAAGCTGAGCTCGCCAGTATTAACAACAGAGTTCTTCGGCTTCAAAGAAAACAGCACCTTAGAGGTGGTCGCACACCGGACGAGAAGCGCAGCGCCACGTCTTTAAAATTCGAACACATTCTGTATGAGTGCACACACACCGGACGAGAAGCACAGCGCGGTTCTATTCGGCGTCTGTTCGCGGCGCCCAGCAACAGCTCGCCTTGGAACAGGACCTTGTTCAAAATCCTGCCGCGACACAGAGCGCAGAAAAATCACTGTTCAGATCACAGACTCAGCAACTATTGTATTTAATTGTACAGTATAATCATAACATAGTACAGGCATTATCTCAATTCCATAATGTCCTTAAACATAATGATATTGCTGGCCATAAACTGAGAAAGTGCGCGTCCGGTGTGCGATACCTCGAGTTGTCATAGACGCGACGCGGCTATTATTTTAGTCATGGAATGGGAAACGTGACATTAACTGTTAACGGGGTTTCTGTGTTCATATATTTAATAAAGGGTGATTATTAAAATTAAGAACCCCGTTTTCTTTAGTCATCTTATTTTTGTATTTGTATTTGCACTTGATTTTTTTTATTCAAATCTGCTATCTGCATGACTTTATTGGCGCCAGTGCAACAACAGGTTTAAGAGCTTTTCAGTTCTTCTGGAAACCTTCAGACAGTGTTTGGCTTCAGTTTGAAACCAGATAAACTTCACATGCTTGTCTTCCTTCACAAAAAATTGCCATAGATTGAGTAGCCTACGCAAGAAGTAAAAATGCATGTGCCTTGTGTTTATCAGTATCCTTATGTTTGTTGGGTAAAAAAGAAAAACTATATAAACAAAGTAAAAATTAATTTGACTGATAACTACCCCCCCCCCCCCCCCCCCATAGATTCTATAGATATCGCGATATATCGATATCGTGAATTCTTTTGGCCACAATAACCGTGGTGTGAAAAATCTAACATCGTGACAGCCCTAATATATATATATATATATATATATATATATATATATATATATATATATATATATATGTACTGTATTTATAGATATAGATATAGATAGATAAATACAATATATATACTACAGGTTTTCTTTTTTTTACTGGCTGAATGTTTTGTGCCCAAGATTTAATTAGATTGTTTTAAAGATTTATGAATACATTTCTCTCTGGTTTTGTTTGGCAGCTGTAGTACATGTTTATGATTATTAGAAGAACATTAGAACACAATCTAAAAAAAAGCTTTTCAAAGCAGAAGTTAAAATCACAAAATTAAAAAATAACTAATTACAAAAGCACAGTATAAATTTTAACTGGTAAGATGAATCTGAGCTTAGTAATTGACAGTATATTAACCTACATTTGATTTACCCCATTACAATAGTCCCTTTACAGTTATTGCTATCATAAAAATACACTTGTAGGTTTAAAATTCTAAATAAGGCACCTCTAATGTCCAAATAACAAATATTTTAGCATATGTATATATATATATATATATATATATATATATATATATATATATATATATTAGGGCTGTATATGTATATATATATATACATATGCTAAAATATTTGTTATTTGGACATTAGAGGTGCCTTATTTAGAATTTTAAACCTACAAGTGTATTTTTATGATAGTTCATAGTTAGTACACTTTTACATATGATTTAAGGGGAAAAAGACAAAAAAACAATAAATAAATATTAATAAAAATTTAACATTCACATATTTATATCAAACTCTTATAATGACACATAATTCTTAATAGTTATTCAAGTAATATTATTTAAATATATCAAATATTCAATATTAAATAAGTCAATAAATATAATAACAAATAACTAGAAATAAAAGGGAGGGAGGGTTATATAAAAATGTAGTTAATGTAGGCTAATATATATTCCTTTATTTTATGGAATATTCTTTGATTTTAGAGTTGCACATATCTTTTCAAAATGTATACATTTGCTCTTAATTTCATGTTATCCTCTCCATAATGTACTTTAGAAACTAAATCTAACCACTCATTTAAAACTGGGGATTCTTGCTTTCTCCAAAAAAGGAAAAAAAAAACATGTCACAAACGCATAAAACAGCACAAAATATACGCTGTTTGATGGTGGATCGATTTGATCCACGATTGACCTCTAGGGCTGCTTCAGAAACGCGTGCACACGCAATTATCTAGACTAGATAAACCTGGATCAAATTAGTGAGATTGCGTGAACTTCAATTACCTTTTATGGAACCACTTTAGCCCCAACTTATTTGTTAGGCTCATTCAAGTCCGGTTTTGGAGTTTAATCCCCGCTTTCCTAAGCGTCTTTTATGGAACAACCCTCAGGAGAGGGAGAAAGAGAGACAGAAAAGGATACCCGAGGGTTGTTCCATAAAAGACGCTTAGAAAAGCGGGGATTAAACTCCAAAACCGGACTTGAATGAGCCTAACAAATAAGTTGGGGCTAAAGTGGTAATTTGATCCAGGTTTATCTAGTCTAGATAATTGCGTGTGCACGCGTTTCTGAAGCAGCCCTAGAGGTCGATCATAGATTAAATCGATCCACCATCAAACAGCGTATATTTTAACACAGTCTCACCCCAAAACGTCACATACTGACGGGTCTTGACCATACGGCAACATACGACGAAAAGGGTACCCCTTTAACGTCCATATGTGACGATTCGGGTTATGGGTAGGTTTAGGTATGCGTTAGGGTACCGCTAGGAGGCGCTGCTGGTGCGCTTATGTCTTCGTCTCATATGGACGTTTTAGGGGTACCCTTTTCGTCGTATGTTGACGTATGGTCAAGACCCGTTTGTGACATGTTTTTTTTCCCCCTCAGTGCAAAACTTACATTTTACAGTTATATTCTCCATCTGTAAATGTTAGAAAGTCATGCAAATATATCCATTTTGCTGCTAATCTTCATATTGTACTACGAGCGCTGCTGCGCACATGTGCGCCATATAGGAGCGCAATAATTCTGACTAAAATATACATTTTGCTTGGAAAATTAATATGCGATATTTTATAACATCAGACATATCTTCTAATTATAATAATTTATCTTTAGGATGTCGGATAAGTTGCAGTGAACTTCTAGCTCATTACACTCATATATTTTATACTTCTAATAAAAAAAATTGAACAGAAGTAGCCTAATTCAGGGAAGATTTTTTTTAAGAAACTAAATATATAAAGATACAAAATATAGTTTTGGGTATAGGACCTATGCTACTTAATAAAGATGAAGTATACTTATTTAGAATGCTGAGAATTACAGCTTTTAATGCAATAATTTTTTTGGAGAAAGCAAGAATCCCCAGTTTTAAATGAGTGGTTAGATTTAGTTTCTAAAATACATTATGGAGAGGATAACATGAAATTAAGAGCAAATGTATACATTTTGAAAAGATATATTCCATAAAATAAAGGAATATATATTAGCCTACATTAACTACATTTTTATATAACCCTCCCTCCCTTTTATTTCTAGTTATTTGTTATTTTATTTATTGACTTATTTAATATTGAATATTTGATATATTTAAATAATATTACTTGAATAACTATTAGGAATTATGTGTCAATGTAATAGTTTGATATAAATATGTGAATGTTACATTTTTATTAATATTTATTTATTGTTTTTTGTCTTTTCCCACTTAAATCATATGTAAAAGTATCTAACTATGTACTTTTTGGTTATTGTTCTAATTATGTGTTTTTTAGGCTATGTGTTGGTGGGTATTAGCACAAAAGAAAAAAGTAGAAGGAAAAATAAGGAATATTTATTGGGGGAAAATAGGATGTCTTTAAAGGAACTGTCCATTTGTATAATTGTGTTAAATGTGTTTGAATTGAAAGACACAATAAAGTACATTTTATATATATATATATATATATATATATATATATATATATATATATATATATATATATATATATATATATATATATATATATATGAAGAGTTCAGATGCAAAAGCCTCTAAGTGCCATCTGAAATCTTCTTCTAGAATGATAATTTTTATCAAGCTCATATATTTAAGTTCAATAATTTCACTTAAATGGCAATGAAAATCACCTATTAATTGTCATTTAAGTGAAATTACTTTACTTAAATATACAAGCTTTATAAAAATGATCATTCTAGAAGAAAAGTTCAGATGGCACTTAGAGGCTTTTGCATCTGAACTCTTCATATATACTAAAATATTTGTTATTTGGACATTAGATGTGCCTTATTTAGAATTTTAAACCTACAAGTGTATTTTTATGATATAACTGTAAAGGGACTATTGTAATGGGGTAAATCAAATGTAGGTTAATATACTGTCAATTACTAAGCTCAGATTCATCTTACCAGTTAAAATTTATACTGTGCTTTTGTAATTAGTTATTTTTAATTTTGTGATTTTAACTTCTGCTTTAAAAAGCTTTTTTTTAGATTGTGTTCTACTGTTCTTCTAATCATAAACATGTACTACAGCTGCCAAACAAAACCAGAGAGAAATGTATTCATAAATATTTAAAACAATCTAATTAAATCTTGGGCACAAAACATTCAGCCAGTAAAAAAAGAAAAAGTGTAGTATATATATTGTCTATCATTGTAGCCTTATTTAAGTTGATTTTCTGTATACTGTGTATCTATTTTTGGACTAATAGTGGTTAATAAAGTCCAATAATGGTATGAGAGAGTGTCAGTGGTAATATCATTGTGTTCTTGTCGGTCAGTGTTAGAGGATCTGTGTAACAACTGAGGCTTTAGCTTGACAGTTAGCCTGCCCTGGACCAGGCTAGTTTCCCAGCATAAGTTGCCAGGGTAACTGAGTTTGAACTATTTTAAGTTTGCTTTATGAAACAGAATCCACCGACAATAAGCCTGGCTTGTATTCTAATCTTGTTTTATGGAACAACCCTCTGGTTAGTTTCTTACACACACACACACACACACACATCCATTCATCCCATTATCCTCTCGTTATCACTCCCAGCTGTTCCCCATCTCCTCTGCTCATCATTCACTCCTCTCTTCACCTGTTCCCTCTTTCTCTGATTTGACGCTCTATTTCTAGTCTCTTCTTCCCTTTGTTCTCTGCCAGATTATTATCTCATGTTTTATACGTACCTGATGCTGGTTCCCTTACCTCCTGTCCTGTCGTGTCCTGTTTGATGCATGTTGTTCTCTGGATGTATCATCGCTAAACCTCTGCTCTACCCAACCTCCCGCTGACGTGAGTCTGCTGTTGCCATTAGCGCACACTGCTCACCTGGACCCACTCTCTGCTTTCTCTGGGATTCCCCGTTACTGGCAGAGTACCAGCCTTCTTCTGTTATTAATATTATAGAGACATTTTCTGTTTGTGAAATCGCCTATTGGCAGCCTGAGTTCTATTTTGCCTTGTGAGCTTTCTGACTTTATTAAAGTGACATTATACAGCAAAAACTCCAGTGTTAAATTAACACTCATGGGAGTGTATATGAGTCCACACTCAAGAGTGTAAAGTGTTAAAATATGAGTGTTAAATTAACACTCAAGAGTGTTAAAGTTAATGAGATAATTAAGTGATTAATTTAGTGATGATTGAGCATTATTGAAGACACCTGATGTTAACAAGCAGAATCACTGAAGGAGAAAATCACAAATTGTAAGTCACCATTATGATTATCAGTGTTTGCTTTAGTTGGGCTCTTGACCCTTATATGTTTACTTTAAATTTTGCTTGTCTGATGTTATTGATTTATAACAGTCATATGAACAAAGACAAAATGTGATCTGATGGTGTTGGTTATTTTTAACATAATCATGTTGTGATCCGAAAAATGAAACTTATTGAGATAGTTTGGTTTAACTTGGTAATTACAGCAGCTCTGTGATTCTACAGCATATATGTGCATATATTATATTCATATAATCCCAAATATTTAATAAACATTGTTCTGATCAAAACACTTTCAAATGAATTTATTTAGAAACACAGATATCAATAATCAGCCTGTGAATCTCAACAATGGTGACAATAATAAAGCATGTTGCAGTGGCTGCCACCAATCACAACTCAATGGCTCCCATCATGCATTGCGGTATGAATAAATTATGATCTGAATTGTCTGTCATTTACTTTTCCTAAATGAATATTCTGCTCGTCACCATTGTTGAGATGCATAGACTGAATCTTGACGTCTGTGTGTGCCTAAAAGAAAGATTTTTTGTTTGTTTTTTTCTAAACAACTTTTAAGAAATCCTTTATATTATATCTACAATTCTGGATATATATGCAGAATCACAGTTATTCTGTGATCAACAACATAAATCTAAGTCAGAAATAAGAATCTTAATGAGTTCAGTGATCAAGTTCAAATGATGATTGTCATAATATAACCAACACCATCAGATCACTATTTTTCTTTGTTCATCTGAGAGTTATAACTCAGATACAGCAGCCAAACAAAATCTAAAGTTAATCATATAAGGGTCAAGAGCCCAACTAAAGCAAACACCCATCACCATAATGGTAACTTACAATTTGTGATTTTCTCCTTCAGTGATTCTGCTTGTTAACATCAGGTGTCTTCAATAATGCTCAATCATCACTCAATTAATCACTTAATTTTCTCATTAACTTTAACACTCTTGAGTGTTAATTTAACACTCATATTTTAACACTTTACACTCTTGAGTGTGGACTCATATACACTCCCAGGAGTGTTAATTTAACACTGGAGTTTTTGCTGTGTACCTGCCTTTGCGTTTGGGTCCTCTCTCCTTCAGAACTGTGACAATACGTCTACCCGACTTTCATTTTCAACCAAAATATGACGTGGGTCTGGTAAATTGTTTATATGCATACTTATTCAGTCACCAGATGTAGGCTACACTTGTGTGATGTTAACACACCCTATAAACACAACTAAATTATAATAATTTGTTGTTTGTCAGAGTTATTAAAGTGTTTTCTCATCTTTTTCTGAATTTTCTTTAGAACACGATCAACTTCTACAAAGTCAGAAGATGTTTATAAAACAAGGTAAATTTGTTTATATGGCTTTTAAAAAAAATATTAATTACTTTTTAATTATTTTGCAAAACAATTAATGAATACGCTGTGCATTCATATAAATGTATATAATTCATTATATGTGACCTGTGCTAACAAACTGAGTCGGAATGCGCACAGGCTAATTACGAGCTATACACTGCAAAAAGAGATGTGTCAAAAAACAACACATGTGACTGTGTAGATAGCATTTTGACACATGTTGTGTAGATTTTAGCACACAATGTGTGTTAAAATGTAACTCTGGATAGAATAGCACTGGGTGGAGGAGAGTTTGTGTTTATGAAAAAAATTATAGGTAAATTTTATATAGTATCCCATAAAATGCTCTAAAATAAATAAAGCAATACATTCAAATAAATAAATTAAATCTTAATTCATGAAAACTAAAGAAAATAAAGATCAACGGGTGTTTTTTTGCAGCCAATCACATCATGCCTCTTTTTCAATGTCTTTTTCAAATGCTGCTTTCACTTGTTATTAATAACCAGATTAACTTTATTTCTGTCAGACTCTACAGAAGCTCTTATTGAGAATTAACAGGTTTTGGTGTTGACGATTCATTTAAATGTTTCATTTAAAGTCACCAGAATCGTGATTAGTGTCAGCTTTATTTGGGCTCTTGACCCTTGACTCTTTAACATTAGTTTTCTCTGATTGCTGTAAATGCATATTTATTTTAACACATTTGCAACAGCAGAAATAATCATGAGAAAAAAATGCTCCTATTATGCTGATAATATTATCATCACGGACATGTAAGATTATTAAGCTCAGCAAGAGTTTAATATTTTAAAGATGAGTATGATATATAAAAGATCATATTTAAACAGATTAGCATATTGCAATTAACCTAAAATTTAATTTTAAATTCACAGTTCGTACAGAACCTTACAGACTATGGTATCAAACAGACATCAAGAATCAGCACATGAATCTCAACAATGGTGACAAACAAAAAGCTTCATGCCGCAATGCATGCTGGGTGCCACTGTAGTACAAAACTCATCCATGACTCCCAGCATGCATTGTGGCATGAAGCTTTTCGTTTGTCACCATTGTTGAGATTCATACGCTGATTCTTGAGGACTGTGTTTGACTAGTTTCTGCTGCAGATTACAATTTTCAGAAAACATTTATTTTATTTTTCTGCACTACTGGACAGCATGATATAGTGTCACAAGATTGTTATAAATAACAGCACATAAATAAATTAAATGCGCACCATCCATTTACTCATAAACCTGATCAGATCTGCACTTGTTGATTATGACATCATCAAGAAACATCTGATCATATTTTCTCTCGCCATAACAAATGTATTTAATTAAAATACAGTTAAAGCAGCCAGAGAAAATCTGAAAGAAGAGTAAAGGGTCAAGAGCTCAAATAAAGGAGCCATTAATCACGATTCTGGTGACTTCAAATAAAACATTCAATGAAACATCAACATCTAAACCTCTGTTAATTCTCAATAAGAGCTTGTCTATGTAGATTCATGATGTCTAAAACATCCAAATGTTCAAACAAACTCTTTATTAAACGTCACTGGACTACATAAACACAAGTTAACAATACGTTTCAGTTTTCATCCAAACACTCAGTTGTAAAAACACAGGAAGTAACTCTGGCAAATACACACCGACTACAGTCACATGTGACACATATCTGACACAGGTTGTGTAACTATAACACATTAGTGTGTAAAAGGTTTCAACACACTTCTGTGTAAGAGGAATAACACATTAGTTGTGTTAAAGGTAATACAAAATGTGTAGTCCTTATAAACACAGAGATGTGTTAAGAATCGACACAGGTTGTGTGTTAAATTTGACACAACAAGTGTTGTCCCTGAGCACACACACTACATGTGTTAAAACTGACACAACATGTGTCATTTTTAACACATCTCTTTTTACAGGTTGTGTTGTTTTCAACTCATCATTTTATAAGAGCGTGCCGACACTCACCATCACTGTGAATGGTATGCAGTGTTTGCTATGTTCTCAAACAAACAGGCCAGTGGAAATACAAGTTATTTATATACAATATTTTGTCAGTTGTTACATTTTAATTTAATTAAATTCAAAGTACAAACTCTGTGAACTGTTATCTCTTCATGAACTTTTGTCAAAAGCAGCATTATCAATTAGGGGTTGAAGCGTGAATAACTGAATAATGTCCAGTACAGTGAGTCTGTCCAGTCATTGAGCTTGAAACATTGTCTTGTACTTTGTGTGCACATGCATTCTGTACTCGACTATTGATTAAAAGGTTAATATTTTAGCATCTGGCCCTTTCGCTTTATTTTTTAAAATGACACAATTTGTGTGTTAAAATGACTTACACATTTATTGTGTTAAATTTGACACAACATGTGTAGTCCCTGAACACACTCACCACATGTGTTAAAATTTGACACATGATGTGTCATTTTTAACACATCTCTTTTTGCAGTGTAGGCAAAACAAATGAAAAACGCTTTTATAGCGATCCCAATGCTCCAAATAGCAATAAAACTTCTAAAAGTATCTTTATTTGTACGTTTTCTGAGAGGAGTAGCGTAGCCTACCTTTCCCATATCCATGAAAATTTCAGTTTTTCTATGCTCGCTTTGCGACGACTGGCACTTCCCCTCAGCACAAGTTTGGAATGAGTCTCATGCTGATGTAAACAAAATGATCTTACTCGCGCTGACTGACAGATCCAAAGACGCTTCAGACAGCGCGCAATCCCGGTATACACATACACAGAATAACATATTTCAAAATATCTGTCGTGGTGAGTATTCATGCAAACATTATAGCCTATGTTATGGTGGCTGAGAGAGCTCAACGCGCTGCAACTGAAGAGAACACATGCAAATTAAGAAAACATCTTCATCAGTTTTACAACATACCCCTGATAGCAGACCACCATTGAATCAACATTGAATCAAGGTTGAAACTTAATATTGATTTTTCATCAGGTTTGCACCCTGAAATAATGTTATTTCAATGATGAAAAATAGATCAAGATCAACATAAAATCAATATTTGTTCAACTTAAGTTAAATCACTTATTTTACATCGAATCAACATTGAAACAATTTCAAATCAAACATCAAAAGATGTTTTCATAATTTGCGGGTGTTTTTCTATTTGCATTCGTTTTCTTAAGTTGCTGCGTGTTGAGCTCTCTCGGCCACCATATGTTGTACATAAAGCAATGTACAACATACGGTGGCCGAGAGAGCTCAACACGCAGCAACTTAAGAAAACGAATGCAAATAGAAAAACACCCGCAAATTATGAAAACATCTTTGTCAGTTTTACAACACATCTGTGCTCCAAATACTCACAACACAACCAAATACAGAAACATACTGCAAACGTTCACAACACAACCAAATACAGAAACATACTGCAAACGTTCACAGCATATAAGGCGCTGCAAATAGCACAGACCACAACGGAAATGTTGAACAGAAAAGGGGACCCGACCCAGTAAGTGATGAACTCGGATGGGACATGCTTATAGCTCAAAGTCTACTTTTTAAAATTTATTTTTATTTTTTAAACTTTTTTGTTGTTGTGCAAAACATACAGAGATGACATGTTTATGACATATAACTTTGTAGCCTATATGTATTAACAATATGTTCAATGTCATCATAATACAAATGAGAGAAGAAGAGAAAAAATGACTGAAAACATTAGCTGAAAAAAAAGATAGAGAAAAAGAATATGAGGGTAAGATATTAATCTACATCAGTTACATTGTACAAATTTTGTCATGCTATGTTTATATAAGTTTCATAAGAAATGTTCCAAAGATGAGAAGGCAAGTTTTAAAGTTGAGACACTCACACACAGATATATAATGCATATTTTAAAAACATTTTTTGTATAAAATGTATATTTATTTTCAACAGTTACGTTAACAGCAATAATAAGAATTTTTTGTCGTAATAACAGCTGCTTTGTCATGGGAACATCCCAGGTGAAAATAATGAGGGAATTGTGTTGTCTTTCGTTGCTCCCTTCACCAAGTGCACACCAAATGGCTACATAATGGCACACAAGTGCCCTGCTCACTCCAAAGTCCCCACTTCAAGGGCTCTGCCCTTCGAAGGGAGTAGGGCATAAGGATGCTCACGAGCAATAAGCAAGTCCCAGCCGGGTTCGTCACTTATTGGGGTCTCCTGGAAAGTGGAAACATTTCTCTTGTGGTCTGTGCTATTTGCAGCGTGTTTCTGTATTTGGTTGTGTTGTGAGTATTTGGAGCACACAAGTGTTGTGAAACTGATGAAGATGTTTTCTTAATTTGCGGGGTTTTTTCTATTTGCATGTGTTTTCTTCAGTTGCAGCGTGTTGACTCTTTCGGCCACCGTAATACGAGGATCTTAAGTAAATCTAAAATAAATACAATAAATCTTACTTTATTTCTATGCCGGTTAATGACATCCGTTTTGACATCTTTCAAGCAGAGATGCAGGGCTGAAATTAGGGCTGGGCGATATATCGCACGATATTGTTATGCGCATCTCATCAGTAAAGCCGGTTCCTTGATTAGTAGTAAATCGCCATCACCTGCTTTCAGATGGAGCGGCATTTACTACAAAGAGCCGTAGTTAACTGACAAGCTGAGCCATATCGCATTAATATCACGGACGTATCGCCAGCGATAATTAATGCGATATGGCTCAGCTTGTCAGTTAACTACGGCTCTTTGTACACAGCAAAAACTCCAGTGTTAAATTAACACTCCTGGGAGTGTATATGAGTCCACACTCAAGAGTGTTGAAGTTAATGAGATAATTAAGTGATTAATTGAGTGATGATTGAGCATTATTGAAGACACCTGATGTTAACAAGCAGAATCACTGAAGGAGAAAATCACAAATTGTAAGCCACCGTTATGGCGATCATTGTTTGCTTTAGTTGGGCTCTTGACCCTTATATATTTACTTTAGATTTCGTTTGGCTGTTGTATCTGAGATATAACCGCCAGTTGGACAAAGGAAAAAAAGTGATCTGACGGTGTTGGTTATATTATGACATTCATCATTTGAACTTGATCACTGAACTCATTAAGATCCTTCTTTCTGACTTCGATTTTGTTGGTTACAGCATAACTGTGAATCTGCATAACTGCCCAGAATTTTAGATATAATATACAGGATTCCTTAAAAGTTGTTTTAAAAAAAACAACCTTCTTTTAGGCACACGCAGACGTCAAGATTCAGTCTATGCATCTCAACAATGGTGACGAGCAGAATATTCAATTAGGAAAAGTAAATTACATAGATAGACAATTCAGATCATAATTTATTCATACCGCAATGCATGATGGGAGCCATTAATGAGTTGTGATTGGTGGCAGCCACTGCAACATGCTTTATTATTGTCACCATTGTTGAGATTCACAGGCTGATTATTGATGTCTGTGTTTCTAAATAAATTCATTTGAAAGTGTTTTGATCAGAACAATGTTTATTAAATATTTTGGATTATAAGAAAAATACTGATAATCATATGCTGTAGAATCACAGAGCTGCTGCTAACAAGTTAAACCAAGTTATCTCAATAAGTTTCATTTTTCAGACCACAGCATGATTATGTCAAAACATAACCAACACTATCAGATCACACTTTTCTTTGTTCATTTGACTGTTATAAGCCAATAACAGCAGACAAACAAAATTTAAAGTGAATGTATAAGGGTCAAGAGTCCAACTAAAGCAAACAATGATTGCCATAACGGTGACTTACAATTTGTGATTTTCTCCTTCAGTGATTCTGCTTGTTAACATCAGGTGTCTTCAATAATGCTCAATCATCACTAAATTAATCACTTAATTATATCATTACCTTTAACACTCTTGAGTGTTAATATAACACTCATATTTTAACACTTTACTCTCTTGAGTGTGGACTCATATACACTCCCAGGAGTGTTAATTGGAGTGTTAATTTAACACTGGAGTTTTTGCTGTGTAGTAAATGCCGCTCCATCTGAAAGCAGGTGAAGGCGATTTACTACTAATCAAGGAACCGGCTTTACTGACGAGATGCGCATAACAATGTCATGCGATATATCGCCCAGCCCTAGTCTTACCCCAGTTCATTTTCCTATTGTTATGTCTTTATCATTTTGGAAATAAATTCCCTATTGTACGAGCAGTGTTGTCTATGTCTCACATATATCGCATCACATTGTTATGCGCATCTCGTCAGTAAAGCTACTGACGAGATGCGCATAACAATGTGACGCGATATATCTACTGGCTATGTATACTAATGATGACATAATTATGATTATGGTTATGAAATAAGCTTGACTCACTATCCCATACAATTTAATTCCGCATAAAAAGTTTGTTAAATTATTAATTTATATTACAGCAATCAGTTATGTATGATTTGAGTGATGCACAAAAAAAGCAAGAAGCATAACCTAGACATCAACAATCAGCATATGAATCTCAGCAATGGTGACAATTAATAAAATATTTACATAAACAGAGCAACTCTAAACATCCCAAAACAGGCTACTAAAAATCACAATAAAAGCACAAATAAAAGCAAATAAAGAAAATAATAAGACCATTCAGCTGCATAATTTATTCATGCCTCAATGCATGCTGGGAGTCATTGATGTGTTTTGTTCTCTGCTGGCACTCAGCATGTATTGCGGCAAGAAGATTTTTGTTGATTGTCACCATTGTTGAGATTCATGCGCTGATTCTTGATGTCTGAGTGTCTGAATAATAAAAAAATAAAAATGTTGCAATCTTTAAATTTCTTTATTATAACTAGCACTGCTGAATCTCATGTTGTAGAATTACAGGGCAACTATAATCAAAAATAAAAATGATTAACAAATCACTGTATATTCAACAATTAGACACTGGATGAGATCAGAGATTCAAGCCACTAGACAAAAAGTTACCCAAAAATCTCCTGATGATATTTTCTCTTGGCCTTTTTCCTATAACAAATGTGCCTTAACACAACTCAAGTGCCCAAATAAAGCAAACGCTGATCACCATAATGTTGATTTAAAATAAAACAAATTTCAATAAAATGTAATGAGAGTTGACAAAAATAAAGTCAAACTGGTTTGTAATAAGTGAATATGGCAAAGCTGTTTTTGGAGTTGTTTAATCAACAGTTTTGGAGTTGATTTTTTTGCCATGTTAATTTGAGCCCTTCATGGCCTCTGACTGAAAGAAGACAGAAAGTTTTACTTTATTACCCGCTTTGTGGAAAATTCATCAGACAATGTACAAATATATAAGACATACTCTATTTAAAAAATATATATATATATATACAGTATATACTGGCATAGAATCCT
Source organism: Squalius cephalus (assembly GCA_022829025.1). Classification (NCBI taxonomy): domain Eukaryota; kingdom Metazoa; phylum Chordata; class Actinopteri; order Cypriniformes; family Leuciscidae; genus Squalius; species Squalius cephalus. The sequence continues at coordinate 20,110,754 of CM040792.1, read as the reverse complement.
GTTGTGCATAAGATTGATTTGATGTTTCAATGTTGATTTAATGCAAATTAAATTATTTAATTCAAGTTAGACAAATATCGATTCTATGTTGATCTTGATCTATTTTTTCATCATTGAAGTAACATTATTTCAGGGTGGAAACCTGATGAAAAATCAATGTTAAGTTTCAACCTTGATTCAATGTTGGTCTGCTATCAGGGTATTGATAAAAATTTGAATTCTGTTATGAACCCCTTATAACTTTATGCCTTTCTGTTTTTAGCTATCACAGACTATAGACTATTCTTGGGTGAGTAAAAAGTATTCATGTTTTATGACATAATTATTTATTTTAATCATTTTAATTTCCCAAATTCATCATCATGTCAAACGTTTATTTACTTGTATGTTTTTGAGAATTTGTATAATGCACTGCATAAATGCAATCATATGATTCAAATTAGGGCTGGGCGATTTAAATCGCGATATTGTTATGCGCATCTCGTCAGTAAAGCCAGTTCCTTGATTAGTAGTAAATCGCCATCACCTGCTTTCAGATGGAGCGGCATTTACTACAAAGAGCCGTAGTTAACTGACAAGCTGAGCCATATCGCATTAATATCGCGGACGTATCGCCAGCGATAATTAATGCGATATGGCTCAGCTTGTCAGTTAACTACGGCTCTTTGTACACAGCAAAAACTCCAGTGTTAAATTAACACTCCTGGGAGTGTATGAGTCCACACTCAAGAGTGTTTAAGTTAATGAGATAATTAAGTGATTAATTTAGTGATGATTGAACATTATTGAAGACACCTGATGTTAACAAGCAGAATCACTGAAGGAGAAAATCACAAATTGTAAGTTACCGTTATGACGATCAATGGTTGCTTTAGTTGGACTCTTGACCCATATATTATTAACTTTAGATTTTGTTTGTCTGTTGTTTCTGAATTATAATCACCAGTTGAACAAAGAAAAAAGTGATCTGATGGTGTTGGTTATGTTATGACAATCATCATTTGAACTTGATCACTGAACTCACTAAAATCCTTCTTTCTGATTTCGATTTATGTTGTTGGTTAGTGAATCTGCATAAATGCCCAGAATTTTTGATATAATATAAAGGATTTCTTAAAAGTTGTTTAAAAAAAAAAAAATCATTCTTTTAGGCACACACAGACGTCAAGATTCAGTCTATGCATCTCAACAATGGTGAGGAGCAGAATATTCAATTAGGAAAAGTAAATTACATAGACAATTCAGATCATAATTTATTCATACCGCAATGCATGATGGGAGCCATTAATGAGTTGTGATTGGTGGCAGCCACTGCAACATGCTTTATTATTGTCACCATTGTTGAGATTCACAGGCTGATTATCGATGTCTGTGTTTCTAAATGAATTTATCTGAATGTCTTTTGATCAGAACAATATTTATTAAATATTTTGAATTATAAGTAAAGTACTGATAATCATAGGCTGAAGAATCACTAAACTGCTGCTAACAAGTTAAACCAAACTATCTCAATAAGTTTCCTTTTTTAGATCACAGCATGATTATGTCAAAACATAACCAACACTATCAGATCACATTTTACTTTGTTCATTTAACTGTTATAAATCAATAACAGCAAACAAACAACAGTATATATTAAAGTAAACATATAATGGTCTAGAGCCCAACTAAAGCAAACACCCATCACCTTAATGGTAACTTACAATTTGTGATTTTCTCCTTCAGTGATTCAGCTTGTTAACATCAGGTGTCTTCAATAATGCTCAATCATCACTCAATTAATCACTTAATTATCTCCTCAGCCCTAAATGCCGCTCCATCTGAAAGCAGGTGATGGTGATTTACTACTAATCAAGGAACCGGCTTTACTGACGAGATGCGCATAACAATATCGCGATTTAAATCGCCCAGCCCTAGTTTTCGCTGCTTATTGTATTTCAATTAATCATCATCGTGGTAAATGATTGTGAATTATGGCCTGTCAGGACATCGAGTCCACAGGTTTCCGAATAAGAAAAAGGACGGTGCGATCTTCCGTGCCTGTGTGCATTTTGTGCAGGGTAAGAGACGGGACTTCACTTCTGCTTCTGCTTTGAAAAACGCGGTAGTGTGTAGCATTCACTATAGACCGAATGATTATAATCCCGGCGTATATGTGCACACTGTCCCGCAGGGGCGGAGTGGCAATCGGGAGGGTCGGGACTTTTCCCGGTGGGCTGGTAGTATTTTGAGGCCGCGAGGGGCGGTCTGATAATAGTTAACGCTAATACATTGCAACCCAGCCAGCAATGACATGTGGGGCCCAGATGAGGGCTTCATGGGCGGCAAATGTGGGCCCCATTATGGGCTTGCACCCGGGATCCACATTGGGGCAGCCCGGTCTCACCCCAAAACGTCACATACTGACGCGTCTTGACCATACGGCAACATACGACGAAAAGGGTACCCCTAAAACGTCCATATGAGACGAAGACATAAGCGCACCAGCAGCGCCTCTTAGCGGTACCCTAACGCATACCTAAACCTACCCATAACCCGAATCGTCACATATGGACGTTTTAGGGGTACCCTTTTCGTCGTATGTTGCCGTATAGGGCTGGGCGATTTAAATCGCGATATTGTTATGCGCATCTCGTCAGTAAAGCCGGTTCCTTGATTAGTAGTTAATCACCATCACCTGCTTTCAGATGAAGCGGCATTTAGGGCCGAGGAGATAATTAAGTGATTAATTTAGTGATGATTGAGCATTATTGAAGACACCTGATGTTAACAAGCAGAATCACTGAAGAAGAAAATCACAAATTGTAAGTTACCATTAAGGTGATGGGTGTTTGCTTTAGTTGGGCTCTAGACCATTATATGTTTACTTTAATATTTACTGTTGTTTGTCTGCTGTTATTTATTTATAACAGTTAAATGAACAAAGTAAAATGTTATCTTACAGTGTTGGTTATGTTTTGATCTGAAAAAGGAAACTTATTGAGATAGTTTGGTTTAACTTGTTAGCAGCAGTTTTGTGATTCTTCAGCCTATGATTATCAGTACTTTACCTATAATTCAAAATATTTAATAAACATTGTTCTGATCAAAAAACATTCAGATAAATTCATTTAAAACACAGACATCAATAATCAGCCTGTGAATCTCAACAATGGTGACAATAATAAAGCATGTTGCAGTGGCTGCCACCAATCACAACTCATTAATGGCTCCCATCATGCATTGCGGTATGAATAAATTATGATCTGAATTGTCTATGTAATTTACTTTTCCTAATTGAATATTCTGCTCCTCACCATTGTTGAGATGCATAGACTGAATCTTGACATCTGTGTGTGCCTAAAAGAATGATTTTTTTTTTTAAACAACTTTTAAGAAATCCTTTATATTATATAAAAAATTCTGGGCATTTATGCAGATTCACTAACCAACAACATAAATCTAAGTCAGAAAAAAGGATCTTAATGAGTTCAGTGATCAAGTTCAAATGATGATTGTCATAACATAACCAACACCATCAGATCACTTTTTTCTTTGTTCAACTGGTGATTATAATTCAGAAACAACAGACAAACAAAATCAAAAGTTAATAATATATGGGTCAAGAGTCCAACTAAAGCAACCATTGAACGCCATAACGGTAACTTACAATTTGTGATTTTCTCCTTCAGTGATTCTGCTTGTTAACATCAGGTGTCTTCAATAATGTTCAATCATCACTAAATTAATCACTTAATTATCTCATTAACTTAAACACTCTTGAGTGTGGACTCATACACTCCCAGGAGTGTTAATTTAACACTGGAGTTTTTGCTGTGTACAAAGAGCCGTAGTTAACTGACAAGCTGAGCCATATCGCATTAATTATCGCTGGCGATACGTCCGCGATATTGATGCGATATGGCTCAGCTTGTCAGTTAACTACGGCTCTTTGTAGTAAATGCCGCTTCATCTGAAAGCAGGTGATGGTGATTTACTACTAATCAAGGAACCGGCTTTACTAACGAGATGCGCATAACAATATCGCGATTTAAATCGCCCAGCCCTATTGCCGTATGGTCAAGACGCGTCAGTATGTGACGTTTGGGGGTGAGACTGTGTTAATTGGGGCAAGCCGTGGAAGTACTAAAGCCCAGACGTACTAAAAGTGGGACCTGTAAGGGTACTGCATGGGTCTTAATTGGGCAATTCATGTCAGACCCATTTGGGCCCCACATGTCATTTCTGGCTGGGTAGTGACTAGCGTGACTTGAAATGTATTGAGTTACAATTACACTGTAAAAAATAAAATCGTAAAAAAACGGTCAATGACTGTCAGCTGCGGCTGCCAAACAAAAACCGTAAAAATAAAGTAAAATATCCTAATTGAAATAAGTGCAAAATACTTTTACAGAAATCTTCATAAATCTTTTTTAACAGAAACATACAGTTATTTCACATTTATTTTCTGACTTTTTTTTACTGAAAAACATGCAGTTAATTATATGCATGATTTGCTGTGACTATACGTCACTGCATCAGCAACTACACAGTTACTGTCAGTTAAATAAAGCAACATGCAGCATGTCATCAATGTTTCTCTGCTCATCCTGAACTGAAGCTCAGGCTCTACTCTTCAACACAATGGTGACACACCAAACACACCATACAGAAACACTTTACATCCCAACAGAACATTAAACACTACCAGATCTCTCAGGATCTCAGCATCTTCACTTACAATCCAGACTTTATTTCTTTCATACTAACATTCTTATTGAGAATTAACAGAGGTTTAGAAGTTGAAGTTTTATTGAAAAGAATAAAGTTTGATGTCACCATGATGGAGATCAGTGTTTGCTTTAGTTGGGCTCTTGACCTTTTAGTGTTTAACTTTAATGTTTCTCTGGCTGCTTTAACTGTGTGTTTCTGATGCATATTTGTCATTGCAGGAATCCAAGAGAAACTCAGATCAGATGATGTTGGTCACATTTTAGTGATAATAATTAACATGTAGTGTCCTACTTCCTTGTTATCACCTGAAGTCAAATATCTGATTAAGTTGTTTAATATCTGTTGTTCATTTTGCATGATAAAACTGCTATAGAAGATCCTGCAGTGCTGTAATACTCAGATTTTATGTAGTCATTATACAAAAAATGTTTTGACAGGATCATACAGACTCACTCAGACATCAAGAATCAGCGTATGAATCGCAACAATGGTGACAATGAAAAAAAATCTGAATTACTATAAAGTCACAAAAAGGCTTTGTTGGTTGTCACCATTGTTGAGATTCATATGTTGATTCTTGATGTCTCTATAGGGCTGGGCGATATATAGCATGACATTGTTGTGCGCATCTCGTCAGTAAAGCCGGTTCCTTGATTAGTAGTAAATCGCCATCACCTGCTTTCAGATGGAGCGGCATTTACTACAAAGCAAAAACTCCAGTGTTAAATTAACACTCCTGGGAGTGTATATGAGTGCACACTCAAGAGTGTTAAAGTTAATGAGATAATTAAGTGATTAATTGAGTGATGATTGAGCATTATTGAAGACACCTGATGTTAACAAGCAGAATCACTGAAGGAGAAAATCACAAATTGTAAGTTACCGTTATGGCGATCATTGTTTGCTTTAGTTAGACTCTTGACCCTTATACATTCACTTTAAATTTTGTTTGTCTGCTGTTATTGATTAATAACAGTCAAATGAACAAAGAAAAGTGTGATCTGATAGTGTTGGTTATGTTTTGACATAATCATGCTGTGATCTGAAAAATGAAACTTATTGAGATAATTTGGTTTAACTTGTTAGCAGCAGCTTTGTGATTCTACAGTAGGGCTGGGCGATTTAAATCGCGATATTGTTATGCGCATCTCGTTAGTAAAGCCGGTTCCTTGATTAGCAGTAAATCACCATCACCTGCTTTCAGATGAAGCGGCATTTACTACAAAGAGCCGTAGTTAACTGACAAGCTGAGCCATATCGCATCAATATCGCGGACGTATCGCCAGCGATAATTAATGCGATATGGCTCAGCTTGTCAGTTAACTACGGCTCTTTGTACACAGCAAAAACTCCAGTGTTAAATTAACACTCCTGGGAGTGTATGAGTCCACACTCAAGAGTGTTTAAGTTAATGAGATAATTAAGTGATTAATTTAGTGATGACTGAACATTATTGAAGACACCTGATGTTAACAAGCAGAATCACTGAAGGAGAAAATCACAAATTGTAAGTTACCGTTATGGCGTTCAATGGTTGCTTTAGTTGGACTCTTGACCCATATATTATTAACTTTAGATTTTGTTTGTCTGTTGTTTCTGAATTATAATCACCAGTTGAACAAAGAAAAAAGTGATCTGATGGTGTTGGTTATGTTATGACAATCATCATTTGAACTTGATCACTGAACTCATTAAGATCCTTTTTTCTGACTTAGATTTATGTTGTTGGTTAGTGAATCTGCATAAATGCCCAGAATTTTTTATATAATATAAAGGATTTCTTAAAAGTTGTTTAAAAAAAAAAATCATTCTTTTAGGCACACACAGATGTCAAGATTCAGTCTATGCATCTCAACAATGGTGAGGAGCAGAATATTCAATTAGGAAAAGTAAATTACATAGACAATTCAGATCATAATTTATTCATACCGCAATGCATGATGGGAGCCATTAATGAGTTGTGATTGGTGGCAGCCACTGCAACATGCTTTATTATTGTCACCATTGTTGAGATTCACAGGCTGATTATTGATGTCTGTGTTTTAAATGAATTTATCTGAATGTTTATTAAATATTTTGAATTATAGGTAAAGTACTGATAATCATAGGCTGAAGAATCACAAAACTGCTGCTAACAAGTTAAACCAAACTATCTCAATAAGTTTCCTTTTTCAGATCAAAACATAACCAACACTGTAAGATAGCATTTTACTTTGTTCATTTAACTGTTATAAATAAATAACAGCAGACAAACAACAGTAAATATTAAAGTAAACATATAATGGTCTAGAGCGCAACTAAAGCAAACACCCATCACCTTAATGGTAACTTACAATTTGTGATTTTCTCCTTCAGTGATTCTGCTTGTTAACATCAGGTGTCTTCAATAATGCTCAATCATCACTAAATTAATCACTTAATTATCTCCTCGGCCCTAAATGCCGCTTCATCTGAAAGCAGGTGATGGTGATTTACTACTAATCAAGGAACCGGCTTTACTGACGAGATGCGCATAACAATATCGCGATTTAAATCGCCCAGCCCTATTCTACAGCATATGATTATCAGTATTTTTCTTATAATCCAAAATATTTATTAATCATTATTCTGATCTAAATACTTTCAAATGAATTTATTTAGAAACACAGATATCAATAATCAGCCTGTGAATCTCAACAATGGTGACAATAATAAAGCATGTTGCAGTGGCTGCCACCAATCACAACTCATTAATGGCTCCCATCATGCATTGCGGTATGAATAAATTATGATCTGAATTGTCTATGTAATTTACTTTTCTTAATTGAATATTCTGCTCCTCACCATTGTTGAGATGCATAGACTGAATCTTGACGTCTGCGTGTGCCTAAAAGAAAGTTTTTTTTAAAAACAACTTTTAAGGAATCCTGTATATTATATCTAAAATTCTGGATATTTATGCAGAATCACAGTTATGCTGTAACCAACAACATAAATCAAAACCATAAAGTTCAAATGATGATTGTCATAATATAACCAACACCATCAGATCACTATTCATCGTTGTTCATCTGGCAGTTATAACTCAGAAACAGCAGACAAACAAAATCTAAAGTTAATAATATAAGGGTCAAGAGCCCAACTAAAGCAAACATTGATCGCCATAATGGTGACTTACAATTTGTGATTTTCTCCTTCAGTGATTCTGCTTGTTAACATCAGGTGTCTTCAATAATGCTCAATCATCACTCAATTAATCACTTAATTATCTCATTAACTTTAACACTCTTGAGTGTGGACTCATATACACGCCCAGGAGTGTTAATTTAACACTGGAGTTTTTGCTCTGTAGTAAATGCCGCTCCATCTGAAAGCAGGTGATGGCGATTTACTACTAATCAAGGAACCGGCTTTACTGACGAGATGCGCACAACAATGTCATGCGATATATCGCCCAGCCCTAACCACAACTCACCGTTGTTCTGTCTAACCCTGGCCTGTCCTGCTCACTTGGCTTCATATCAGGCTCATATATGATATCATCATATATATCAATTATATGAATTATATATATATCATACGAGTAAACATTTAAGCTACAATTCTATGGAATTCCAAAGCTGCCAATATTAAAAATAAATAAATACATAAATAAATATACAAATAAATGTAAAAAAAAAAAAAAAAAAAAAAATATATATATATATATATATATATATATATAAATATACATAGAAAAGCTAAAAAACGAAAATAAATAATTATTTATACATTTATTTCCTTATTTATGTACATTTTTTTTTTCCATATTTATTTATTTATTCTTTTATTTATTTCTACATTTATTCATTTCTACATTTATTTATTTCTACATTTATGTATTTCTACATTTATTTATTTATTTATTTATTTATTTATTTATTCATTTATTTATTTATTCATTTATTTATTTATTCCTTTATTTATTTATTTATTCATTCATTTATTTCTTCCTACATTTCTTCCTGCGTAGGGTAATGAGGAGGGCGTGGTTTACCTCAGACATAGCAATCGAGCTCAGAGTAAGCGAAGGCGAAGGGTTGAGGCCACAGTGACACCCTGTGGCGAAATACAATAAGTATAGCTCACTGATGTTGATACGGTCTGTGACTGCGAGGTATATGGTCAAAATCCTAAATCTTACTGTGTTAAAATGCAATGTTTTTAGGGTTGGGCGATATATATCGTGAGATTGTTATGCGCATCTCGTCAGTAAAGCCGGTTCCTTGATTAGTAGTAAATCACCATCACCTGCTTTCAGATGGAGCGGCATTTATTACAAAGAGCCGTAGTTAACTGACAAGCTGAGCCATATCGCATTAATATTGCGGACGTATCGCCAGCGATAATTAATGCGATATGGCTCAGCTTGTCAGTTAACTACGGCTCTTTGTACACAGCAAAAACTCCAGTGTTAAATTAACACTCCTGGGAGTGTATATGAGTCCACGTGTTGAAGTTAATGAGATAATTAAGTGATTAATTTAGTGATGATTGAACATTATTGAAGACACCTGATGTTAACAAGCAGAATCACTGAAGGAGAAAATCACAAATTGTAAGCCACCGTTATGACGATCAATGGTTGCTTTAGTTGGACTCTTGACCCATATATTATTAACTTTAGATTTTGTTTGGCTGTTGTTTCTGAATTATTAGTTGAACAAAGAAAAAAGTGATCTGATGGTGTTGGTTATATTATGACAATCATCATTTGAACTTGATCACTGAACTCATTAAAATCCTTCTTTCTGACTTCGATTTATGTTGTTGGTTAGTGAATCTGCATAAATGCCCAGAATTTTTGATATAATATAAAGGATTTCTTAAAAGTTGTTTTAAAAAAAAATCATTCTTTTAGGCACACACAGATGTCAAGATTCAGTCTATGCATCTCAACAATGGTGAGGAGCAGAATATTCAATTAGGAAAAGTAAATTACATAGACAATTCAGATCATCATTTATTCAATCCGCAATGCATGATGGGAGCCATTAATGAGTTGTGATTGGTGGTAGCCACTGCAACATGCTTTATTATTGTCACCATTGTTGAGATTCACAGGCTGATTATTGATGTCTGTGTTTTAAATGAATTTATTTGAATGTCTTTTGATCAGAACAATGTTTATTAAATATTTAGAATTATAAGTAAAACACTGATAATAATAGGCTGAAGAATCACTAAACTGCTGCTAACAAGTTAAATCAAACTATCTCAATAAGTTTCCTTTTTCAGATCACAGCATGATTATGTCAAAACATAACCAACACTATAAGATAACATTTTACTTTGTTCATTTAACTGTTATAAATCAATAACAGCAGACAAACAACAGTAAATATTAAAATAAACATATAATGGTCTAGAGCCCAACTAAAGCAAACACCCATCACCTTAATGGTAACTTACAATTTGTGATTTTCTTCTTCAGTGATTCTGCTTGTTAACATCAGGTGTCTTCAATAATGCTCAATCATCACTAAATTAATCACTTAATTATCTCCTCAGCCCTAAATGCCGCTCCATCTGAAAGCAGGTGATGGTGATTTACTACTAATCAAGGAACCGGCTTTACTGACGAGATGCGGATAACAATCTCACGATATATATCGCCCAGCCCTAAATGGTCTCGTTTCAAAAGCATTGGTCAATATGCTTGGGTCGACTTCACTGTAGCCTATATGTGCCCTGCTTCCTTTCCGTGAGTTCTGACCGAAAAATGGAAAATATCAAGCGCTTCCATTTCAGAGTCCCTGTTTCATGTTTGTTAGCCCAGGACATTTTACAAATCCAGACCAAACGATGTTCTACGGCCATGTCTGGAATAAAGAGTAGCCTATCCATGTCACACAGTAAGATTTAGGATTTTGACCATATACCTCGCAGTCACAGACCGTATCAACGTCAGTGAGCTATACTTATTGTATTTCGCCACAGTGTGTCACTGTGGCCTCAACCCTTCGCCTTCGCTTACTCTGAGCTCGATTGCTTTGTCTGAGGTAAACCACGCCCTCCTCATTACCCTACGCAGGAAGAAATGTAGGAATAAATAAATGAATAAATAAATGAATAAATAAATAAATGTAGAAATACATAAATGTAGAAATACATAAATGTAGAAATGAATAAATGTAGAAATAAATAAAAGAATAAATTAAATAAATATGGAAAAAAATAAATAGCCTATATCAGAGGTGGGAGTAAGTCACACATGAACAAGTCACAAGTCTCAAGTCTTAACCTTCAAGTCTCAAGCAAGTCCAATTCAATTTTGTGAAAAGCAAGTCAAGTCAAGTCACTGCTTTATGTCAAGCAAGTCAAGTCAAGTCGTAGCTTGGGTCACAAGTCACTGGCAAGTCATACAAACATTTGATGATTTCACTGAATTTATATATTAAAATAAGTTAAAACTACATAAGTTGTGGACTATGGTTTTATTTGAAACATTTTTTTAAATATGCATTTCCACATGCTGAGTGGTTAAAAATCTAAAAAAGAAAAAAGAAATCAAATTTCAAACTACATAGCCTAAAATGTAAATGTAATTGAAATTAGGCCAACATTAAAGCATGAAAAATAAATATGCCTCAAACGTTGCAGTAGACCATTAAAAGATATTAAATAATTCACAATTCAAGTATAATTGTTCCTATGCCACCAAATGGCATTCTTCAAACTGGCATCCCCTTTATGGAACATGAACACATCCTTAACAACAAGTTAGATCTTTCCTTTTTAACAAAAGAATAACAAGAAAAAAAAAAACAGTAATAATTTAATTGACACAAAACTTACACCTGTCAATCAGGTGGATTGACTATTGTACATTATTAATCTGTGTGAGTGAGTGATTTATTAATATTTGTGAATGATGTGTGTGCATGTGTACACAGCAAAAACTCCAGTGTTAAATTAACACTCCTGGGAGTGTATACGAGTCCACACTCAAGAGAGTAAAAGTGTTAAAATATGAGTGTTAAATTAACACTCAAGAGTGTTAAAGTTAATGAGATAATTAAGTGATTAATTGAGTGATGATTGAGCATTATTGAAGACACCTGATGATAACAAGCAGAATCACTGAAGGAGAAAATCTCAAATTGTAAGTTACCATTATGGCGATGGGTGTTTGCTTTAGTTGGGCTCTAGACCCTTTTATGTTTACTTTAAATTTTGTTTGTCTGCTGTTATTGATTTATAACAGTCAAATGAACAAAGAAAAGTGTGATCTGATAGTGTTGGTTATGTTTTGACATAATCATGTTGTGAACCAAAAACCGAAATTTATTGAGGTATCTTAACTTGATAATTACAGCAGCTCTGCGATTCTACAGCATATGATTATCAGTATTTTTCATATAATTCAAAATATTTAATAAACATTGTTCTGATCAAAACACTTTCAAATGAATTTATTTAGAAACACAGATATCAATAATCTGCCTGTGAATCTCAACAATGGTGACAATAATAAAGCATGTTGCAGTGGCTGCCACCAATCACAACTCATTAATGGCTCCCATCATGCATTGCTGTATGAATAAATTATGATCTGAATTGTCTATGTAATTTACTTTTCCTAATTGAATATTCTGCTCGTCACCATTGTTGAGATGCATAGACTGAATCTTGAAGTCTGTGTGTGCCTAAAAGAAAGATTTTTTTATCTTTTTTTTTTTCAAAACAACTTTTAAGAAATCCTTTGTATTATATCTAAAATTATGGATATTTATGCAGAATCACAGTTATGCTGTAAACAACAACGTAAATCTAAGTCAGAAATAAGGATCTTAATGAGTTCAGTGATCAAGTTCAAATGATGATTGTCATAATATAACCAACACCATCAGATCACTTTTTTGCTTTGTTCATCTGGCAGTTATAACTCAAATACAACAGTCAGACAAAATTTAAAGTAAACATATAAGGGTCAAGAGCCCAACTAAAGCAAACACCCATCGCCATAATGGTAACTTACAATTTGAGATTTTCTCCTTCAGTGATTCTGCTTGTTATCATCAGGTGTCTTCAATAATGATCAATCATCACTCAATTAATCACTTAATTATCTCATTAACTTTAACACTCTTGAGTGTTAATTTAACACTCATATTTTAACACTTTTACACTCTTGAGTGTGGACTCGTATACACTCCCGGGAGTGTTAATTTAACACTGGAGTTTTTGCTGTGTACACATGCACACACATCATTCACAAATATTAATAATTCACTCACTCACACAGATTAATAATGTACAATAGTCAATCCACCTGATTGACAGGTGTAAGTTTTGTGTCAATTAAATTATTACTGTTTTTTTTTTTTTTTCTTGTTATTCTTTTGTTAAAAAGGAAAGATCTAACTTGTTGTTAAGGATGTGTTCATGTTCCATAAAGGGGATGCCAGTTTGAAGAATGCCATTTGGTGGCATAGGAACAATTATACTTGAATTGTGAATTATTTAATATCTTTTAATGGTCTACTGCAATGTTTGAGGCATATTTATTTTTCATGCTTTAATGTTGGCCTAATTTCAATTACATTTACATTTTAGCCTATGTAGTTTGAAATTTTATTTCTTTTTTCTTTTTTAGATTTTTAACCACTCAGCATGTGGAAATGCATATTTAAAAAAATGTTTCAAATAAAACCATAGTCCACAACTTATGTAGTTTTAACTTATTTTAATATATAAATTCAGTGAAATCATCAAACGTTTGTATGACTTGCCAGTGACTTGTGACCCAAGCTACGACTTGACTTGACTTGCTTGACATAAAGCAGTGACTTGACTTGACTTGACTTGCTTTTCACAAAATTGACTTGGACTTGCTTGAGACTTGAAGGTTAAGACTTGAGACTTGTGACTTGTTCATGTGTGACTTACTCCCACCTCTGCTATATACATAAATAATTATTTATTTTCGTTTTTTTGCTTTTCTATGTATATATATATATATATATATATATATATATATATATATATATTAGGGCTGGGCGATTTAAATCGCGATATTGTTGTGCGCATCTCGTCAGTAAAGCCGGTTCCTTGATTAGTAGTAAATCACCATCACCTGCTTTCAGATGGAGCGGCATTTACTACAAAGAGCCGTAGTTAACTGACAAGCTGAGCCATATCGCATTAATATCGCGGACGTATCGCCAGCCATAATTAATGCGATATGGCTCAGCTTGTCAGTTAACTACGGCTCTTTGTACACAGCAAAAACTCCAGTGTTAAATTAACACTCCTGGGAGTGTATATGAGTCCACGTGTTGAAGTTAATGAGATAATTAAGTGATTAATTTAGTGATGATTGAACATTATTGAAGACACCTGATGTTAACAAGCAGAATCACTGAAGGAGAAAATCACAAATTGTAAGCCACCGTTATGACGATCAATGGTTGCTTTAGTTGGACTCTTGACCCATATATTATTAACTTTAGATTTTGTTTGGCTGTTGTTTCTGAATTATTAGTTGAACAAAGAAAAAAGTGATCTGATGGTGTTGGTTATATTATGACAATCATCATTTGAACTTGATCACTGAACTCATTAAAATCCTTCTTTCTGACTTCGATTTATGTTGTTGGTTAGTGAATCTGCATAAATGCCCAGAATTTTTGATATAATATAAAGGATTTCTTAAAAGTTGTTTTAAAAAAAAATCATTCTTTTAGGCACACACAGATGTCAAGATTCAGTCTATGCATCTCAACAATGGTGAGGAGCAGAATATTCAATTAGGAAAAGTAAATTACATAGACAATTCAGATCATCATTTATTCAATCCGCAATGCATGATGGGAGCCATTAATGAGTTGTGATTGGTGGTAGCCACTGCAACATGCTTTATTATTGTCACCATTGTTGAGATTCACAGGCTGATTATTGATGTCTGTGTTTTAAATGAATTTATTTGAATGTCTTTTGATCAGAACAATGTTTATTAAATATTTTGAATTATAAGTAAAATACTGATAATCATAGGCTGAAGAATCACTAAATTGCTGCTAACAAGTTAAACCAAACTATCTCAATAAGTTTCCTTTTTCAGATCACAGACACAGCATGATTATGTCAACACTTAACCAACACTATAAGATAACATTTTACTTTGTTAATTTAACTGTTATAAATCAATAACAGCAGACAAACAACAGTAAATATTAAAGTAAACATATAATGGTCTAGAGCCCAACTAAAGCAAACACCCATCACCTTAATGGTAACTTACAATTTGTGATTTTCTCCTTCAGTGATTCTGCTTGTTAACATCAGGTGTCTTCAATAATGCTCAATCATCACTAAATTAATCACTTAATTATCTCCTCAGCCCTAAATGCCGCTTCATCTGAAAGCAGGTGATGGTGATTTACTACTAATCAAGGAACCGGCTTTACTGACGAGATGCGCATAACAATCTCACGATATATATCGCCCAGCCCTAATATATATATATATATATATATATATATATATTTTTTTTTTTTTACATTTATTTGTATATTTATTTATGTATTTATTTATTTTTAATATTGGCAGCTTTGGAATTCCATACAATTCCCCCAGCTTTCCGAGCTGTCATTGCGATCCATTGCTTTCCTATTGTTTGCTTTGACCGCTCTCCCTCACGTTACGTCACTTCCGGTTCGGCGGAAGTAAAAATTTTTCACAAAAACGACTCCAGAAGCCTAAATAGCGTTTTATAAGTATATGTTTATATTTAAATCTAGTTACTACATTTTTTTTCTATACATTGGCTTACTGGGTACTCTAACCTGCAACATGGGCTTTAAAACCTGAGATAACTCATTTCATTTGAGGAAATTGATTGGTCAATTGGAATTAAACATTTATACTGTGAGATTATTTCATTTGAATCCACTAAGAAAAAGACTTTATGAGCTAACTAGAAACATCAATTTAACTAAATCCTACTAGTGATCATCATCACACATGAATGAGTTGAAGAACTTAAAAAGTCATCAATGCATCAGAAACTACACAGTCACTGTCTTTAAATAAAGCAACATGCAGCATATCTTCACTGTTTCTCTGCTCATCCTGGACTGAAGCACAGGCTCTACTCTTCAACACAATGGTGACACACAAAACGCAACAGAAACCCTTTAAATCCCAACAGAACATTAAACACTAACATATCTCCACTATATCATTATGTGCAAAAACACATAGAATCACACAAAGCAAATCACAGAATTGTACTTTTTTGTTTAGTAAATTTGACAGTGAGATTTTACTGTAAACATCTGACTTAAGTTCCAGCAGGATACTTGGATAATAATTGGATAATTACGTGATTAGTTGAGTGATGATTGAGCATTAGTGATGAACACCTGCTGTTAACATGCAGAATCACTGAAGGAAAGAGAAACATGAACAGAAAAAAGAGGAGACCAGCAGAAACACAACAACTACATCTGAGGCCATGTTCAAAAAACATCTTAAAGGGATAGGTCATCCAAAAATGATCCCATAATTTACTCACCCTCACGTCTCATGCATGCATGTATGTACCCGGAGCTCCTGAAAAACCACAACAAATTCCTTGTGCGTTTGCACACACTTGGCGAGTAAAGCTCATTCTGATTCTGATTCTTTCAGCCAAACACAATCGGAGTTATATTAAAAAATATTCTGGCTCTTCCAAGCATTATAATGGGAGTGAGAACCTGAGTTTTTGAAGCTCCAAGCGCATCCATCCATCATAAAAGTGATCCATTCGACTCCATGGGGTTAAAAAAGGCCTGCTGAAGCTTTTGTAAGAAAAATATCCATATGTATAACTTTTTAAACTATAATTATTGGCTTCCAGTAAAGGCTATATGCAAGTTCTAGCGGAAGAGTGACTTCTGACCCGACGTATGACATAGGATGTAGGAGTAGTAGTGCAAGCTAGACGCCTCTTGTGGTTCTAACAAATAGTGCTGGGCAACATAGCTCCTCCGACATTTCCCTTAAAAAATTCTCGTCAATACATCATGCTTCGAGTCAGATGTCACTATTCTGCCAGAACTAGACTTGCATACGGCTGTTACCGGAAACCAGTGATTATAGTTTAGAAAGTTATAAATATGGATTTTTTTTTTTCTACAAAAACGTAACAACCTCCCAACAAACTGTTTCAAGCTTTTAAAAGTACTTCAAACTGAAAACCTTCAAACTTTTCAAACTACTTCAGACTTTTTGTTCGGGCTTCCAGAGGTGTAAAGTCCAGGTTCAGAAAGTAAAAGTCATCCTCAGTATTTTCCAATCACCCGGATTTGCTAATTAGCACAGTTTTTCAGCCAGGAGATTGTCCCACTAATTAGTCACTAATTAGTGAAATCAGCTGGGTGAGTTCATGGGTGGAATAAACTTATGCCAGGACTTTTGCTTTCTGACCCCTGGACTTTACACCTCTGGGGCTTTCTCAAGCCAAAGTTTTTTCTAAAAACTTTTTAATCTAGTTTACAGTTAATGCAGTATTTTTGTTTATCTTGTTGAAAAGTTACCATGAATCCTATTCAAAAATAAGTAATTATCTTTATTTTATTAAATGCTCATCTGTAAAGCAGAATTTTCAATATTTTTTTAGCAGAGAATGTGGTTCTGGATGCTGATACGGCTCATCCACGTCTCAACGTGTCTGATGATGGGAAACAAGTGAGAGATGGAAAAAAGCTGAAAGAAATGGATAGTAAAGAAGACAGGTTTGATGGTTATCTTGGTGTCCTTGGGAAGGACGGATTCTCCTCAGGGTGTTTTTACTTTGAGGTGCAGGTGAAGGATCAAACTGAGTGGGATTTAGGAGTAACCAGAGAATCCAGTTCGAGGAGGGGTGAGATCGATATGAGTCCTGATGTTGGATACTGGACAATGAGTCGGAGAAAAGATGAGTATTGGGCTCTTGATTCTCTCTCTGTCTCTCTTTCTCTGAGTGTGGAGCCTCAGAGGATCGGTGTGTTTGTGGATTATGAGATCGGTCAAGTCTCCTTTTATGATGTGAAGTCCATATTTCATATCTACACTTACACTCATCAGTCTTTTAATGAAAAACTCTATCCATTTGTTTGTTTGGGGTATCGGTGGAATGAAAACTCCACACCACTGATTATCTGTGATGATTATTAATGAGATCAGTGAATGAATTTACATGATCAAGTGAAATAAAAGGAAATACAATACAATAAGTGTAACAGCCACAAATATGAAATATTATTCCGAAATGTGGACACAGAAGTGTGTGTGAGGGGTTCATCTGATCACTGATCACTGTTCTCCATCAGCACCTCCTCATCTCCACTAGATAGTGAATGAAAGTCATCATGAAGTGCTGATCGCACAGTTCACTGTTCCTCCCTCAATAGTGTTTGGTGTTTGTTGATGAATGTCCAGATTGAGTAAAGCTGGTATCAAAGAACAAGCTCAAATACAAGACATTTTCATGTGTGTAACGTTTTGCTCACGGTATCATTCCCACAATGCCATTTGTGTTATTCAGTTTTCATGACTTATATGTGGAGAGCTTAAAAAAATAGTAGAGTCCAAACTTCTGATCCTAACTTATTAGATTTTGGACACAGATAAATAGATGAGTTTAAGTTTATTCATGCATTCATATTTTCTTAAGTAATCGCTTGTATTCTTCATTTTCATTCTTTTATTATTATGATGGATATCGTTCACCCAAAAAGAACATTTAAATGTCTTTCCGATCCTGTTTTTATTGTTCTATTAAACAATATTGAGATGTTATTAGTCTGAGCCATTGTATTTACAGTAGATTTTTACTGTCAAGCTCTTGAAGGACTAAATGAGTCTCATAATAATATGTGTTCTGAGTTAATAATGTCTGTAGTGGACAGATATTGCGGGATTCACACTCATGTACAGTGTTGATGATGCAGTTTAAGTTGCTTTTATATGAAAATAAATATAATGAAAAAGACACCCAAAGTACTGTTATTTATTTCCATTTGAAAGACGTGTTTATAAATCCTTTTTATTTTAATTACAGACACTTTTTTATAAAAAAAAGTGTATTAATATGACAACAGTAAAATAGCCGATAGAGAGAATATTTGGGAATATTCACACATAATTTATACACATAAAACATGATATCAGAGTTTTAAAATCATACATTTTAAAAGAAAACAATACATCATGGCTGTTTAAAACAATGAGCATTAGGCTTTGTCGTCAGCAAGTCGTTTCCCATCATGCTTTAGTTCAGTGCAGTCAGTGGAGAGCAACTGTTTCCGACTGCAGAATCCGACACGTCCGCTTCGCCGTCGCCAGAGTTTGCATGACATCAGAGCAAGGCGGACCGCACTCGTATAATACCTGCTGAAAACCATCTTTCAAAAAATAATAATAATAATATATATATAAGGCGGACCGCACTCGGACACATTTCTAACCGGCTGTTGCTTGCATGGTCCCTGTTATATCATCATTTCTCACCCCATAGATATTTCATTTGGAACAATTGCAATATATCTTTTTTTTTTTTAAATCCTTATTTTTTGAAAGATGGTTTTCAGCAGGTATAATAGCCTACTACGAGTCGATGAATTACTAAATCAAGAAGGTATGTTTTATTCCGAATTTCTAGATTTCCATAAATTCCAGTGACACCAGGAGAGTTTTCTATTGTGGGATGTGATTCCCACAGGAGTCTTGGCGTTATTCAGAACCAATACTCAAACCAGTAGCTTCTTTCTTCCTTTGATTTATTTGATACTGCTATTGGGAAACTTTGTTTTGCCCCCGGAGTCTTAAATGTTAATAAAACAATTTGTTCATTAAATAAATTCATTTTCTCATTAAAGTGTGACAATAAAATATATGCTTATATGATTCAATAAGATTTAATGTCTCTAAATGTCTACACAGACACACACACACACACACAATGAATAAGGATATTGTCTGATAGGATCATCTGTTATTAAATGTCAATATCAATAATTGTAAATATCAACCAGACTGAGCTTAGGCAACAATGACTCAAATACGATCTGAAGTTCGAGCCTTCTGACACCCAAAGCGAAACGCGCACGTGACTTGACAGAAAGTGAGGCTAGTAAACCAATACACGCCTCGATACGGGGCTTCACTACAAATTGTGTCGCTTATGTGATACGCGCATCGAAGCTTCAAGGCTTGTTCGTATGGAAAGCCAAATGGGTCAGAATTCGCGTGCTTTTGACCGCCGTATCAATATTAAAACGCCGTCTTCATAACGCCGCCAGGCGTTAAATAAACGCCGTCAGGCGATAAGTTAACGTCACACGCCGCCACGCGTTAAAATAACGCCACTCGCCGATAGATGTTAAATTGACGGCACACGCCACACAAAATGAGCTCATCTACATGGCCACTCCTCTATTGAGGTTGTGGACTCTACGGCAAGTCGGACAGGACAATCTAGTTTGGAAAGAGCGCGAAATGCGCCGCAGCACCGGATGTAGTCTGGCTCGTACCCGTTATCTGATAACTTACCAGAAAAATGTCGGTAGAGACAAATAACGTTAATTTCAGAAGACGTCTAAATGCTATTAGGGATCGAATAAATAGCCAACTTGATAGTTTGCTGGAAACATCGCCACAAGGACATGGGGAACAAAGTCTCGTAGACAGGTAGGTGATGAACAGAGTTTATCTCCAACCCCGCTGAAACACACCTGAACCAGCTAACGTTAATGTTAGAGACAAGTTTGAGCTAAACTCTGCAGGACAGTGTCCCTCCAGGACCGACTTTTCTGAAGGTAAAAGAGGGCAAAACTCGAGCGCATGTAGAGGTGAATTTGAGAACTTGTACGCAAAAAGTTACTCGTACAGCTCAGAGGTGAAAACCTGTCAAATTAAGCAATAAGCCCCGCGAAGCCGTGTTTTGGATTTAGAACAGCTAAGGGGCGTTATGGAGTGGAGGGGCTTATACACGGCTTCAAGGGGCTTATATTACCTTTATAAAACAGTTAGGCTACTCCATAAAATATTAATTTTAATATTTATTTTAGGCTATTCATAAAATAAACACCAGCAGCAAAAAGTATAACGTTAACACATGTATCCACCTTATTCTGCTCTAAACAATGGGCGCTGCCATGACGACGATGACTCCGGTTGCCTACTTCCGGTTCGTAGCGCTTGACCTGCACTAGCAGCGAGAGAATGAGTTCAAGCTCCTCATGTGCAGTTGTTGTTTGTTTTAACAATTCAAAGAAGATTTCAAACTTTTTAAAAAACTGAGTGCTTCGAGCATAAGATAAGAAGGAGACAATGCCCATGTCCGGTTCCGTATCAGATACATTCAATAAAGTAAACGTTTAGAGTGGTTAGCGTTAAAACTGAAGCATAAGAAAAAAAGTTGGAAAACTTTGCCCATTAATTAGATTTGCAAGGCAAGCAGGCAAGTTTTCGGGTTGTTATGGACAAGTAAAAATTACATTATTGTATATTATATGAAATACAAGTATAATAAAATTCTAAGTTATGACTACTGTATACTGTACTGTTTTTATTTTTAAAAGGATGTGATGTGAAAAACATTTTGGCTCGTTTGACTCAGCTCACTGAAAAGAGCCAGTTCTTTTGACTCACGGCTCTTTAAAAAATAAATTATTATCTCCTTCTTATCTTATGCTCGAAACACTCAGTTCCCTATCAAGGCTACGGAACTCGACATTACGGATGTCGTATATGGGAACTCCTCTCATCCTTCACTTCCGCTGAAATCTTATAGGCTAACGCCAGCAGAGCTGGCCAATTGACGCAAATATGCAAATACTGAAACACCGTTGCAGTTATAATGCAAGTGCAGCGTCAATTCCCTTCAGAATCTCTCTCTTCACGCTTAAATCGTGTGCTAGAAAGCTGATATTACAACTAACTTACTGGATTATATTCGCCGTCGTTGAAGTTGCGCCGGAGATACTCGCACTGTCTCCTGCATCCGATGGCAGCTACCTGCAACCTATGCTCGGCCCCCATCGCCCCCACTGACACGCACCTGTTCTGCATCGCGTGCTTGGGGCTGGCCCATGCTGAGTCAGCCCTCGGGGACGAGGGGTCCTGCGACCTCTGCGCGGACATGCCCCTTCGAGTCCTCAGAGCCAGGAGGGAGGAAGCTCGCGCAGCAGCGGGGATTGGGCCTACCACCGCCTCCGAGCCGCTGGTAGCCCCCCCCCCCCAACCGCAGAGTCGAGGTCCGCTCCCCGGTGAGCTTCCCCGACCCCACCTTTCAACCCCCGCGCGACGTCTCTGACTTCGTTTCCTTCGGGGCGAGTGAGGAGGACGACTCCATGTCGCTGTCGGCCTCCGAGATCGACTGGGGTGCGGAGCAGGCCGCACCGCTGGCGGCCGCGGGGCTGGACGCCCCGGCGGACCTGCAGGACGAGCTCTTTCGTATCCTCTCGGAGGCCGTCGAGGAGCTCGACCTCGATTGGAAAGCTCCTGAGGAACCATCAAAGAGCAAACTGGATTCGTGGTTCCTCCAGTCGAGCCGCCGTCAGGCCGCTTCGAAAAGAGGAACACCGTTTTTTCCCGACGTGCACGAGCACGTGGTGAAGTCATGGGCGGCCCCGCAATCGGCGCGCACCCTCACTTCCACCCAGGCCATGTTTGCCCCCGTGGACGAGGCGGGGGACCACGGCTACCTCAGCATCCCCCCCGTCGAGGAGACCGTCGCCGCTCACCTCTGCCCGTCGGCTCCCGCCCTGGGCTCGGACCGCAGCCTGCCGTCCCGAGCCTGCAGATTTACGGCCCACCAGGCTAACAAGGCCTTCGGTGCCGCGGGGGAGGCGGTATCCGTGCTGCATGCCATGGCCCTTCTCCAAGTGCTGCAGGCAAAGCAGCTGAAGTCTCTGGATGGCGCCGCCTCTATTGACGCTGACGCCATCCGGGATCTCCGTTCGGCCACGGACCTCGCACTCCTGGCCACGAAGCGCTCGGCCCAGGCGATCGGCCGTTCTATGGGTTTCCTCGTGGTCCTCCACAGACATCTGTGGCTCACCCTGTCCGACGTGCAGGAAGCCGACAGGAAGACGCTCCTGAACGCGCCCATTTCCCCGGCAGGCCTGTTCGGTGACGCTATGGAGAAAGTCACCGAGCGTTACTCAGAGACGCAGAAAAAGGCCAAGGCTAGGAGCCACGTCATTCCTCGAAGGGCGCCGCCGCCGCCGCCGCCTCAGCCGCGCTCCCGTTCGTCCTCAGCCTCAGGCCGCCAACCCCAGGCTGCGGCCGGGAGACAGGACGCCCGTAGAGGCCGCAGTGGTCAGTGGCAAGGAGCGGGTAACAGGAGGACGCAGAGGAGCCCGCGCAGAAAGCCCACCGCGTCGCCTGCGAGGCCCAAGCAGTCGTCCTGACCGCTCGGGCAAGAGGAGGAGGAAGCGCCAGTTCGGCCCCGCGTCCAAGCGACGCGCTCTAGTGCACTTGGTCCCTCAGAGTTCCGTGAGCGACGCGTGCACTTGTTTTGTGAATGCAAATGTTTTAAACGTTGTTTCAAAAATAAAGCAAATCACTACTTCACAAACAGAGCTTTTTTCTCCTCTTGCACCACACACTGTGTTACCCGCCCTGCCTTCGAGCAGCGCAGAGTCACGGTCAATAACTACCCCCAGCACTCACACAGCGGCCATGACCGCAGCGGCGATGACCGCAGGTTTAGATCAGCCCACGCTCAGTCGTTTTCAGGCAGCGTGGGAAGCTATTCCGGGCATTTCACCGTGGGTGTTGAATATAATTCGGCACGGGTACACACTTCAGTTCAAACGCAGACCACCCCGCTTCCGCGGCGTAATTCAGTCATTAACTTTGCCCCAAAACGCTCATGTGCTGAGGCAGGAAGTGTGCAGCTTGCTCGAAAAGAAGGCTATAGAACCAGTTCCCCCGAGTGAGCGGGACAGCGGGTTCTACAGCCGCTACTTCGTTGTGCCGAAGAAGGGAGGGGGTCTTCGCCCCATTTTGGATCTGAGACCTGTCAACAGAGCGCTTCACAAGCGCGCCTTCAGGATGACAACACTGAAGCAAATCCTGGCGCAAATTCGCCCCGGGGATTGGTTCGCTTCAGTGGATTTAAAGGACGCTTACTTCCATATTCAGATAGTGAAGCGTCACAGACGATTCCTGAGGTTTGCGTTCGAGGATTCGGCGTACCAATATACGGTACTTCCGTTTGGACTGGCACTAGCCCCCCGAACGTTTTCGAAATGCATAGACGCGGCACTTTCACCCCTCAGATCGAGCGGAATGCGCGTCTTGAATTATCTGGACGACTGGCTAGTTCTCGCTCAGTCGAGAGAAACGCTGATCAGCCATGTGAATGCCCTCCTTCGACACTTAGAGATGCTCGGTTTGAGGGTGAACGTCCAAAAAAGTGTGCTCACACCGAGCCAGACTACAACATTCCTGGGAGTGTGCTTGGATTCGGTGAGAATGAGAGCGCGCCTCTCCCCCGAGCGAGCGGAGGCTCTGAGTTCTTCTCTCGGTCTCTTCAGACCGGGCAGGCTCGTCCCACTGAAAGAGTTTCAGAGGCTACTGGGACGGATGGCAGCGGCTTCTTCGGTGTGTCATCTGGGGCTGCTGCATATGAGACCACTTCAACTCTGGCTGAAAGCGCGCGTTCCCCCGAGTGCGTGGTATTCTGGCCACAAGCGCGTCATGGTCACCGGCGGATGCGCCCGCGCCCTGGTCCCATGGAGGAACCCAGATCTCTTCAGCTCAGGTGTCCCTATGGGCTTAGTGACGCGGCGAGTGGAGGTCCTGACGGACGCTTCATCCACCGGATGGGGAGCGGTCTGCTTGGGCAAGCCCGCCTCGGGTCGGTGGTCAGAGAAGCAGATGGAGTGGCACATAAATCGCTTGGAACTAGAAGCAGTTGCTCTAGCTCTAAAAGCCTTCCGGTCTCAGCTGGAGCACAAGCATGTGTTGATCCGGACCGACAACACTTCTGTGGTCTCGTACATAAATCGCCAAGGCGGTGTACATTCCAAAGCCCTATTCAGGCAGGCGGAATCCCTTCTGCTATGGGCGGACCGGTTTTTCCTCTCGGTGAGAGCGGCGCACATCCCCGGTGTTCTAAATCGGGGGGCGGACATGCTCTCGAGAAACGGGATCCCCCAAGGGGAGTGGAGGCTTCACCCCGGGACGGTTCAGCTGATATGGAATCGTTTCGGCAGGGCGGGGGTCGACCTCTTTGCGACGAGCGAGAACACGCACTGTCAGATGTTCTTCTCGCTGTCCCGTTCCCCCCGGGAGGTGGACGCGCTGACTGCACGATGGCCGAGAGTCTGTCTCTATGCTTTTCCTCCGGTGAAAATTTTGCCCATGGTCTTGTGCAAAATCAGGGAGGAGAAGGCGGCGGTGACTCTGGTAGCCCCGAACTGGCCGAATCAGCCCTGGTTCGTGGATTTGGTGGAGTTACTAGCAGGGCAGCCATGGGAGATTCCGCTCAGGAAGGACCTTCTGTCTCAGGCGGGCGGAACGATTTGGCATCCCAGCCCCGGGCTGTGGAGCCTCCATGTGTGGCCGCTGCAGGGTCGCTGAGCGGGCGGGACGCGCTGCACTCGCGAGTTTTGAATACCATCGCAGAGGCGCGAGCTCCGTCCACCAGGCGTCTGTATGCTCTAAAGTGGGGTGTGTTCTCTAAATGGTGTCAGGATGTCGGTATAGACCCAGCGGACTGTTCTGTGTCGGATATTCTACGCTTCCTTCAGTATAGGATGGATGAAGGGAGCCTACCATCCACTCTGAAGGTGTACGTGGCTGCTATTGCCGCGTTTCACCCCCCTGTTGACGGACAGTCTATCGGTAGACATGCGTCGGTGACACGGTTCCTCAAGGGAGCTAGGAGATTGTGCCCTGCACGGCCGCCTTCTGTGCCGCCGTGGGATTTAGCTTTGGTCTTGGAAGCTTTGTCACGACCGCCTTTCGAGCCCCTTGCCTCGATTGCCATTAAAGAGCTATCGGCTAAAACGGCTCTGCTTCTCGCTCTCGCCTCGGCGAAGCGGGTTGGGGATTTACAGGCTTTCTCTGTAAGTGAAGATTGTATTCGCTTTGGACCGGGAAACTGTAATGTTACTCTCAGACCGAGGCCGGGTTATGTTCCTAAGTCGCTCAATACCCCGTTCAGAGCGCAGATCGTTTCTCTGCCTGCCCTGTCCGCTGAGCCATCAACCTCTCAAGGTTCGGATGCTCAGAGTGCTATTTGCCCAGTCAGAGCGCTCCGAGAATACATTTCTCGCTCGGCCGCGTTTCGACAATCGGACCAGCTGTTTGTGTGCTTTGGTGGATGCAACAAGGGACGGGGGGTCTCAAAACAGAGGCTTGCTCACTGGATTGTGGACGCTATTGTTTTGGCTTATGATTGTCTGGGACAGGAATGTCCCCTGAACATCAAGGCTCATTCGACTAGGGCGATTGCCTCCTCGTGGGCTTGGACTAAGGGTATGTCTATTCAGGATTTATGTCTTGCGGCTGGCTGGTCTTCTCAGAACACGTTTGCCAGATTTTACAAGTTGGATTTGCCCTCTGTAGCGTCTCGAGTGCTTTCGGTGAGTTGATCGCTTACACAACATTAGAGAGCTGCTCTGCGCTTTGCTCATGAGTTGTTCTGTGTGCTATTGTGTGTTGTACTATTGTCACCGCTATGCGTTGGCTTTCTCTGTTGTTGTTGCCCTGTTGGTCTACAGTGCAACCTTCCCCCATTTATACTGCTCGGGATATGCAAATTCCGGTAGTGTTTGTGAGCTTGTGATTGGTCCCTTTGGACCTATCGGAGGTTAGAGGTTCACTATTGGTCAATCTCGGCCTATCAGGCGCTTACATTCTGGGGGCGAGGTTTGTATTGGGTCTGTTTTCAGTGGTTTGCTGCCACGGCGGGATTCTATACAGTTCCCATATACGACATCCGTAATGTCGAGTTCCATAGCCTTGATAGGGAACGTCTCCGGTTACTTTCGTAACCTCGGTTCCCTGAAAGGCAAGGAACGAGACATTACGCTCGCCGCAGTGTTCGCTATTGATTTAGCGTTTGTTCGATTCTGAAGGGAATTGACGCTGCACTTGCATTATAACTGCAACGGTGTTTCAGTATTTGCATATTTGCGTCAATTGGCCAGCTCTGCTGGCGTTAGCCTATAAGATTTCAGCGGAAGTGAAGGATGAGAGGAGTTCCCATATACGACATCCGTAATGTCTCGTTCCTTGCCTTTCAGGGAACCGAGGTTACGAAAGTAACCGGAGACGTTTCTAAAAAGTTTGAAATCTTCTTTGAATTGTTAAAACAAACAACAACTGCACATGAGGAGCTTGAACTCATTCTTTCGCAGCTAGTACAGGTCCATAGATATCTATGGTACAGGTCAAGCTACGAACCGGAAGTAGGCAACCGGAGTCGTCGTCATGGCAGCGCGCATTGTTTAGACTGAGCAGAAAAAGGTGGATTCCTCCGCCAAGCAATGTAGTTCCAAAGAGGTTGCTAAGCAACACATGCAGCAACAAAGCATCACAAACTGCAGTTGCGCAATGTAATGCGGTCACAGGTGTGTGTTTGGTGATTAATTTACAACGGCTTAATCAAAATCTGAAATTGAATGTTGAGATTTACACAAGCAAACAATAGTCACAAACATTCATTTCTGAATTTGAAATGATTATAAGACGTACAGTATAAAAACTGCTAATTCCAAAAACATGCCATTGTGCTATAAAAAAAAGTAATAAGCCCTACGAAGCCGTGATTTACAGTGACTTTAGAACAGCTAAGGGGCATTGTTCTAAATTCAGAATGGTGCAGATTTATGGATTTATGGTACCCAACCCCTATAAATAGAAGGTCCCTATGCATGGTTCTTTATAACGTCACATAACCGTTATACATTTTATTTTTAAAAGCCAAATACCACATTTTCTCTTCTACTAAAGTAGTAATTAAATTGCATGTTTGTATTTTAATTATAATGTATTTGTAAACATCTCAGGGCATTACTTAGTCAATAGCACACTCAGTGTAGTAGCCTAATGTGTAAATGTTCTCTGAAAGGTTTGAGATGTTTCGCAACGAACACTCGTTGCACGGTCCTGCTCGTCCCAGGAGGGCAAGGAGGAGAAATATGACGTGTACATTTAGAGTTACACTTCTCAGGACAGGAGTTGAACGTTTAACATCATTGAGAGGTAAGTCATCTGCTAACGTACTGTTTACAATCAACATGGTAATTCCATGAGCAACATGGCCTAATAAGCAGAGTTTGGTTATATTGAATTGATGACGGCATTGCACACTGTTGCCCAATAGATGCCATTGCCAGTCAGAGGCTTGTAGTGCAGAGAGAGCAAAGTGAGAGTCAGTTTGCAGAAGTTCTACGAAGTGCATTCCCACAGCTACAAGGAAGGGAGTTTGTATTGTGCAGGGTTGATGCTCAGAGGCAGGTTTCTTGTTTGAGTCTGGAGTCAAAAACCCCAGCAGCAATAAGTGCAAGTGGGCAACTTGGAAGATCAGCACTTTATATACAGGAAAAGGTAATCTAACATAACAACAACAATAATCAAAGTGTCGGAAATTCTCCTTTGTATATAAATTGTGTTTCCAGTATTTGATATGTTTCATTACAGTCTTCCTTTTCCTTTTCATTTGATATGTAGGCAGCATCTCATTCTTTTATTACTTACATTGTTTTATGTATAAATTATAGTTAATTTAAATGAAAGCAGTTACAGTTGTTCAATTTTACAGAGTACTTCTGCACCAGTGGCCTCCTCTCCAGCAGCACCAGTGGCCTCCTCTCCAGCAGCACCAGTAACCTTCTCTCCAGCAGCACCAGTGGCCTCCTCTCCAGCAGCACCAGTGGCCTTCTCTCCAGCAGCACCAGTGGCCTTCTCTCCAGCAGCACCAGTGGCCTCCTCTCCAGCAGCACCAGTGGCCTCCTCTCCAGCAGCACCAGTGGCCTTCTCTCCAGCAGCACCAGTGGCCTCCTCTCCAGCAGCACCAGTGGCCTTCTCTCCAGCAGCACCAGTGGCCTTCTCTCCAGCAGCACCAGAGGCCTCCTCTCCAGCAGCACCAGTGGCCTTCTCTCCAGCAGCACCAGTGGCCTCCTCTCCAGCAGCACCAGTGGCCTCGTCTCCAGCAGCACCAGTGGCCTTCTCTCCAGCAGCACCAGTGGCCTTCTCTCCAGCAGCACCAGTGGCCTCCTCTCCAGCAGCACCAGTGGCCTTCTCTCCAGCAGCACCAGTGGCCTTCTCTCCAGCAGCACCAGTGGCCTCCTCTCCAGCAGCACCAGTGGCCTTCTCTCCAGCAGCACCAGTGGCCTCCTCTCCAGCAGCACCAGTGGCCTCGTCTCCAGCAGCACCAGTGGCCTCCTCTCCAGCAGCACCAGTGGCCTTCTCTCCAGCAGCACCAGTGGCCTTCTCTCCAGCAGCACCAATGGCCTCCTCTCCAGCAGCACCAGCGGCCTTCTCTCCAGCAGCACCAGTGGCCTTCTCTCCAGCAGCACCAGTGGCCTCCTCTCCAGCAGCACCAGTGGCCTTCTCTCCAGCAGCACCAGTGGCCTCCTCTCCAGCAGCACCAGTGGCCTCCTCTCCAGCAGCACCAGTGGCCTCCTCTCCAGCAGCACCAGTGGCCTTCTCTCCAGCAGCACCAGTGGCCTCCTCTCCAGCAGCACCAGTGGCCTCCTCTCCAGCAGCACCAGTGGCCTTCTCTCCAGCAGCACCAGTGGCCTCCTCTCCAGCAGCACCAGTGGCCTTCTCTCCAGCAGCACCAGTGGCCTTCTCTCCAGCAGCACCAGTGGCCTCCTCTCCAGCAGCACCAGTGGCCTTCTCTCCAGCAGCACCAGTGGCCTCCTCTCCAGCAGCACCAGTGGCCTTCTCTCCAGCAGCACCAGTGGCCTTCTCTCCAGCAGCACCAGTGGCCTTCTCTCCAGCAGCACCAGTGGCCTCCTCTCCAGCAGCACCAGTGGCCTCCTCTCCAGCAGCACCAGTGGCCTCCTCTCCAGCAGCACCAGTGGCCTTCTCTTCACTCAGTCCAGTTGCAGATATATATATCTCAGACGAAGATGAGGATGAGTAAGTGATTTTATATTGTTGTTAAATGTATTTATAGTTACAACAAAAGATGAAGTAACATTTTGTTTTATTTCTTGTTTTCAGTGTTGACCTCAAAGTGTTATTAACTACAATGCTAAGCAAAGTGGATTTTACATTTACACCTGCTTCCAACCAAATCAATACCACAAGATGCAACATCCTAGAAAGTGGTATTAGAGCTTTTCGACGTCAACGATTTAACCCTGTGGCAAAATTGGACGTTGTGTTTAGAGACGCTGATGGAATTGGCGAGGGGGCGGCTGACGAGGGTGGTCCTTCTCGAGAATTTTTAACTTTGCTGATGAGGGAAATTTACACATGCGAAATATTTGATGGAGAAGACTGGAATAAAACGCTTGCCTGCAATTCCAAAGGTACCGGTAACCTAATGTTTAATGTTTATTTTTTGTGTTTTACATTAAACATAGTGGAAAAAGTGTTTACTTCATTGATCATTTTATTGTAATTCTGCCCATTTTTACACAGAGTTATTAAGTCTTTAAAGGGATAGTTCATCCAAAAATGAAAATTCTATCATCATTTACTCACCCTCAAGTTGTTCCAAACCTGTATGAGTTTCTTTGTTCTGCTGAACATAAAGGAAGATATTTGGAATAATGTTTGTTACCAAACAGATCTCGGTCCCCATTGACTACCATAGTATATATTTTTCCTACTATGAAAGTCAATGGGGACCGAGATCTGTTTGGTTACAAACATTATTCCAAATATCTTCCTTTATGTTCAGCAGAACAAAGAAACTCATACAGGTTTGGAACAACTTGAGGGTGAGTAAATGATGATAGAATTTTCATTTTTGGATGAACTATCCCTTTAAACAAAACCTGTTTAAGTTAACACCTAGTGCCCATGTGAGTCAATACCAGTTTACACCCCATTAGCAGCACACAATTTATAAGCACCATTTACAGACATAATAATGCTTCTCACATTTGCATTACAGCATTGTACAATGGAATGTACAAACTAGTTGGACAAATGATAGCCGTATGCCTGGTACATGGTGGTGTGGAGCCACATTTTTTTTCACAAAGACTGCTCTGTCAGGTGTGCAACCTTCAGCCCCCAGTACCAACCCTTCAACAGATTGTAGACTATGACTTCAGAGAAAAGATGATCAAGGTATGTATTAGGCGACAGTTGTAATATCTTAGAATGCATGAATTGCTAACCTTAACTTTAAAGGGAGCGGATGGCAGTGTGAGAGAACCTCTGGTATATTGAGTCAAAGTGCACTCTTCGTTTGTTTTATGATGTTCCCTTAGGTGCAATTATAGCATTACTATAGTTTTTTGGACACAAAAACTTTTACATTTTAGTGATTTATGACCTTTTCCCGACCTGTTTCTCATCCTCTGATTCAAACAGTCTGTTTTGGGGTGTTTCCCCTTTAAGAGTTCAGTGTTAACACCCACTGTTATGATTGGCTAACGTCACTGGCTAAAAGTAGTTTTAAAGCTACACTATGTAGGATTTTCTCCCATCTAGCGGTGAAATTGTTTACGACTACCAACTGAATATTACTTTCTAGCCCCTCCCATTCCGAGGGCGTTTTAACTACTACGGTGGAGCTGTAATTAAAGCTTGATTAAATAAATGCTTTGTTTATAATGGGGAGGACATCTTAAGTTATGAAACTTGCAGGAAGTTTTAATAGTGCAAAGACCTCTTATATACCAAAAGATCAAGGCAAATTTGGTTTCTCATGTCATGACCCCTTAAAAAAAGCTGTGTGTGCATAAAATATCGAACAATATTTTGTTTCTTTTTGAAATTTAAAAGACAAGTTCGGTATTTTACACTTAAAGCCCTGTTTTCAGATCGTTTCTGATGAAATAGAACAGTTAAGATTCTTTTGCAGCATCTTTTGCAGCGATTTTTGTGTGAGCATATCAGTGAACACCCCTGGCCTGACCACTCGGTGAGTTTCACGTCTTTGTAAACGAAAGTTCAATGTGTTTTAGGAAGGATTGTTCTGTGCACATATGCAGTCATTCTGGAGGTGGGGGGGTGCTACCACAAAAAACGAAAATTCTCGGGACAGCAGCATGTGTCCACATTTCAATCTTAACCGTTCTATTTAATCAGAAACAATCTGAAAACAGGGCTTTAAGTGTAAAATACTGAACTTGTCCTTTAAGGCTAGTTTTGTGTTAAATTCCTTCTCAATTTAGATCCAGTCAGCAAATAATGTAGATGATGCCCAGTGTGCTATAATGGAAGCTTCTGACCAATTGGCGATGCTGGGGTCTCTAAGGCACATCCAAACCTTAGAGGAGAGAGACGACTTGGTGGAATCGGCCACAAAGTTCTTCCTAGATAATAGGCTGAGGGATTCCTTGGATCAGTGAGTATAAGAATGTTCAGATATTTTTACCTGACAAATTAACAGTATTAGTTTGACAATGTATCATTGTGTGCATCATTTTTTTAAAATCTAGATTCAAAGAGGGCCTGAAGTGTCTCGGGCTTTTGCCTTTGATGCAAAAGCACCCTGAGCTCTTTAAAGAGCTATTTATGAATGAGGAGAAGCCACTGTTGGCCAGAGACGTGTCTGCTTTGTTTAAAGCAGAGCTTTCTCCAGTTGGCAGCAACAGGAGAGTAGTGGAGAGTACAACAATCTGTTTTTGGAGGGACTGGCTCATAGAAGTGGAAGGTATGACGTCATACTGTGGTTATATTGTATCTATTTGTCTGTCTGTCTATCCATCTAACTATCTATCATCTAATATTTATCTTTCTCATCTATATACATACATACACATATATATCTCTTTCTCATCTATCATCTGCCTGTATATCATAATGGGTTCTGTCTAAATCTACAGTAATCTCTTTTACCCTAATATATTATTACAATTATTTTATTTTACCCAAAGATGTTTATGTCATCATCATTATCTTTATACATCTATAAAACTTAACCTTGTGTGTGTGGAAAAAAATGTTTGAAATGTTCATGGTACTCTTTTAAATATTAGGATGGTAGACAGTTTACATTCTGCAACTTACAGTGTGGCAAATATGAATGAAAGTACAAATAAGGTACTAGAGCTGTGGTGAAGGAAAAGTTTGTTATTAACTAATTGACTGTCTGGTCTTGGGTTCTTTTATAAAGCTTTTTGTACTTTTTATTTAATTTTTTTAGCTTGACCGGCATTTTAGCATGACCTTGTCACTCTTTAAGTAAAAAAAAAAATATATATATATAAAAAATATATATATATATGTTCAACAACGTGAGGGCCATTAAACTTTGACAACTATTTTCATGGCCATTCTATATTTGCAAAATGGTCATTGACTTTTTCCTGTTCATTTTTACTAGAGGGAACTGCATACCCACTCACCTTGGAGAAGATTCTTGGATTTGTGTCAGGATGTACTGCTATTCCAAGGTTAGGGTTCCCAGTGGAACCAAAATTAGAGTTCCTACACCCTCAAGAGAATGAGGCCATCCGAATTTTCCCCCCGAAGCGAATACCTGTGGCATTGTCTTGAGGCTGCCAATCCATCAGAATTATGAATTGTTCAGGGAAAGTATGGAAAGTGGTATTTTGCAATCCCCCACTTTTGGAGTAATGTAATGTAATGTGGAGTTATGTTTATGTTTTAATGTTATATTATGGACACGTTAGTATACATTTAATATACATTTATACTACTTACCTTTTGTGATGTTTGTGGGTATTGTAGAGTTTTGTTCTTTTCTTCAGTTATGTTTTGTGATATCTATGATCTGTATGTACATATGAAAGTGTTCAGATTACACAAAATGAAATTCAGCAAAACAGTAAAAATTTATTGATGACACTACCAATGTGATTTATGTTGTGATACTTTATACATGTTATTGTACTGAGAAAAGCCCAGGGATATGACAAAACAAAACACAAAACATTTATATTTGCACATGAAAAAAAGATTTTAGTGATTTTTTTCATTAAGCACTTTTCATGGAATAAAGCAGGAATAGTTTAGCTCTATCCCAATTTAAACACACTTTGATATAGGTTGCAGCTGGACCAGGACCAAAATTGTTTAGTACTGGCATAAACTATAGATCATGAGACAGAAAAGTAGAGGGGAGAAACAGATGTGAACATGACACATGCATTGAGCAACACTTCCAAGTGTACAAGGTTCAGACACTTCAAAATGAAAATTCTGTCACAATTCACTTTTTTTTCATACTATGAAGTCAATGGGGTCCATCAACTGTCTGATTACCAACATTCCTCCAAATATCTTCCTTTGTGTTGTGAGAATTAGGATTTAGGAGTTCTAAAATAAATCAAAAGATGCACTCAGCATTTTTTATTTGATTATGATCAAAT
The DNA here is from genome assembly GCA_022829025.1 of Squalius cephalus. Classification (NCBI taxonomy): domain Eukaryota; kingdom Metazoa; phylum Chordata; class Actinopteri; order Cypriniformes; family Leuciscidae; genus Squalius; species Squalius cephalus. The sequence goes on along the minus strand of CM040792.1, from coordinate 20,076,564 downwards.
GAGATGAGGTCACCAGTCATATCAGTGACCAAACAGATGACATTTTATTCTCTGTGGATGGGGTATAATGCATGCAGTCAATGGATATATTTATTATATAATACAATTTACCTTAAACGTCGTTTAACTGTGGACACGGAGGTGTGTAGAATATCTGCAATCTGTGTTACAGTGAAGCCACAAGACAACAGAAATGACAGTTGATCCTGAGTAATGACATAAGACGGTGCGCCTCTGGATCCATTACTATTCAGTCGAGGTCGATATCCAGTACTTTCTGTAGAAAAACAATATTCTGCTTTTATAAAACACTTGATTAGGAAAAAGGTTGACTACATGATAATTTAGTTCAGAAGGCTTAAACAATTCCCGGAGGGCCACTGCCCTGCAGAGTTTAGCTCCAACCAAAAACACCTGATCCAGTTAATGCAGTGCATTATGGGATTGAATGTCTGCACTCGATAGCGTCCACTATGGTTTTGGACATCACTACAAATGGCTGTCCCTAGTGCCCTATTTAATTCTTTATTTTGTTTGCAAAACAGTTTGGCATTTACCTTCCTGCACTCTCGGTTCAGAAGTTTGAATCTCCTGAATAAAATCTGATACTTCATGGATTATCTCATCTGCTGCCTGAGCATTTAGAAGCCTCCCCTTTGCCCATTCCAGGCTCCTCAGCATGGTTTGAAGTAGGGCTGGGCGATTTAAATCGCGATATTGTTATGCGCATCTCGTCAGTAAAGCCGGTTCCTTGATTAGTAGTAAATCACCATCACCTGCTTTCAGATGAAGCGGCATTTAGGGCTGAGGAGATAATTAAGTGATTAATTTAGTGATGATTGAGCATTATTGAAGACACCTGATGTTAACAAGCAGAATCACTGAAGGAGAAAATCACAAATTGTAAGTTACCATTAAGGTGATGGGTGTTTGCTTTAGTTGGGCTCTAGACCATTATATGTTTACTTTAATATTTACTGTTGTTTGTCTGCTGTTATTGATTTATAACAGTTAAATGAACAAAGTAAAATGTTATCTTATAGTGTTGGTTATGTTTTGACATAATCATGCTGTGATCTGAAAAAGGAAACTTATTGAGATAGTTTGGTTTAACTTGTTAGCTGCAGTTTAGCGATTATTCAGCCTATTATTATCAGTACTTATAATTCAAAATATTTAGTATACATTGTTCTGATCAAAAGACACTCAGATAAATTCATTTAAAACACAGACATCAATAATCAGCCTGTGAATCTCAACAATGGTGACAATAATAAAGCATGTTGCAGTGGCTGCCACCAATCACAACTCATTAATGGCTCCCATCATGCATTGCGGTATGAATAAATTATGATCTGAATTGTCTATGTAATTTACTTTTCCTAATTGAATATTCTGCTCCTCACCATTGTTGAGATGCATAGACTGAATCTTGACATCTGTGTGTGCCTAAAAGAATGATTTTTTTTTTTAAACAACTTTTAAGAAATCCTTTATATTATATCAAAAATTCTGGGCATTTATGCAGATTCACTAACCAACAACATAAATCGAAGTCAGAAAGAAGGATTTTAATGAGTTCAGTGATCAAGTTCAAATGATGATTGTCATAACATAATCAACACCATCAAATAACTTTTTTCTTTGTTCAACTGGTGATTATAATTCAGAAACAACAGACAAACAAAATCTAAAGTTAATAATATATGGGTAAAGAGTCCAACTAAAGCAACCATTGATCGTCATAACGGTAACTTACAATTTGAGATTTTCTCCTTCAGCGATTCTGCTTGTTAACATCAGGTGTCTTCAATAATGTTCAATCATCACTAAATTAATCACTTAATTATCTCATTAACTTAAACACTCTTGAGTGTGGACTCATACACTCCCAGGAGTGTTAATTTAACACTGGAGTTTTTGCTGTGTACAAAGAGCCGTAGTTAACTGACAAGCTGAGCCATATCGCATTAAATATCGCTGGCGATACGTCCGCGATATTAATGCGATATGGCTCAGCTTGTCAGTTAACTACGGCTCTTTGTAGTAAATGCCGCTTCATCTGAAAGCAGGTGATGGTGATTTACTACTAATCAATTAACCGGCTTTACTGACGAGATGCGCATAACAATATCGCGATTTAAATCGCCCAGCCCTAGTTTGAAGTCTGAAAAGTAAAAAAAATAAAAATAATTATTATTATTATTAAATAAATAAATTTTATAATCTAAATTTTTACTACAAATACAGCAAGGTGGCTCAACACCAGTAGAACATATCTGCCAACATTTGAGTTTAGCTTGGAGTGAGATTTGGGGGGGGGGGGGGGGGGGGGTTCAATTATTGTGATTTGATTTAACAATAACTCATTTGGATAAACATTACCCAGATAGCAATGAGTTGGCGGACCGCCGGCGACGCTCCGGCGGCAGTAGAAGCGTCAGAATGGCGTAATCGCAAACACGTTTGACGGTGCACCGCCGTCGGCAGCCGCTTTTTAAAAGCGGCAGCCGCCTTCCTACCGCCTTCGTTCCGCGGCCGGCTCGCGGGCCAACCGCCGTCGTGCCGCCGTTATATCAAAGGCGGCCCTTCCGCGGCCCGTCGGAGGCAAACGCTTTTTTCGAGCGATCGGTCGCCGCATATATATGCATATGAAGAGTTCAGATGCAAAAGCCTCTAAGTGCCATCTGAAATTTTCTTCTAGAATGATCATTTTTATCAAGCTTGTATATTTAAGTTCAGTAATTTCACTTAAATGACAATGAAAATTACCTATGTCATTATTCTTAAGTGAAATTACTGAACTTAAATATACGATCTTGATAAAAATGATCATTCTAGAAGAAAATTTCAGATGGCACTTAGAGGCTTTTGCATCTGAACTCTTCATATATATATATATATATATATATATATATATATATATATATATATATATAATGCAGTTTATCAAGAATAATGATTGATCAAACCAGACAAATTTCCATTTGACGTTTTAATTCCACATTTCAAAGTACAGTAACTGTCATTGAAACATGTCTGATCACTGAAACATAAATAACTGAAAAAAAGAGAAAAAAATATATATATATACACACACACAAAAGAACATGCAGGTTTCCAATTAAATTGTTTAAAAAAAAAACAGCCTTAGCTTACAAGCAAATTATAACACTTACAATAATTGTTAATAATAGGGATGCACCGATCCACATTTTTTCACTTCCGATCCGATCCCGATACCTGAATTTGGATATCGGCCGATACCGATACTATTCCGATACCAGAGCTGTGTTTGCTTTAATATTATTATTATCATTATTGTTTATTTTATATGACAGGAAATCCTGTTAATAGGAAAAATCCCATTCTGAAAACAAATGCAACTGTAAGGGTTTCAAATTGATTGTCATGTCAATATTTATTACATTTCCAAAATGTCAAATACTTGAGTCTTGAAATATAAGAAAAGTGCAAGTGTAAACATCTTACACGCACACACTATCTAAGGGTGATCCTCGCTCTGATGCGGTAACTCTCTCTCGATGAATGCTCGATCAACATCAGCATCTTGCAAACAGACAAGCGGATTTTGCCTCAGACGCGCGTGAATTTTGCTTCAAACTTTTACTTTTTACACGCGTCAATTTTTCTCTGGACGCGCGAATGGATTCAAAATATTCAAGCGTCCGGTAGACGTGGTAGACGCGAATTTGACGCGCTATTCGCGTTTGGCGTGAACGCACAGTAACGTGGTGCTTTTTTAAATCTTTGATTGCGTTCGTTGTGTTGTACGACGCGAGGGAGCTTCAAAGAGCTCTGAATTACGGCTTTGCAAACATTGCATTTTACTGTCTTGCTCTGCGGTGTTTACAGTGTGAAGTATTTCCACACAGCGGACGTTGTTGGCTAGCCGCAAACTGCGGAATGGATTTCCTGAGCGGGAGCGTGTCTCATAACTCTGTCTCATTGAGCCGTTCAGGAAATCCATTCCGCAGTTTGCAGCCAGCTAGCAGACTAGCCGGCGGGAATCACTTTTGTAGTCATTTCAGCAGACAACGTTAAAGCGCAGACATGACTCGTGGATATCGGATATCTCCGCAGGTTGGATCGGGAAAATCCGATACGTGAATTACGCTGGTATCGGCCCCGATACCGATACTGGATCGGATCGGCCCCATTACTAGTTAATAATATAAAGAGGTCAGCTCTGGGATGAAAAGAATTACCAGTAAACATAAGTAATGAGTATATCTGGTACCAAAGAATGTGCAAGACACCAAATAAATTCAGGTATAACATCACATTTACAAGCCATTTCTAACAATAAGATAAGTGGTAATAATTTAGAATAAAGCTCTGGAGTAGAATAGACCATTATAATGGCATTGCTGACCTGGGGTACAAGATTTCACTGTGCTGCAATAAGTTCTATGTCTCTTGTATCTGTGATAAACATCTTCACATATATATAAAAAATACTGAGGTAAAAACAGTAGTAGAACAGAAATAACTGCAATGCTGAACTGTGGCACATGGATTTACAAGCTATATTTAACAATATAATAAGAGTTAAGCACTATGATAATATCCACAGTGAACAGTGTGGATTGGGTGAGTGCAGTCTGACACTTCTGGCTTCTTTAGGGGTCTTGATGTTACTGACTGCAGGATAAAGAAGGGTTCCAGTTGTCAGTGATGCTGGGGTGTCAGTAGTCAGCCTAGGTTTAAGGGGTCGGCTGTGGGTCCCTCTCAGCTGTGCGGCGCCTTTTTCCGCCTTCACGGTCAGATGCTCCTTTCAGGTAACGCGTAACGTTAACCTGGACGGCTTCATCAGTGGCATCCTGGGTTGCCGGGTTCTTCCGGATGGCTCCTGTAGAAAATACAGATCTGTCATTCCATTTGAATGGCATAATGCCATACACATCTACTAAACATTTTTTTTTTTTTTACATCCAACTTACTTTGAACAATGGTCTTCAGGAACATGTCTCTAAAACATGCTTTATCCCCAACTCCAGTCCAGGTTGTATTGATGGAAAGGTGATTAGAGAAGATACTTTGAAGCATCCGCCAGACGGTTGTCTTTAGGTCCCTCCCACATTTGATTGCTAAAAACCGAAGCTGAAAATCCAAAAAAAGTGTTACAAATTACATTTCTCTGAAGCTTATCATACATAAATATAAAATGTGACAGGCTGTGGATTCAGACTGTAGAATATGCAGTGTACAATCTTAATTCTACTTTTTAGATTACCCTATGGAGTTATAAACGAAATCAGCACACTTACAAATCGTTCCTGCAGCTCTTTATCCTGCCTCAAACTGTTGTCAAGCAACGCCAAATCTTCCTGGGAGTCTAGGGGGAGTAACAGATCCCCTGGCAGGGATAACTCTCCAACAGACACATTGGCACTGAAATGTTGCAGCATAGTGTCCATTTTGTTGTCCATGCTACGCACAACATCGCCAAACTCTCCAAGACGTCGCAGCATTAAGGTCTGATCTGCACCTACAGGGATTAAATAAAATAATAGTCAGTCCTGGTCCCTCAACTACTAAACTATGACATTTATATCTAGGTCTACTACATGTATAGGTGGCCCCAGTGGGAATTAAACCAACAACCACAGGTGGTGTTTGCAAGTTGTACCTGATTGCCCAGTGCGAGCAAACGTCTTCAACATTGTCCCAACTTGCTTCACCTGCTCTTGAAGTGAGCCGCTGTCATCCGAAGCTACAAAATGAAAGGCATATGGTAATTTTGGACATACATCACGTACTCTTTCCTAAGTTTGACTTTTTTGTGCATGTTCTTACCTGCTCGTGCAGTGCTTTCCCTCAGAGCTTGGTTCTCCTCCCTCAGAGCTTGGTTCTCCTCCCTCAGAGCTTGGTTCTCCTCCCTAAGGGCTTGGTTCTCATCCATCACGGCTTGTTTTTCATTCTGGAGTCTCTGGAAATCTACATTAAAAAACAAAACAAAAAACACCTAAAGGCACTATTTTCAATACTTTTAAAACACTGGACACTAAGACATAGGCCTAGAATATACCTTCATAGCTGAAAACTTCATGCTGTACACGAGATGCCAGGGGAGTCCAAGGGCCAATTACGGAGCGATGACTTTCTCCTATTGATAATCATTGACATAAAAATATGTTTGAAGTTAGTGCATACATTTAATGAATTGGACTTAAAATGGAACACTTAGTTTAGCGCAACATATTACATACCTCCAGCGTTTTCACCCATATGCTGCCTGGGTAAATTTGCTGCTGGGGGTGTAAAGCTTAGTACTTGACGAGCTGGAAGAGCAAACATAACAGCTTTAATTTCAGTGCAGAGTATTGCATATTCAGTAATGAAACTATAATTGAACTGTACAATGCTAATGGAATGTACAACACACCTCGACACCTTTCATCCAGAAACTGCTGCGGCGAGTAACCAGTCAAGTGTCCTAATGAAAAACAGATTATGATTAAAGGATTCCTTATCTTAAATAGAAGCAATAGTTTCCAAGACAAAAAACGTCACAAATAACATCACTTACTTGTACTCAAACTCTTGGCTCTGTGAAGTGGAGTCTGGATTTCTGGGGAGAAACCTGGTTCTGAGAAAGAGGAAACAGAAATTTGAAAATCTAACAAAGGGTATAGTTTAGTGGCAGGATCACAAATCAAGCATCACAGCAATTTTACATACCACCTCTGAAGTCTACAGATGGCACAACATTTTCCTGGTTTTCTGGAATCGATGCAACTTCTGGAGCATCGGGCAGCACTGAAACCTTGTTACCAGGAACAATGTTTTCAAAGCTCAAAAGAGGTTGTCCAAACGACAGCACTGCTGGTGCATCTGGAAGACTAGACTCCTCTTCATCAGAAGAGGCCTGGGGTCTGTACTTGGAATTTGAGATTCTCTTTCTCTTTCTCTTCTTGTCATCGTCCGTTGTTTCAACGCTAGAACCTGTTTGGAAGCGCACCAAATATCTCATCGCCTCTTGCCAAGATTCTAGAGCAGGGAATAATGAATGAAAGTCAGTTATCCACCATAAACAGACAAAGAAAATACACAGATTAAACCAAGAACTGGCCAGAACTGGGCATTTGAGCTTTTGAAAAGTGGAAGTCCATCAACATTAACTTGCATTGAAACTGACGTCAACTTCTGCAATTCAGGAGACACTAAAAACTGCGATAGTATTCCACTTTCAATTCCAGAGTGATGGTATACACCACCTGAGAGTTCTGTTGTTTTAACACAAGTCACTGTTTTCAGAAGGGTTCTTGGATCTTTAGGAAGGGTTGGATGATCCTTGGACAAAATGGTTAAAAGCTTACCCAGTGCCACATGGGGGATCATGTTGTCAATAGCCCACCCTGCCAATTGTGTCCTTAGGCAATCCTCTTCCTCCTCACTATCGTCTGTGCTTGAGGAAAAAATTTCACCAGGTTCATACACCTCATCAACAGTTATTTCCTGTGCTTCAGGGGTTACAGTTTGTCCATGGCTTGTTGTAGCCATTCCATGTTGATGTTCATTAACAGGAGGATTTACTTGGTCAAAGTCAGGAATAACAGCAAGTAGAGCATCGTTTGCAGCTGCAATTTCCTGTTTGTCCCTCTCAACTCCTTTCAATATTCGTCTCCTTTTGGCCCAGTAACTAGACATTGTAACTAACAATGCATTTACCTTTAAAGCCAAAACGATTGTCCAACAGTAGGTCTCTTGTGTGAAGTTAACCAGTTATGCGCCGGTCAAGGTATCTGCAAGAAAATGAGAACAAAACCACATTGTTAACGTTAGGAATATACAGTAGCTATGCTGTAGAAAAAAAAAAAAAAAAAAAAAAAAAAAGATCAGCCAAACGTGGAACAGTGAAATTGTTAAAAAATAAAATGTACTCATTCAGTGTAGTGATTCAACTTAACAGCACTGTCCTCAAACATAAAAAGTACAGCACTTCAGATAAATATAACTCATCATAATCCCCTTAAATCCTAGAAGTACAGTAGCAACACAGCACGTGCTAGCTAACACTTGCTAGCCACTGTAGCTACATTGTGAACTGAACTAGCAGCATACTTTGATCTGACAAACAAAATAATTTAAACAACCTATACTATTGCTTTGTTAGAAAACACCAAATTTAAGTTATACTTAAGTCTTTCTAGATGTAAAGCTTTGGCTACCTACTGTAGCTAGTTACATTTCTACATGTAACGTAACTAGCAACATTGCTTAACCTCAGTGTGTAAGTTACTGTAACAAAGGCAAAACAGCATGTGTTAGCTAACAATTGCTAGCCACTCTAGCTACTGGACTAGCAGCTACTTGTTCAGACAAACAAAATCATTTAAACAACCTATATACAACGTTAGTTTTGTAAGAAAACACCATAAGTTAAACTTAGTCTTTCTAGATGTAAAGCTTTGGCTACGTACTGAAGCTAGACACATTTCAACATGCTTGAACAGTGTAAAAAAGGCGAAACAGCATGTGTTAGCTAACACTCTGAACTTGACTAGCAGCGTGCATGTCGGAACAAACAAATGAAAACAACCTAACGTTACTGGTATCATCATTCGGTTTAGTTAGAAAACAACACAAGTTATACTGATCAGTCTTGTCGTAGATTTTGCTACCTACTGCTGGAACCACATTACCACATGGGCGGCGGCATAATTGTCCATAAGTAACTGTTTACGTAGTTAATTCGACTGACCAAAACTAACTTAAAACACATACGTACTCACACTCGTATAAACATACGTATCTTAGAAGAAAAGAAAAACTCAACGCCTGGAAGAAACAAAGTAGCTATTACAGAAAGTTAATTGTAACATGGCGGCAACTTTGTAAACAAGGCTAACTTACTTTAGCCTTACTTTAGCTCGACTATTAAGGCAAGAACAAAGATGACTACAGATTTTACAAAGATAAACTAAAAACAATGTAAACATAATATTGCGTTACACAAAAAGGAAACATGTACTTACTTAAACGATGGTAGTCCACAAAACGCGCGATTGAGGGGGGAACTGATGCGACTGTGTGCTCTAGTTATGTTGTTTGGGGAGGGGCCAGGAGCTCAGTGGCTCCAGTGCGTCATCGAGCCACCGTTTTAGCCCCGCCCAAAAAATCCTGAACACAGCAATGGTGAAAAACTATACATTTCTAACATTTATAATGTTTAGATTTTTTTTTTAAGACACTGTCTTAAACATTTGTACAGGTCGCAATTGCAAATTAATCCCTTATACATGTAAAAAGGCAAAAAAAACAAAAAGAGGTTGGAAAAAAATGAAAGACATAAAACGACATTTCCTGGAATGGCAGAAAGACAAAATATTTCTAAATATTTCATAAATCTGCCAGTGCAGCTGTGAAACCAGAGGAGATTTTAGATTTTAGTTTATCCTTCTGATCAGGTCAAAACAGAGATTTTCCTGTTTATGATAGGCTATTACCATGGTTGCAAATTAATAAAAAAATTATAAAGTATAGACCTACCCAAGATTTTGGCCATGTTGCAGATGTCTTTCACTGTTCACTGATTTAGCCAGGCATTAGTGAAAAGTCTAACTTCATCAATTTATTCAGCTAAATTGTTCATACCATGAATGAATTATCTATTTTAAAACCTAATCAGAATCAGAAAGATATTTATTGCCAAGTAAGTTTTACAAAAGGAATTATTTTTGGTTTATGCATGTCTCAATTGTGCATAAATCAAAGAAATGTAAACAATTTTCACCTAAGTGCATAAAATAATTCTATATATTTTACATATAGAGTATTAGGCTACTCTATCGCTTCAGAGTTTCAAAGTTATTTAAATGTAATTTCCTAAACCTTACCTTATCATGGAATCAAGAGTCAAGAATAAACCCTAATGGCTTTAAAAAAAAAAAAAAAAAAAAAAAACCAATATGGGATTTAATTCACATATAGGCTATTATGATTTTATAATCGCTTCAAATGTGAAAAGTAGTTAAAATGCTGTCAGTTCCACTTCCATTCTAACTCCCAACATGCTAAACATAGCCATGGCTGCTGGTCGATTTTAGTAGAAATCCTTGTATTTCAAAGCGGCTTGCCGCCAGCTGGCCGCGGTCCATTAGACGGAGGCAACCGCCAAAGAAAATGAAGCAGTCGGCCCGCCGGCTTTTCGCCGGCGGCATCTCGCAAGAAATCGGAGTGACGTATTCGGCGGCAAACGTTTCATCCCCGCCAGCGGGACGCACCTATAGCCGACAGCTTAGGGCTGGCGGCAAAAAGAAGCCGTGCGGATATTTTTTGCTAGCTGGGTAGGTAGGCTTCACAAGATAGGCATTCATTTTTCTCAAGAAAAAAACAACTCACTTAATGCTGTGAACATACAGAGAGCCCTATCCGCTGGCAGTATTATTTAAGGTTAAAAATAACTCAAATAAATATAATGCGTTTTTTATTATAATAACAACTTTATTTAATGTTATAAAATATCATTATTATCAAGTAAAAATATAATAAATATGTAATATAGTACACATTTAGCAAAATACTCTCTATAGCTCTTTTTTTCTAGCCAACTAAGGTGCTATAGCCTATATTATGGTCATCAAATGGCTTTCCTGAGGTAAATGTTATGTGACATAATTGTTCTCCAGCAGTTTTATTGACCCCTTTGTTTGATTGATTGGTCGATATTATGTATGAGGAATATACATTTTGGCAAGTTATACTGTATCTTTCAACAGTGTTCATTTTATGCACTGTTAAAAATGTTCGTAATTTTAACAGTAAAAAACTGTAAAAAAGAAACGGAAAAAAAATGTTAATTCCTTAACGGTATGTACCCTTACTATATACAGTGAAAAACTGTAATAGCTCTCACGGGACATTTCATGTAATTTTACATTAATATACTGTTAAATGTACGGATTTTGGAAGTACACTGTAAAAAAAAAACTTACCGTTGCATTTACCGTACCTTACCGTAAAAAATACGGTAGCAAATGTTTACTAATTTTACAAAGTTTACATCATCAAACTAAAAATTACGGTGAAAAACTGCCAGCTGGTTGCCAGTACTTTACCGTAAAAAATACGGTATAAATATTTATGTTTTACGCCATTGAACTAAAGTTTACGGTAAAAAACTGGCAGCTGGTTGAAAGCGATTTACCGTAAAATATACGGTAGTAATATTTTAGGTTTTACGGCAGTGATCTAAATATTACGGAAAAAAACTGGCAGCTGTGGTTGCCAGTACTTTACCGTAAAAAATACGGTAGAATTGTTTTTGCTTTTACGGCACTGAACTAAAGTTTACGGTAAAAAACTAGCAGCTTGCAAGTGCTTTACCGTAAAAAATACGGTAGTAATATTTTAGGTTTTATGGCATTGAACATTGAACTGAACTTTTGTATAAAAAAGAAAAAAGAAAAACCTGCCAGCTGTGGTTTCCTGTAATCTAATTATTGAGAATTACCAGAGGTTTAGACGTTGATGTTTTATTGAAAATAATAAAGTTTGAAGTTACCATTATGGAGATGAGTGTTTGCTTTAGTTGGGCTCTTGACCGTTGACTTTTTAACTTTAGATTTTCTCTGACTGCCTTAACTGTGTGGTTATATAACACAAACGTTATGGTATGAAAATCAGAGAGAAAATGTGACCAGGTGATGATGGCAGGTTAATGATGAGATAATCGTCATATTGTGGCCTGATTCACTGATCTCATAAAGAGTCTTATCTCTCACTTTGAGCAAAGTGATAATATTGATTATAATATTAAAAATAAATATTTCATATTATTGAGTATAATATTTCTGTAAATGACCAACAGATAATCTGAAGAACTTTAAAAATACATAGTGTAGAAAATAGATTTTGAACTACTGTGTGAGTTAAACTAACACAGACATCAAGATTCAGTGTATGAATCTCAACAACGGTGACAATCAACACAATAATCAGATAAAACTCTGAACATCACAAAACAAGCTACTAAAAAGCTGCAACAAAAACAACATCAAAAATAAAAGCAGATATAATAATAAAAGAAAATACTAAGGCAATTCAGCATAATGTATTCCTGCTGCAATGCATGCTGGGAGATACTGATGAGTTTTGATTGGAGGCTCAATTAGGGCTGGGCGATTTAAATCGCGATATTGTTATGCGCATCTCGTCAGTAAAGCCGGTTCCTTGATTAGTAGTAAATCTCCATCACCTGCTTTCAGATGAAGTAGCATTTATGGCTGAGGAGATAATTAAGTGATTAATTTAGTGATGATTGAGCATTATTGAAGACACCTGATGTTAACAAGCAGAATCACTGAAGAAGAAAATCACAAATTGTAAGTTACCATTAAGGTGATGGGTGTTTGCTTTAGTTGGGCTCTAGACCATTATATGTTTACTTTAATATTTACTGTTGTTTGTCTGCTGTTATTGACTTATAACAGTTAAATGAACATAGCAAAATGTTATTTTATAGTGTTGGTTATGTTTTGACATAATCATGCTGTGATCTGAAAAAGGAAACTTATTGAGATAGTTTGGTATAACTTGTTAGCAGCAGTTTAGTGATTCTTCAGCCTATAATTATCAGTACTTTACTTATAATTCAAGATATTTAATAAACATTGTTCTGATCAAAAGACTTTCAGATAAATTCATTTAAAACACAGACATCAATAATCAGCCTGTGAATCTCAACAATGGTGACAATAATAAAGCATGTTGCAGTGGCTGCCACCAATCACAACTCATTAATGGCTCCCATCATGCATTGCTTGAATGAATTATGCTCTGAATTGTATGAATAAATTATGCTCTGAATTGTCTATGTAATTTACTTTTCCTAATTGAATATTCTGTTCCTCACCATTGTTGAGATGCATAGACTGAATCTTGACATCTGTGTGTGCCTAAAAGAATGACTTTTTTGTTTAAAACAACTTTTAAGAAATCCTTTATATTATATCAAAAATTCTAGGCATTTATGCAGATTCACTAACCAACAACATAAATCGAAGTCACAAAGAAGAATTTTAATGAGTTCAGTGACATCTGTGTGTGCCATCATTGATTCACAACTGCCATCACACGATTCATTTTCTCTCTGATTTCCTAGCCATAATCAACATGTCTTATAAACACAGAGTTACAGCAGGCAGAGAAAAACTAATGTCAGAAAGTCAAGAGTCAAGAGCCCAACTAAAGCAGTCACTGATCTCCATCATGGTGACTTCAAATGAAACAATAAATCATCAACATCTAAACCTCTGTTAATTCTCAAACAGAACTGTAGACGTCTGACAGAAATAAAGTCAGTCTGGTTAGTAATAAGTGAAGCTGGTAATGCTGTTTGTGGAGTTGTTTAATCCTCCTCTGCTGAGATCTTCAAAGATTTAATGTTTTTTATCTTCAGTTGATTTCATCTAAGGCTGTGGCTGAAGTCAGTTGTAGTTCTTGTGTTTCTGCTCGTCTCTTTTTTCTGTTCCTGTTGTTTCTCTAAATGGACATTCCCAGAATTCCCTGTGTGACACTTCACATTTGATGCTATTTCATTTAAATAATTATGTTTCTTCTTGGTTTTTGTTATCAGTTTTATACATTTGGGGTTTATATTACATCATATATTGTTTAATGAATGTTTATGGCATTATTTGGAGTCATGTGGGTGTGTCACCATGATGGTGTTTTGTGTTTGTGTGTATGACACTGTGCACCTTCTCAATACTACCATGTGCCTCAGTTTGTGAAAAACTAATGATATACTTAAATCACCGTGTTTTTTTTATTTTTCGCCACTTGTGTTATTATGATGGTTATCAGTATATTACAAAGATATAAAGCAGACTTTAATACTTTAGTGAAATTTTAATGATAACATTTATCGGTTTATGTAATATAACGGTTGTCCCATGAAAACTAAAAGGTTCCTACTGTATTTTTTATGGTAAAGTACTGGGAACCACAGCTGATGTTTTTTTTTACCACACATTTAAATCCTGCTGAAGGTTTTTTTTTTTTTTTCAAAGTAAGGTTGCTACCATATTTTTTACGGTAAAATACTGGCAACCAAGCTAACGTTTTTTACCGTAAATTTCACAGGGTTTTTTTTTTTACCTTGTGTTTTTTTGCCCGTAAATTTAAATCCCGTAAAACATAAAAGGTTGCTACCTTATTTTTTACGGTAAAATATTGGCAACCACAGCTGCCGGTTTTTTACCGTAAATTTCACGGGTTTTTTTTAACAGTGTGTTTATTTACTAGTGGCGTAGACAGGGGAGGGGCCATGGGGGCACTGCAAGCCCCCAACCCTTTTATTTGTCTGTCACTCAAAAATTCAAATGATATCTTTCGGCTTGCATTTGAATAATTAACAATTCCGCAATGTTTTTTTTTTTTTTTAATTAGCAAGTTGTTGCAGCGCTAGAATTTGGATAACCGTCTTCCAATGTTATGGACAGATCAGGTTCGATCTCATTACAATGCTCTGTAGCTGAATTATTGTAATTCATAATGACACAATCAGGGTTTTCCTGTGTTGTGATATTTTTTGTTTTCGGCCGAGCGAGATGCCGAAGCAAATCAGTAGCGACAGTAATACAAATAAACTATCTAATATTACGTTCCTCATCATGGTCTGATTTCTTACAGCTTTGTTATTATTGTGTGTGTCCAATACCACTCTCTGTCAATGATGAAGTCACGTCTTTACACCTTTTATCATACTTAAAGTGATGGTGTTTTAAATTCATCAGGCTGTAGCCTTATTCAAGCATATTTCTGAATATTAGCTACATACAGTATCAACATTTTTATTAACATGTAGGCTACATGTTACTAAAAATGTTGATGCTGTAGAATTCTACAGTATCAAGTAAATGAACATATTAAAATGTGATGCAATTGGACTCAGTGAAGTGAATGTGTAAATACATGAAAAACATTTGGCTAATATAAAAAAAAAAAAGGTTGCCATCCATCTTTACTGTATCATTTTTTAAAATAGCAGACAATCAGACTAATGTTCTTCTGAACGTGTTACACATTACATTTAAATCTCAGGGTGGATAAATTATTTTTTTCAATGAATAAAATCATGTACAAGTCACTCAGAATTGATTGCAAAAGTGTTTATTTTATTTTATTATTTTTAGTCTTTTTTTGTTATTTGTAAGGACACTATATCAGCTCATTAGAACTGATCTGCATGCAGTGAAAACTGCAAAATCCGGTGTCCGTGTCCTCTTTGCTTCGCGATTTTTCTGAATGAATGTGAAAATGAATGTGTGGCGTGAGAGCGTGTGAAAAGTGTCAATTGCGTGTGTCTCACGGTAAATGCGTGGGAGTTGGCAGCTCAACATTAACATTATTCATGGCACAGTTTCACAGACAGGGCTTATCTTAAACCAGGAGAAGATTAATACATACATATTATGTACAGTACCAGTCAAAAGCACAATTGGTCATAGAATTGCATTGCACATTCTTTACAATTGACACCCACCCGCCGTATACGTTAATGCTAATATCTTGTCTTTACAGAAATCTTTACCTATTTAATGATGACTGAAAGACATCAGGCCCTGGATTATCAGAGAGTAAAAGTCGAGTGCAGTCATTTATAGTATGTTTACACCGCAAAACAAATCCTCTCCTTGCCATTTTCGCGCTCTTTCCAAACTAGATTGTCCTGTCCGACTTGCCGTAGAGTCCACAACCTCAATAGAGGAGTGGCCATGTAGATGAGCTCATTTTGTGTGGCGTGTGCCGTCAATTTAACATCTATCGGCGAGTGGCGTTATTTTAACGCGTGGCGGCGTGTGACGTTAACTTATCGCCTGACGGCGTTTATTTAACACCTGGCGGCGTTATGAAGACGGCGTTTTAATATTGATACGGCGGTCAAAAGCACGCGAATTCTGACCCATTTGGCTTTCCATATGTTCGACTTCATGCAGCTCTGCGCAGACCGATCGGCGGCTGACTTGAAGCAGTGCATGCTTCACGTGACTGTGACGTATGCCATCAAAGTACCGCGAGAGCGATTCGAGAGTAGCCGGAGAACTCAGCCAGCGCAGCTTCTCAAGAGCGGCTGCACGAGGGCTGATGACGACACAGCTGTTCCACGATTGGCCGGATCCATTGCATGACAACGATCACATGTGTTTCGTGTTTATTCGAACACCTTTAGTTCCTCTAAAGCTCACAAATCAGTTTTTTTATAACAGTAAACACTCTTTTCATGTAGTTGCGATGTTATATTGTGTCATATTTATCAAATTAAAACTGATTAAAAAACGTAGACTCCACTTCATTGATAGTAGCTTCTGTTGAACTTTATTCTTGTTCAAACAGACGCTGTATGAAGCAGTACATAAAATATTGAATGAAAATGTGTCTGAAACATCTGTGTATTATTTGGCAAATATTGCATTTATTTCACTTCAGCTGTGGTAAAGTATGCGAACACCACGTGAGCGGTCACTACGGGAACCAGAAAGTGTCCGACTTCACGTCTCCGTTTGCAGCTCCTCCCCGCCTGCAAGCGGCTACTCTCGCCGATCGGTTACATCCAGCCGCAGCCGATGTCGAACACACCTTCAGTGTCATATGTAACATCACTACTACCCAGTAGTTTGTGTTAAATTTAAAAGGATATTGATCTGAAATATTATTTTTGCAATACACTGGCTGAAATCTGGTTTCATTTATTTTGGCATTGCGCTCATGTAAGAAGATTTTGGAAAGATTTGTCTAGATTTATAATTGGCAACATTGACCCCACTTTTACTAATATCCCCTCAAATAAAAGGAAAGAATAGCTATATCATAAATTAAATTTTTGCTAAATTCAATGTACATAAATGTAAGTAGGCCACAGTGAAACCCAACCTTTGTTTTTGGTTCTCGAAAAAAAAAGAAATTCAGATCATATATATAAAGACTATTTTTCATTCACACAATAAGAAAACACTTAAAACTGTTTCTGTTTGTGAATCCTTTGATATATTTATATGTTTAGCCTCCCCCTGGCTGTCTGTTTTTCTACGTGTATATATGTATTATTGTAGTTCTGTCTGTACATTAGGGATGGGAAAATGAAGCCTCAGGTTTTCCCCTGAATGTTTCGGGAAAAGATTCGAAGCTTCAAGATTGTCGAAAACAGCGCCATCTTGTGGCAGGTCAAATTTATTGCAGCCATGTTTATGAGCAGCTGAGTGCTCAGAGCCGTTGTTTTATCCATTAAGCACAAATAAAAGCCTGACAACGCTAAATGTTCAGTTTTCTGATAATATAATTCACATTTTAAAGTGTAGCAATAAAATAAATGTAACAATTATATTAATACTAATTATAAAACTACCAACAGAGTTGCTTGATGCAAGTTGGTCTAATTATTTTATGGTTTCTATGCTGTTTATGTGTCAGAATATATGATCATGTAACATAGGCTATAGGCTTATTTATATACATTTTTTTTTTTAATTATAGTAAATGGACTTAAACTTCCAAAAAACCTGTAGAGTGGTCTGGGTTCAAACATTCCGACACGCAAAGTGATGCATTTCACGTGACTGGAAAGAAAGTGAGGCTTCCGGGTCAGGGTATATTCTGGCAAACCGTTTGCCAATCACGTCTGGCAATCGGCAAAGCAAACTGTGGCACACGCCATTTACCAACAAGCGATGGGTAATTCGCAAAGCACAATGTTATTTTCTGTTTCCCCAGCACGATACCATAGAACGGCATAAAGTAAGAGGTTTGAGAAGTAAGAGGCGGGGCACCAGTTAAAACATTTCAAAGTTAAAGTTCACGCAAACTGGTAGCCTATTAATAGCAGGTTTAGTCAAATATTGATTGTTTATAGCTGAATTAGTTATAGGCTATATATACAATTATACACAACCGATTTTATTGGTTTATAGCCTACAGCAATCCTACGCATGTAGGCTACACCACGTCTGGTACGAGTTTATGAATGATCTATGACGCTGTTTGGCCGTACTACAGAAATATTAAGTGATAACGATTTCAGTAACAATCAATTGGATAATGTTTTGATTAAATTACGAATCAAGTTAGATGAAGTTACTGTAAAAATGTATTCGTATAGCCTAGAGCTCAATTCACATCGTTTTCGTTTCAAAGTTTTACAAAAAGTCATATTGTAAGCTTTATGGCTAGACGATATCACGAAATATGTTGCTGATAAATGATACACTGTTTGAGAGTTAGCCTAGTTATATTAAATTAATTTACCCGATATATCAGTGCCACTTTTAGTGGGCAATGAGCATGACTGCATGAAATTACTAGCATGTCAAAGTCTGATATAGACAATATTTTTTCCGCATGCTATGCATGGCTCCGTTATTTTACTTCATGCTTCTTCGTTTTTCCATTAGGATCTGTGAATAAACACAACATCGGGATTTTACACATGGTGTAGGCCTAATAATTCACTGTAGGCTATTTCAGTAAAATGTCAGAAAACATCTTTATTTTAAAGCAAAACCACCGTGACAAATAAGACAATAATAAGGCTACCAAATAGAACACAAGCCCTGCATGGCCATTGGGTTTTGTGCGTACAATGGGAATAAAAACCGCGCAGTGCTAAAATGTGAAAATAAATAAAGAAATATATATATTTTTTTTTACTAAAACAGATATTATGTCGATCTTTAGCAAATATTATTATGTAGCCTATAGGCTAAACGTGCTCAAGAGCGTATTTAAGCAATAGGCCTACATGTTATCACTTCTCTGCTGGGTATTGTATTATTTTATTATATTATAGGCTAATTGCACAGATTTACAGCAGTGGTTTTTATGGTTATGCAGCTAGCTATGTGAGTGTTAATATTTGAAACCATTTTTATATACATTACACGCAGATTAAAACATGAACACACAATGCGGGGGTAGATAAATAAATAATTGGATTTTTAATGTCACAGTCGTAGGGCCTATGTGTCAGGTTTTAAAATCATCGGTGCCGTCACCAAGCGTTTGTTTGCAGCCGGTGTGAAAGCACAATGGGCACGCACGCGCAGCAAACGCTCTTCCGACGCGCCAATCAGGCGTGCTGTATGAAACCGGCCTTAAAATAATTGTAATGTGGCGATCGGGTGCGGATATCTATAAATCAGAGAAAATTATGTTGCGGGTGGGTGGCGGTGCATTATTAATTAGAAGCAGCCGATTCGGGTGACGTTTAATATGTTCCGCGCATCTAATGTATAGCCTCAGTATTAAACGATCAAGCTTTAGATGATTTTTTTTCACAGAAAATGAATGACACAAAACCATTTAAAACTTACCATACATACATGAAATAATAGCCTAGAATGCGTTATGCAATGATTTAATAAATTATGTTGGTTGGAAGTCTTATTTCTCTGATGATTGGCTACACTGAATTTCTGAAAATTTCTATAGTTCATAAAACGTCTTAAGTGTGGCTATAGGCTACCCTGTACCACCTGGAAGCTTTACAGCATGGCCACTAGTTTGAGAACCACTATTAGGCTAAAATCTGTGTTAACGGACTTTACAATTATATTACAAAATGGAGGTGTGAACTTAGATATTAAATTCAATATTTTATTAAGATATTACATAAGAATGGGGTTGCTCATGCCAATATCTTATATCGTTGGATTCTTTATTGGATTATAGGGGAGAGCGGGGCACAAAGTAACGCTTTTTGACTTTCTCAGTTTGTGTAAATCTACTTATGGTTCAGAGTATTTTTTTTTCCCCATATTAATTTACCACATGTCTAGTACAATTATGTGTTTTTGTTTTATTAATACAGTATATACTTTTTTCTTGATATACCCCGAAAGAATGGAAGTGAAATGTGACAACATGCCCCATAGGTGGGGTACATTGTAACTAGGGCTGTGCGATATATATCGTGAGATTGTTATGCGCATCTCGTCAGTAAAGCCGGTTCCTTGATTAGTAGTAAATCACCATCACCTGCTTTCAGATGGAGCGGCATTTAGGGCTGGGGAGATAATTAAGTGATTAATTTAGTGATGATTGAGCATTATTGAAGACACCTGATGTTAACAAGCAGAATCACTGAAGGAGAAAATCACAAATTGTAAGTTACCATTAAGGTGATGGGTGTTTGCTTTAGTTGCGCTCTAGACCATTATATGTTTACTTTAATATTTACTGTTGTTTGTCTGCTGTTATTGATTTATAACAGTTAAATGAACAAAGTAAAATGTTATCTTATAGTGTTGGTTATGTTTTGACATAATCATGCTGTGATCTGAAAAAGGAAACTTATTGAGATAGTTTGGTTTATCTTGTTAGCAGCAGTTTAGTGATTCTACAGCCTATGATTATCAGTATTTTACTTATAATTCTATATTTAATAAACATTGTTCTGATCAAAATACATTCAAATAAATTCATTTAAAACACAGACATCAATAATCAGCCTCTGAATCTCAACAATGGTGACAATAATAAAGCATGTTGCAGTGGCTGCCACCAATCACAACTCATTAATGGCTCCCATCATGCATTGCGGTATGAATAAATTATGATCTGAATTGTCTATGTAATTTACTTTTCCTAATTGAATATTCTGCTCCTCACCATTGTTGAGATGCATAGACTGAATCTTGACATCTGTGTGTGCCTAAAAGACTGATTTTTTTTTTTAAACAACTTTTAAGAAATCCTTTATATTATATCAAAAATTCTGGGCATTTATGCAGATTCACTAACCAACAACATAAATCGAAGTCAGAAAGAAGGATTTTAATGAGTTCAGTGATCAAGTTCAAATGATGATTGTCATAATATAACCAACACCATCAGATCACTTTTTTCTTTGTTCAACTGGTGATTATAATTCAGAAACAACAGACAAACAAAATCTAAAGTTAATAATATATGGGTCAAGAGTCCAACTAAAGCAACCATTGAACGTCATAACGGTAACTTACAATTTGAGATTTTCTCCTTCAGTGATTCTGCTTGTTAACATCAGGTGTCTTCAATAATGTTCAATCATCACTAAATTAATCACTTAATTATATCATTAACTTCAACACTCTTGAGTGTGGACTCATACACTCCCAGGAGTGTTAATTTAACACTGGAGTTTTTGCTGTGTACAAAGAGCCGTAGTTAACTGACAAGCTGAGCCATATCGCATTAATTATCGCTGGCGATACATCCGCGATATTAATGCGATATGGCTCAGCTTGTCAGTTAACTACGGCTCTTTGTAATAAATGCCGCTCCATCTGAAAGCAGGTGATGGCGATTTACTACTAATCAAGGAACCGGCTTTACTGACGAGATGCGCATAACAATCTCACGATATATATCGCCCAGCCCTAATTGTAACATGTGTGGGGCACATTGTAACATGACCATATGACAGCTTCAAATGTTATCTGATCTAATAAAAAAAATATACAAAACAAACTAAAATATTTTATAAATACAATACAATTAAAAAACGTTTTCATATAAAATAATGGCATTTTTTAATAATTAAATATAAACTCATTTTTGAGTTTTGACTACGAACACATGAAAACACAGCTATACAACATAGTTCAAAACAAATAAATAATTAGTCATTTCTGAACATTGACTCTCAGTCAGTATTCACCTTTTTCTCACGTTTTCTCAATAAAATTAATAAAAGTATAGAATATAATAGCATATTTCTAATAGGGGCACATTGTAACGCAGTGTGACAACATGCCCCACCTGCACAACTGGGATTTAAGTGTCTTCTGCTAGTTAGCGAAGCATTAAAGAACTATCTCAACTGTTAAATATCCTAACATCTTAGAGATTAAAATAATATCAGATTTGTCTTATTTTAAATAAACACAAAAAATAGAGATGAAAAATTAATTTAAGTAAGAAATTTACTTTTGCTATGGTTTAATAAATGTCTATGGATATCTTCAAAAAAAAAAAAAAAAAAAAATACACAAAGTTTCGTCATTCAAGCATGTGCGGAAGTATTTAAAACAAGCGTGTTACAACTAGCCCCGCGTTAGGTTGTGCCCCGCGCTCCCCTAGGCTATATTCTATCTATGTTCCAAATATAATTGCGTTCTACTAATTCAGCTATAAACAATCAATATTTGACTAAACCTTGTCTATTAATACCTGTTTGCGTGAACTTTAACTTTGAAATGTTTTAACTGGTGCCCCGCCTCTTACTTCTCAAACCTCTTACTTTATGCCGTTCTATGGTATCGTGCTGGGGAAACAGAAAATAACATTGTGCTTTGCGAATTACCCATCGCTTGTTGGTAAATGGCGTGTGCCACAGTTTGCTTTGCCGATTGCCAGACGTGATTGGCAAACGGTTTGCCAGAATATACCCTGACCGTAAAACCCTGCCCTCTGTTCAATATTCCGTTTCACTGGGAAATACGTCACAACACTGGAGAAAAGTCGTTTGCAACTTCCGGTTCATGCGGACTTTAAGTTTGGGCTTTTAGGGAGGAACTAAAGTGTTTACTACTATTTACTATTGTACTATATAAATATAACTATTTACTACTGGGAAACTGAGAAATGCATTTTGAGTTTCCGATTGATGCATGCCATAATGGCTGAGGGGAGAACAATTGCTGCTGTGACTGGTATTCATAGTTTTTTTTCCACAACAGCTACATTGCCTTGTCTTTCAAGTAGTGCATATTTACAATTTACATAATATGAATAAACATTTGAAGCATATTGTATGTTTTATACACAGCGAAAATAGCATGTATTTGACCAAATTCGAAAAATAGAAAGCACAGTGAATATACGGTTGTTAACAAATGGGATTCTACATTTTATTCAAAATTAATTATCTTCAATACATTTGGGCTTTACTAAATTTTTTTAATAAGATTCCCTCATGAAACAGGCGTCCTCCCATGATTCCTATTCTTTCCGACAACAAAGCACTTGAATGCGACAAGCTCGTAATCACAAATTCAGAAGTGGGAAATAGGACATTTCCAACAACAAGTGAAGGCAGCATAAATGTTTATAAATAAATAAATGTATGAATTGGACTCAAAGTTCACTAATAAAATTTTCAGTTAATTAAATGACAACAAATTTGGCATCAGAACTGTTTTAGCTAAGGTTTACTAATGAAATAAGTTTAATTAAATTTAGTTTAAATATAAATTAGATTTAATTGTTTTATTAATTTATTACTTGATGGAAAAAAAAAAGACTAAAAAATTAAATTTTACAATTCAATTGCTCAGGCAACAGGATTATAGAACATGCAAAAATATATGTCATATAGTGGCAAAAAACAAGCAAAAGCTGCAGACAATCAAATTTTCAAATGCTTTTTCCCCAACCAAATCTCACATGAAAACAACTATTTGACTAGGTGGCAATTTTGCATGAATTCGTATGAAAATTAGAGATTTTGAGCACTAATTGGTACCACTGATGTAGACCTCACTTTTCAAAGTGGCCCAATGGCAAAAGAGGACAGCAGAAGCTCACCTGACTCTCTTGACGTGGGGGATGGAGGGGGAGTGGTGACTGTAACACTGTGTTTGTCCCACACCGTCTCCAGAATACCTGCAAGCAAAAGAGAGTTGTTAAAAATCCAGTGCTTAATGACTAGTTACACCCACATATGCTTCCAATGAAACAGTTATGAGTGTCTCACCAGTCAGAAGGTTCAGTACGGTGGGGATCTGATCCAGCAGGAGTTTCTTCAGCTCCTCTTTACGAGCGACACTCAAGTCTTCTCTGGGACAGACCAGCTCTTCTGAGGTCATCTTGAGCAGAACCAAACCCAGCGGCGCGAGAGACGGCGACTGCACTAACTGCAACACACACCACAAAGATGAGGACAGTTCAGTTCATTTTAATATCATTCAATAGTAACAGCAGTAAAGAATAACAGGTACCTGTAAGGTGTTGCTGAAGAAGTCATGGTAGAACATAGGCCAGTCCTGGCGTCCAATGTCAACGATGACTTTGCAGAGTTTGTTTCGGATGAAGAAAGGCAGCAGTGCATGCTGGGATAGCAGAAGCTTGGGCAAGCAGCTCCGAAGTTCAGCTTTGTCCTCACTGGCTACACCGACCCACATCTTGTTCACAAGATTCTGCAGAGGACGATCGACAAATTTATTGTCATCATATCTCATATCATAAACACAGCAGAGGATACCGGTGCTTGCATATTGTATTTTAGGATAATTACACAAATATATCCAGGTCAAATTTCAAGAAAATTAAGCCTATTTGTTTTTTTTTCCAGTAAAGTGTGTTTATTTGCATTGTGATATTATCATCATGCCAATTCCCCTTAAAATTAAAAACTAAAAGACTGGCATTATTGTACTAATGAAAAAAACCTCCAAAGGAAACTATTTTTTTTAAATTAAAATAAAAAATAAATGCAGTACAAATAAATGCCACTATGCAGTTCACATGGCACACTTTAATGTACGATTTAAATATATCA
The DNA here is from genome assembly GCA_022829025.1 of Squalius cephalus. Taxonomy (NCBI): domain Eukaryota; kingdom Metazoa; phylum Chordata; class Actinopteri; order Cypriniformes; family Leuciscidae; genus Squalius; species Squalius cephalus. Next base: position 20,052,062 of record CM040792.1, on the reverse strand, counting down.
TTATAATGATAATTTCTTCTTTTAAAAAATAAAATAAAATACAGCAATGATAATTAGGGGGTGAATACAAGTATTTTACAAAAAGCTAAAAATCCTAAAGGCTAAATAAATTTATTTTTTTCCCTTTCGATTTTGTGGCAAAATACACTACCGTTTAAAATGTTGTGGTCAGGAAGATGAAAATAAATAAAATACATTTAAAATGAATACTTTTTTAATTTAATAAGGACACATTAAATAAAAAGTGACAGGAATGACAATGTTCATAATGTTCATAATGTTCAATTCATAAAGATTTCTATTTCAAATAAATGCTTTTGAACCCTCTATAAATATCAAATAAATATACAAATATATTACACACACAACTACTTTCAACATTTATATAAAAAAAAAATTTGTTTCTTGAGCAGCAAAACAACATATTATAATGATTTATTAGAATAATAATAAATACTTTTCAGTAAAGATGCTGAAAATTCTACTTTTTCAACACAAGGATAAATTACATTTTAAAATCTATTCAAATAGAAGAGTTATTAAAAAAATTTAATCATATTATTATTACACAATATTACTGTTTCTTTCTGTATTTTTGATCAAATAATGGAGCCTTGGTCAGCAGAAGAGAGGAAATAAACATCCAAAATTGACTCCAAACTGTTTGAACATTAGTGTATGACTCAAACATGGACTTGTCAATTTTCGTGAAGTTAATCTACCTGAGATAATGAACTGAAATTAATTTTACCTCGAACACAGTAAGGCTGTACATCATGACATATTCATTTCTGCTGTTGGAGAGGAAGTAGAGGCAGTGCCTCCACAAGCCGGGCTGCCCCGCGAAACTGTTCAGCAGCTCTTCTGCAATAAACACCACCACAAAACACTCATTACAAAACACATTATTATCTAATTGAAGCAAAGCACGCAGTGAATTATATTACTGTTTAGTTAGGTTTGTTGCAATTAACACCAAACAAACACTCAGCAGAAAGTTCCTTCAATGACGAACACAAGTGTTGAACTCAAACGCAATGAAGAGGGCTCATACAAACTACTGTTCCCACAACTTGAACTCAATTCTAGTTCAAAGTTAACAAATGCTTCTTGTACACAGAGTTTTGCATATTTGCATGAAAAAGAAAACATTGCTTTGTTGCACACCTACACATATGCGCATTTCAAAAACCAGTAGAGTTCAAATTACAGTGTGTTTGTTAGAGCTACATCACAATAACTTCATTAGTTACAAACATTAATTTGATAGATGTTTTATCTAAAGGCTTGAATCAATACGCTTGTTGTGTTCCCTTGGAAGTGAACACTTAACACTGCACATTACCAGCACTACCTTTTTGCCTCCATTAAATATGGCAGATTTTTATAATGACAACTGTAGTGTTTAGGATATGCAGTATGAGGTTTACGACAGTGATGTTTTACGTTATGACGCACGGGGGTACGCCTGCCGTATTATGTGGTGTAAACAACAGGGCACTAGCATTAAGCCCATGAGGGATGACGGCTGTCTGTGTAATAACTGTCTGACATCACAGTAAAGTATACTGAATGCACACGTCTGTTTTCTTGTCAAATACTCAAGTGAGAACATCACAACAACATTTTGATACTACGTACAACTGATCTGATTGAATGACATTATTATGACTACAGGGCCGTTGAATGCTTGAATCTGATTATTAGTCCTACATACAAGAGCGTTTTTATAACAAAAACTTTACAAACGTCTTGAAATACATAATCTGAACAATGTTTCGAGGTGCGGTAACTGTAGTATAAGCGGAATAATTGACTTCAGGCCGTTGAATTATTAGAAAAATTATGCAAAATAATCGGGTGTGCATTATTCTTCTAATAATTCAACGGCCTGTCGTCAATTATTCCTTACATAAATGTCATTATATAGATCAGTGTCTCCAAATACCTTAAAGGGGTCACATGATTTATTTATTTTTATTTGAGTTTCACTTATGAGTTTTACAGGCTTTGTTGCATCAAAACAGTCAATATTTCATTTTTCATGAGCATTTTTTTTTTCATTTCATTTAGCAGACGCTTTTACCAAAAGCGACTTAAAGTGTGTTCACACTTGGCATGTTTGGATTGAAACGAGCCCTGGTGCGCTTGCTCTGTGAGTGCGGTTCATTTGAATAAGGCCTCGTTTACACTGTCAGTGAATGTGACCCAATTCCGATTTTTTTGCTCATATGTGACACAGATCCGATGTGTTCTATGACAGTATAAACAGGGAAAAAACGCAAGCATTCAGATATTTCGAGATCGGTTTCAGGCCTCATACATATGTGGACATCCCAGCGGGCTTGACATCAATTTGACATCAACAAAAAGTCAAGATTTTGACCACCATGTATGACATGCATGAATATGCATATTTTCATTATATTTTGTAATTATTTCCTTGTGGTTGTAAACAGGGCAGGACTTAGGGTGGTGGGGGCCACTGGGCTTGAGTCACTTTCGGGCCCTACCTTCTATTACTTTAAATAGAACAAAATGATACATACACAAGCTATGTATTAGAGCTACACAATTCTGGATAAACTGAGAATAAAAATAGAGATCACGATTCTGATCAAACAACTAAACAAAATAACATAATTTATGTTAATTGCTGAAGTCTATTAAAAATGTTTAATTAATCTGAATTATTAAAAAAAAAAAAAAAAAAACTTGGGTTTGAATTAGGGCTGTGCGATATATATCGTGAGATTGTTATGCGCATCTCGTCAGTAAAGCCGGTTCCTTGATTAGTAGTAAATCACCATCACCTGCTTTCAGATGGAGCAGCATTTAGGGCTGGGGAGATAATTAAGTGATTAATTTAGTGATGATTGAGCATTATTGAAGACACCTGATGTTAACAAGCAGAATCACTGAAGGAGAAAATCACAAATTGTAAGTTACCATTAAGGTGATGGGTGTTTGCTTTAGTTGCGCTCTAGACCATTATATGTTTACTTTAATATTTACTGTTGTTTGTCTGCTGTTATTGATTTATAACAGTTAAATGAACAAAGTAAAATGTTATCTTATAGTGTTGGTTATGTTTTGACATAATCATGCTGTGATCTGAAAAAGGAAACTTATTGAGATAGTTTGGTTTATCTTGTTAGCAGCAGTTTAGTGATTCTACAGCCTATGATTATCAGTATTTTACTTATAATTCTATATTTAATAAACATTGTTCTGATCAAAATACATTCAAATAAATTCATTTAAAACACAGACATCAATAATCAGCCTGTGAATCTCAACAATGGTGACAATAATAAAGCATGTTGCAGTGGCTGCCACCAATCACAACTCATTAATGGCTCCCATCATGCATTGCGGTATGAATAAATTATGATCTGAATTGTCTATGTAATTTACTTTTCCTAATTGAATATTCTGCTCCTCACCATTGTTGAGATGCATAGACTGAATCTTGACATCTGTGTGTGCCTAAAAGAATGATTTTTTTTTTTAAACAACTTTTAAGAAATCCTTTATATTATATCAAAAATTCTGGGCATTTATGCAGATTCACTAACCAACAACATAAATCGAAGTCAGAAAGAAGGATTTTAATGAGTTCAGTGATCAAGTTCAAATGATGATTGTCATAATATAACCAACACCATCAGATCACTTTTTTCTTTGTTCAACTGGTGATTATAATTCAGAAACAACAGACAAACAAAATCTAAAGTTAATAATATATGGGTCAAGAGTCCAACTAAAGCAACCATTGAACGTCATAACGGTAACTTACAATTTGAGATTTTCTCCTTCAGTGATTCTGCTTGTTAACATCAGGTATCTTCAATAATGTTCAATCATCACTAAATTAATCACTTAATTATATCATTAACTTCAACACTCTTGAGTGTGGACTCATACACTCCCAGGAGTGTTAATTTAACACTGGAGTTTTTGCTGTGTACAAAGAGCCGTAGTTAACTGACAAGCTGAGCCATATCGCATTAATTATCGCTGGCGATACGTCCGCGATATTAATGCGATATGGCTCAGCTTGTCAGTTAACTACGGCTCTTTGTAATAAATGCCGCTCCATCTGAAAGCAGGTGATGGCGATTTACTACTAATCAAGGAACCGGCTTTACTGACGAGATGCGCATAACAATCTCACGATATATATCGCCCAGCCCTAGTTTGAATGAATGATTCAATTCCTCAATCAAATACACTTGTTTCATAGATGAATCAGCATTTTTGAACAAATCTCCTGAATGAACGATTCAATGAAAAATGTTTTTTTTAACAGTCATTTGTCGCCATCTGGTGGCGTAACAATATAATCGATCCAATCGTTATTTGAAGTGCAAAGCTACTTTCAAAAGGTAACTGGTACCATAGACAGTGTTACATGTTAAAAAAAACGTAATAATTTATTTATATGACCACTGATTGAAGCTTGAAAAAGTTTTTTTCCAATAAATAAATAATGATTAAAAAAGTTCAAAGTGATCACAAGTTTATTGCAATGCACAAATGTCTTGGTCAGAATGAGGATAAAACACTTATTTACCTGGAAAACATATGTTTTGATTGTGGCATTTCTTTGAGATTTAGAATCCAGTATTCCTATAGGCTAATTATTGTTTCTTTTATGAATTTAATAAAGAATTCTGTCTCGTATTCTGTCCAAACGATCCATGTAGGCTACTTTTGTGTCCATTAGTTTTTCCCTTTTTAACCCGTAATTGAAAAACGTAAAATGAACGGTTGTTGTCTTTTTAAAACGCAAAGTTGAACACCAACATTTTAATACTGAACTGGCTACACCAGCTGCTGCGCAAAAAAGTAAATATCATTTTCAGATTTTTGTTTATGACTTTTTGCCCCTTTATTAAACATTTAAAATATTTACAAATTAATATGGAAAAACATGTCGATTGTACTGGTTTTCTAAGGCCAAATTAGAACCTGGAATTTATGTTTTTCCCGCAGTGCTGAATGCGAAGAGCCATTAATATTATTAATAAACTATTGTTTTGGCTAAAATCCCATCTCCATCTCCGCTGTTAAGCAGATCTTTTAGAGAGAAATGCACCTTCCATACGGATTAATCAGAAGGTATTAGCTTTCGATTCGAATTTGTTCGTTTTAAAGTGGACATTTCAAGTTTTAGCCTATATTTTGTTTCAGTTCTCGCGCTCCAGTTTACGGAGATCATGAAAGTGCGTCTGATTGTTTTATTTTATTTTACAAAAGCACAACGTTTTCTTGTTATTGTGAGTTTACGCAAATAAAAGTAGTTGAGGATAATGTATTATTATTTTCTGTATTACCAGAAATGATAGAGTATTTTAAGTTGTTTCCACTGTTGATAGGAAAATGCAAGTGTTCGCGTTTGCGCCTCCGTGTCATGCAGTGCGCGCTCCACGCTCAGCTTTGTTCCTTTTTTGCATAAAAGCGTCTTCTAAATATAGCCTATTAAATGTTATAATTAAATAATATAAAATTATTATTATTTGCGTAGCTATACATGGACCTCAAACAAACCGCGTCTTCTAAGTCAGGTGACTGTAAATGCGCAAAAACTGTTTCCATTGCAGTTTTGCGAAATATTCCTTTTTCGAATTGCCTGAAAAACCACCTCATGCGAGCGTAAAAACTTTTTTTGCGATAAACGGGAGTTTTTGCGAAATTGACGTGTTTCCATTATGCTTATTTTCAATTCGCAATTTCAATTTGCGCAATTTAAAGGGTAATGGAAACGCGGCTACTGTCTAATGCAGACAGGTTTTTTCAACGGTTCGGCAGTAAACGAGGCACTACGTAACTGCCAATAACCAATCAGCAAACCTCAAGATGACTGACATTTAATTTAGCTAATTAAATTATATTTTTCATTGCAGGGCAGGGCTAGGTAACAATGCTAGACCAATCAACAAACTTTAAATGAAAAATTAAATGACTGACATATTATTGAAAAAATCAAACGTAAAACCCCCTATTGGGCGGGGCCCATGGGCTTGAGCCCAGTCAAGCCCAATGGTAAGTCCGGCCTTACACACACACACACACACACACACACACACACACACACACACACACACAAATAAAATAAAAAAGTCTTTCCTCCCAAGAACTGGCCTCAACTTGCCTCACATGAAGGCGATGTAAACAGACACATCACACTGGAATGAGAAGTTTGATAGGATTCCTGGTAACACTTTACTACAGGATCTCGTTACTTAACGTTAGTTAAAGGCAGGGTAGGCGATTTGGTCCAGATTTTTTTTTTGTTTTTTTTTTTGAAAGTCTCTTCACATCCTGATAGCAATCACTAAGTTTAGTGTTCTAAATGTATTTATATGTATATTTATATCGTCTTTGTAGGAAGGCGTAGGACCATAAAATGTTCGGTCCGAATGCAACACTGTAAAAAATTTCTAACTCTCCCAAATCAAAAATTTCAAGTGACCGATAACATCTAAATTTTTCAATTGGCCCAAGTGAAATTCTGTAAATTTCAATTGGCCCAAGTGAAAATCTGTAAATTTAATTTTATAATTTACAGAATTTCACTTGGGCCAATTGAAAAATTTAGATGTTATCGGTCACTTGAAATTTTTGATTTGGGAGGGTTAGAAATTTTTTACAGTGAATGATATGATGTCATACCTGCCAGTCAACATGTATATTTACATTGGCGCACCTGTTCGTGCAGACATCACCCGTCATCAGCGCGTTTCATGAAGAGTTAGACAGACGTCAGTCACAGGGCGCCGCAGCCCGTAACCAAAACAACAGCCGCCTTTTACAGTTCCTCCTGAACTAAAACAACAAGCTTATGCTGTGTTCACACTATAACTAGTGTGATTTGTAAGAGATGGAAACCTGTGACGTTATACTCTGAGCGGTTTGTGATTCGAATGTATGCGTTTCTATATAAACACTATCAACGGCAATATGAATCCACACCAGTCAGATGGTACAGGTCAGTGCTCTTTAAGTTGGTTTTAGCGTTAGGCCTATTGCCAACACAATCCAATCTTAAGTAAATTAATATATTGTTCAACCGGACATAACTGTTTTATATATATATAAATATAGGTTGTTTGCGCACGTGATATTAGGAAGCAACTTAATACACACTTGCTGACAGTAGGATGAAGGCGATGTGCAAATCGAGTTAACCCTCCCACTTCTCTTATCTCTCTAACAGGATCTCTTATCCCGTGCGAATTGGCCATTTATTACAGACGTCTTGTGGTAAAATTACATTACTCCATCCACCCTTGTAAATCTAATCCCGTCCGAATAGGGCCAAAGCCATTGTAGAAATGCTCTGTTCTACTCAGTCATGATTTTTTCGCAAATATAAACAATTAGTCAATTAGTACTAATAGTTAGTAATTAGTAACAATACACTGATATGAGTCAATGTGAGAGTAGGCCATGATGTTAAACAAAACTTTTCAATGAGGAATAAATTCAATAAATAAGCTCACCTTTAAGGTTTTCCTTTTCTTTTTTTTTTTATGTGATGAGAAAGAAAGACTGGCCCCAGCAAACCAGTAAAATAAATACACTAAACTTTTGTGACGATTTGCAAACAAATGACTTTAGCTCGATTGATTTAGATGAATGTCTAAAACTTTGTGATACTTTGTATCTATCTAAACTTATTCATTTTATTTGTAATTTACATTAAATATAGTTATATGAGCTTTATATTATATAATGATGGTTTTGATGTTTTTATTTTATTTTTAAGAATAAATATTATATGTGATAAACTGTCTTTTGACATTTATTTCTGGTATTGTCAGAAGTGGGGTCAGTTCTCTCTATATTTGTGGATGCAGTGTGTCATCATCCACATTTGTGTTTGCATTTTCTTTTAATTAACATGTCTGCCATATATTTAAAATCAGATTAAAGTGAGGAGTGTCAGTCTGTGTGACAGAAGAAACTACATCAGGGTTATCAGCCTGAATGATGGGAGGGACTGTGTCTGTTCCGGTGTTCAGTTATAAGAGAAAGTGAAACTAAACCAGCCCAGGAAGGATCTCCTTACGATCATACAAACTTTCATATGGACACAATTTATTAAGACTCTCTTGAGAACACAGTGAATGTTGAGTTGAAGGTAAGTCATGGAAGAATCAGAAACACATTTACCTGAAGAGTGGCATGAGTGTGGCTTGAGGACCATGTTTGAGTTCAACAGGTTTAATGCATATAATACTTAATCTTATAAATAAATGAAAGGTTTTTAAATCACAATTATAGATATATTTGCATTTTTGAAAAAGAAATCCTGATTCAACAACATTCAACATGTGTTTATATGTGTCATGATTCCTGTCTTGTGTGGACTTTTGTTATTTCCTGTTCTGTGCCATGTTTTGTAGTCCTTTGTAGTTTTTTGTTTATTACTCTCCCCAGGTGTTTCTGATTAACCACACCCCTTGTTATCTTGTTTAGCTTGTTTGCCTGTGTATTTAAACCTCTGTGCCTCAGTTGTTGTTTGTCGGTCGTTGTAGCTGTTGCTTGTTGCTGTTAACTGGACCACACTGTAAACCCGAATAAGTTAGCAGAACTCAAAAAATTTAAGGCAATTGATTGCCTCAATTTTTTAAGTTTTGAAATTCAAAGTTTAAGTAAGCAGAACTGGCAGATTTTAAGTTTGTACTTAAACATTTCAAGTTAAGAACAATTAGTGATGGGCGGATCGATCCTGAAGTATCGATACTTACAGACTGTAAATAAATACTATCTGATACTGACGTGGTATCGAAAAGGATCGATCCTCACATAAAAATATCGATTTTATTAATTTAGCACGCAATTCAGTGCGTAAAATAAGCTTCTAATTGGAAAAATAATCGAATGTTTGCGGATAATTGTGTAGGATAGAACTTTTTCTCCTGTCATCTGGATACAAGACGAAACCAATCAATCATAGAGAGCGTGCGATGCTGGTGCTTCGCTGAGCTCACAGACCCAGTGCGTTTGGGAAACGAAGCCTTGCTTAGATGACAGAGAAACAATCGGGAGTTATTTCGCAATAAACAAACCAAAAGTGTACATAACGGTTCAAAATGTTGACGTCAGTAAGATTTTTTTAATGAAATTAATATTTTTATTCAACAAGGATCGATGCATTAAATTGATCAAAAGTGACAGTCAAGGGTTTTATACTGTTAAAAAAAATCTACTTCATATAAATGCTGTTCTTTCAACTTTGTTCATCAAATATTTCTGTATAAAATGTATCATGGTTTCCACAAAAATATGAAACTGTTTTCAACATTGATAATAATAAGAAATGTTTCCTGAGCAGCAAATCAGCAAATTAAAATGAAATATCATCATGACTGGATTAACAATGGCGAAAATTCAGCTTTGATCTCATGGATAAATTACAGTTTACTATGGCTTAGAAAACAGATAGCCTATGTTAAATTGTAATATTACAGTTTTTACTGTAGGCTATTTTTGATCAAATAAATGCAGAAGAGAATTAAAAATCTTACAGACCCCAAACTTTTGAACAGTATGCTAGTAGTAGGCTAGTACTATAATTAGGGTATTTTTGTAAAAGTCACTGACTAATTACAGGCGAGTTGAGAGCACAAATCACAAAATATTTAGACCTAGTATGAAAACGTATTCAGATTTAGCATATTAATGATGCATTCACCTCATAAATCATGACACACGGCTCTAGCACAGGAAAGTGCATACAAGTTCAAGTGCATGCTTTTAAAATGAAAAAGTATCGGTATCGATGATACTGGCCCTGTATTTACTTAGTATCGGATCGATAGCGAAATTTGCAGTATTGCCCATCACTAAAAACAATTAAAATCAGAGTACACTATTTCATACATTTAACTTACAACCTTCATGTAATCTCAATGTGAATACTTTCATTAGTATTAACTTATAGTTTTAACAAGCTAGTTTGCTAACATACTATTATGTTATCATGCTAACAATAGTATGTTATACAACACTTGCTGCATGAGTGCAACAATATAAAGATTTAATTTGCTCTCAAATCAAGCCGCATGCACCACTTGTCACCATGATGGTAACTATCCTAAAACCAATATTAAAGGAACACTTCTACTTTTTGGGACTTTAGCTTATTCACCGTATCCCCCAGAGTTAGATAAGTCCATACATACCTTTTTCATCTCCGTGCGTGCTGTAAGTCTGTTTGACGCACCCACCACTAGCCTAGCTTAGCACAAAGACTGGATGTAAATGGCTACAGCTAGCATACTAATCCCAATAAGTGACAAAATAACGCCAACATTTTCCTATTTACATGTTGTGATTTGTATAGTCACAGTGTGTTCAAATTACAAGGTCATATGAGACACAGCCATTTTTTAAATGTTTAAATCCTGGGAACTATATTCTCAGAAGGCGAAGCACTGCTACTTCTGTGGAGTGATTAAGCTAGGCTACACTCACAAAAAAAATTGTGTCTAAAAATAAGATTTATGTATTTAAATTGCATAACAAATTCCCATGCATTTGGATTACATAGTTTTAACATAAACCAATCAATAATCTGAATGTGATTCATATTTTTAAGTCATATCTAAATGAAACAGATAAGATGTATGTACTTGTATTAATAAACTGAATGTGATTTATATTTGTCAGTCGTATGTAAATGAAACAGGTAAGATTTATGTAATAGTACACAGAAAACACCCATGTTAAATTAACACTGCTCAGTGTTCATATGTGTGCACACTACAGAGTTAAAGCGGTGTTGAAGTTAATGAGATAATTAAGTGATGATTGAGCATTAATTATGAACACCTGCTGTTAACAAGCAGAATCACTGAAGGAAAGAGAAACACAAGAACTACAACTGACTTCAGCCACAGTCTTAGATGAAATCAACTGAAGAGAAAAGAAGACATTAAATCTGTGAAGATCTCAGCAGAGGAGGATTAAACAACTCCACAAACAGCATTACCAGCTTCACTTATTACTAACCAGACTGACTTTATTTCATTTCCGTTTGAATGAAATCAATAGTTGTATATTAAAGTCACCATGATGGTGGTTAGCATTTGCTTTAGTTGGGCTCTTGACCATTGACTTTTTAATATAACATTTTCTCTGGCTGCTATAAATATGTGTTTATAAAACACGTTTGTTGCAGCAAAAAAGCCAAGAGAAAAAGAGATCAAGTGATATTGGCTGTTTATTGATGAAGGTGTAATCATCATATTGTGGCCTGAATCACTTATCTTTTTCAGTGTGTAATGCTTTGATTATTGGGCTTATGTGATTTTGTTTTATTTATTATAGTAGATGTGTGACCTGACAGCATTAGATCCAACAGTTAATCAAATAATATAAAGAATTTTAAAAACATTTAGTGCATTAAACTTTCTCTTCTACATTATTACTTAGACATCAAGAATCAGTGTATGACTCTCAACAATGGTGACAATCAATGAAATGCTTCATACTGCAGTGCATGCTGGATACCACCAATCAAAACTCACCCATATCTCCCAGCATGCATTGCGGCATTAATAAATTATGCATCAGGATTTTTTGTATCTTTTGTCACCATTGTTGAGATTCATATGCTGTTTCTTGATGTCTGTGTGAGTCGAAGTAATGCCATAGATGAAAGGTTTTTGTGCACTAACTATTAAAAAAAATATATATATATTGTTTGATAAACAACACTGTTAGATTTCATGCTGTAAAATCAAATGGCTTCTGTTATGAATAAAACAATATTAAAAAACAGTAGACACTGAACAAGATCAGTGAATCAGGCAATTACATGATGATGACTTTGTCGTCATCATCATCATCAATAAACAGCCAACATCACCTGATCTCTTTTTCTCTTGGCTTTTTCGCTGCAACAAACGTGTTTTATAAACACATAATTATAGCAGTCAGAGAAAATGTTATATTAAAGTGTCAATGGTCAAGAGCCCAACTAAAGCAAACGCTAACCACCATCATGGTGACTTTAAAATACAACTATTGATTTCATTCAAACGGAAATGAAATAAAGTCAATCTGGTTAGTAATAAGTGAAGCTGGTAATGCTGTTTGTGGAGTTGTTTAATCCTCCTCTGCTGAGATCTTCACAGATTTAATGTCTTCTTTTCTCTTCAGTTGATGTCAATCTAAGGCTGTGTCTGAAGTCAGTTTTGGTTCTTGTGTTTCTCTTTCCTTCAGTGATTCTGCTTGTTAACAACAGGTGTTCATAATTAATGCTCAATCATCACTTAATTATCTCATTAACTTCAACACCGCTTTAACTCTGTAGTGTGCACACATATGAACACTGAGCAGTGTTAATTTAACATGGGCATTTTTCTGTGTACTATTACATAAATCTTACCTGTTTCATTTACATACGACTGACAAATATAAATCACATTCAGTTTATTAATACAATTACATAAATCTTATCTGTTTCATTTATGTATGACTTAAACATATGAATCACATTCAGGAGTATTGATTGGTTTATGTTAAAACTATGTAATCCAAATGCATGGGAATTTGTTATGCAATTTAAATACATAAATCTTATTTTTAGACACAATTTTTTTTGTGAGTGTAGTGGTGGGTGCGTCAAACAGACTTACAGCACGCACAGAGATGAAAAAGGTATGTATGGACTTATCTAACTCTGGGGGATACGGTGAATAAGCTAAAGTCCCAAAAAGTCTAAGTGTTCCTTTAACAGAAATTCTTCTAAATTAGCAACACAAAACATTAATCAATACTCAATCTCCCACTTAACATTAATCTCTCACAAAAAAACAACAACATTATATTACGCTTAATTTTAGCATTTACTCTCCCATTCAAGTGCCATCGGCAAAGCATGCTGGGAAATAGACAATAGCCGTTTCAGTTCAACCTAAGTTTGTCTAAATTAAAATAAATAATTTCATAAAACTCAAAACAATGAAACAGTTCAGTTTACTTAAAATATCTGTGAACTTGAAAGAAAAAGAAAGTGCTAAATACTCATAGAAGTTAATTTGACTGAACTAATTAGTTTAATTTAAGTTTGTCCTACTCAAACTAATTCAGTATTTTGAGCGTTAGGGTTTACAGTGCATGTTCCTGTCCTGAGTTTCGTTGAATGCCCTGGATTTCCTGTTTGTTTTATTAAAGTAGTGCTTGCATGTGGATTCTCTCTCCGCTTCTCCTTACCTCATTGTTACAATATGTATTTATTAGTGCTACATGTAGATACATGTTGTATATTTGTATCCTGCTTTGTCTTGACCCGGTTTAACCTGATTTCTTTGAACAGAAAGTGATTGTAAATGTTTATCTTACTTTTGGACAGAAGATTAAGTGTAAAGATTATTCTCAGGCAAAAATGCTGACAGTTTTCTGTAATGTTTTCTCTTTTTTCATATTTTCTTTTTAGCATCTGTGTCTCAGAGATGAAGTTCATTTGTTTGACTCTCCTGCTTGTTAGTGGAATTACAGATTCAAGATCTGGTAATTTATTCATCATTTTGAATATATTTATTGCACAGTACTGTTTGTCTGGAACAACATTAGAGTAAAAACCTTTAGGATGTGTAACTCATATCTGCTCTTTCTCTTGTAACAGAGCAGTATGAAGTAGTGGGACCTGCAGATCCTGTATTTGCTGTAGCTGGTGAAGACGTGACTCTGCCCTGTTCAGTCAAACCCAGCATCAGTGTTGTGGACATGAGAGTGGAGTGGTTTAGACTTGATCTGAAAGACTCACTAGTGCATCTCTATGAGGATCATGAAGACAGAAACACAGATCAGATTCAGTCCTACAGAGGAAGAACAAAACTGATCCATCAAGAACTACAGAGAGGAAACGCATCACTCAAACTCTCAACAGTCCGAGTCTCTGATGAAGGACGTTATAAGTGTTTTATTCAGTCTAAATCCTGGTATGATGATGCCACTATTGATGTCAGAGTTGAAGGTGAGGAAACCAGTAGAACTAGCATGCTCTTTTCACTGAACAAACTAACTCAAAAAAGCCAGAATAACAACAGAATGTTCTTCCTGTTGATCTGTAGTTGTTGTAGGACGTCCTCCAGTGATCACTGTAGATGGGTTTGATCGTTCAGGAGGGCTTCATCTACAGTGTGAATCTGAAGGTTGGTATCCTGAACCTGATCTTGAGTGGCTGGACAGTGAAGGAGTCAGTTTGAGTTCAGAAACTACAGAGACACACAGAAACTCAGACAGATTCAGTGTCAAACAAACCATCACTGTATATGACAGTGACGACAAGATTCACTGCAGAGTCAAACTGAGACATCACATGCTGGAGACACTGATTAACACCACAAGTAAGTAATTATACTTCTGTTAATGTACTTGTCTGTTATGTTCTCATGATATTTTTGATGCAGTAAAAATAATTCATTATTATCAGCTTATTATGTAAAGCTATAGGTAATAGCAGCATTATGTTTATAATACAGTTTTGTATCAACATTTACTGTGTATGTGTCATTCAGAACTGAACATTATGTAAACACCTGTAAAATAGGTTTGATTTTCACAATGTGCTTATTTACTGATTTGTTTTGCAGATAATATGTTTATTTCTTGGAGAACGTCAGTCATCCTGATTTCAGTTGCTGTTGTGCTCATTGTGATTTCTGGAATACTGATAGCTGTGTTCGCTCATAAAAACAGAGGTAAAGTTCTTGTTTTCTTGCTATTTTATGTTTTATGTAAACAAATAAGGCAGACTGGGGATAATTGTTTTAAATTTATTTTACTAATTTCTATTTATGAACATCTGCATATTTTAAACACACACAGACATCAACAATCAGCACATGAATCTCAACAATGGTGACAATCAATAGTTTCATGTCGCAGTGCATGCTGGGTGCCAGCATAGTACAAAACTCCCAGCATGCATTGCAGCATGAATAAATAATACAGCTGAATGGTCTTACCATTTTCTGTGTTTGCTTGTTTTTTTGCTAATGTTCTTGTTGACTTTTTCTGTGACTTGTTTTGTGATGTTCAGAGTATTATTTTTTGTTTGATTGTCACCATTGTTGAGATTCATGGGCTGATTTTTAATGTCAGTGATATCTTAGTCTAAGTGATGTTATAACTCTGATTTTGTTAATGATGTGTTTTTAAAATCCTTCATTATAACTGATTGCTGTTGGAACTCTTGTTGTAGTTTAACACTGGTTGTAAAGTTAAGTGTGTTAATAATGTAACACTTGTGATAAAGGATTGAACACTGGATGAGATCAAGAGACTCGTCCAACGCTCTTGTTTTCTTGATATTTTATATATTTTATGTAAATAATTAAGGTAGCCTGGGAATAGTTTTTACATGTTTTACTCATTTCTATTTATGAACATCTGCATAACTTAGAGACAGACATCAACAATGAATCAAGAGACCACAAGATGATTATGTCATTATCAATACATAACAATCAGCATTCACTGATCACATTTTCTCTCTTTCCTGCCATAAATGTCCCTTATAAACACAGTTAAAGCAGCCAGAGAAAAACATGATGTTAAAGTCAAGGGTCACGAGCTGAACTAAACATTTTCAATTAAAAGTCAATATTTAAACCTCTGCTTTTTCTCAATAAGAGCTTCTGACGTAAAACAGAAATAAAGTCAAACTGGTTAGTAATAAATGTAATGATGTGTAATGGCTGGAAGTCAGTTGTAGTTCTTGTGTTTCTGCTCATCTCTTCTCTTTTCTGTTCTTGTTGTTTCTCTTTCCTTCAGTGATTCTGCTTGTTAACAGCACTTTATTATCTCATTAACTCATTAATGTTCTGTTGGGATTGAAAGGGTTTCTGTTGTCTGAGTTTTGTTGGTCATTGTGTTTAAGAGTAGAGTCTGTGCTTCAGTCCAGCAGAAGATTATGAAACACTGATGTTATTCTGCCTGTTGCTTTATTTAAAAACAGTGACTGTGTAGTTGCTGACGCAGTGATACGCTGTTGTTTGCTAATTATATTAGTTCATGCATGTGTGCTGTTGTTAGCTAGCAGTTATCTGAAAGAGATTAGAGTTAAATTGATGTTTCTTGTTTAAATGTTTTTGTTTAATTTGGTCCACTTCATGGCATTAATATGCTCACATAACTAGCACACTATAAATATTAGTTTAAAAACTTAAATGGTAATTTGCCAATTTAAGGCTGTCAGTTTCTGCAAATGAAATGAGTTAAATCGTGTTTTAATTTAGTGCAATTGTGCTGGCAATATTTTACGCAACAATTTCTTACAGTTAAAAACCGCTTTACTTTGCATGAGAAGATGCTGCCAGTTAATTACAGTTAATTACGTTTACAGTGAAAGGTTTTACAGTAATGCTGATTTTGTTTTATTGAAAATGTTTCGTTTGAAGTCACCATTATGGTGATTATTGTTTGCTGTAGTTGAGCACTTGACCCTTGACTTTTTTTAATGAATTATTTTTCACCAATTCATACTTTGCAGTCACGTGACTACCATGGATACCTGGCGGGCAACAAATGGGTATTTTCAACGTAGAGTCCTGTAGTTCCAGGTCTTTCTAGTAGCTATCAAGTCTGTTAGTGAGCTAGCTGCATAACTATGGACTAGGATTAACCTATCACACACTTTTGTTGTTGTTAGCAAAAGACGACAGCTGTTACTGTGCGTTCTTCACACCGCCACCGGCGAGAGCGTCAAAGTGCCCGGAAGTCATTCATTTTCAATGAATTTTGCCGCTCTCGCCAGCGGCGGTGTGAACGTACAGTTAGCTTAGCTTAGACTCATAACAAAAACAGCTGACTCGCCGAACCAGCTGGTGGTGTTGATTGACGAAACTACAGGGTAACTTAAAGACACGATTAATTACATGATCACACACCCATTGTATTCAAACAAATGTTGAAATTACTTTTGATGGGAGAGATGGAATGATCACTGCACAGACGGAAGGTTGCTTATCTCATCTGCGTGCATGCTCTGTTAGTGCATCCAATCGCACAATGTTACCCGCTTCAGGGCTGGGAAGCCTGAATGGGTGATGTGAATTAACCACTTCTGTAGAATGATAAAAGAAACACTGTGAGACAGGAGTACTTGCTGCAAGCTCTGGCAAAGTTTAATTAACTCTCTCATTTTTCTTAGTTCTCAATGTATTCACAACATTCACATATTTAACTTTTCAGAACAATTACTTGTTTCTTTGTAACACATTCTATTAAAGAAAATAACTTTCCAATAAAGACTTTTCCTAAATTACTTTTGTCTATATTGACTTAACATTATACTTACTTGACATTATAAACAATCACAATACATTGACCTGCTACTGTTTTCACATCCTCATGAACACTAATTCCATTTTCACACTGTCACATAAATGAATCTCGCATTTAGCTTCACAGTAACCTCATGTTATACATGCAAGACGCCATTTTGGCTCTAGTTCACACATACATGCACTGCCATTTTGGCTCGAGATAACTCCAGTAGCAAATATACATTTAACTCACTTAAACTTTATCACCAATTACAATCAACATGTAAAACACTTCAGAAACATTCCTAAACTCTTTTCACATTCATTTTCTCTCATTTCACTTCAAATTCACATATTTGTCATCCGTGTGTAATCTGATATTTGACTCATCACTACTGCATGCATATTACCAAAACTAACAGTCTCTCTCAGTAAATGATCAAAAATCAACATACACAGGTTTGAAACACAGTTCTTAACATTAGTTTTGACCAGTTTTAGAATCGTTTTTGCTCACCTGTAGAATGATAAAAGAAACGCTGTGAGACAGGAGTACTTGCTGCAAGCTCTGGCAAAGTTTAATTAACTCTAAAGCCCCCGATGCAGTACCTTAATTCAACAGCGCTAAACGCCCTCTACAGGAGACAATAATAACATCAAGATTGTATTTACCCACAACAAAGAATGTAATGATAGCCTAGAAATCTAGACGCACCCTAGCGGCAGCAAAATGTATTTTGCAGCCAGGGTAGTCTAGCAACTCTCCATAGACTTTCGAGCTGCAAAAACCTAAATTGGGTCAGGCCAATCACGTCGTGTATAGAGTAGGCGGGGCGGGCTTAACATAATGACGACAGAGTTGCGACGGTTCCCTGCCACTTGAAAACAAAGAAGAGTTGCTGCTGGAGAACAGTCTTTCGAATCGGCTTTGGCCGCGATTCTGGAGAACTTGGAGTTAAGTTTTTCTTTGAGAAAAGAGCAAAGAACGGCACTTAAGTAATTCTTAAAAAAGGAAGATGTGTTCGCCGTTTTGCCGGCCAGATATGGCAAAAGTTGAATCTATCAACTAACTCCGCTGTTGGGAAAACGCTCTGGTTGGTTGAAGCGCTGTCAGGGAATTTGAAAGACAGCCGTTTATCCCGCCCCTCGGATTGAGCCGTACTATGGTGAGTTGCCAGACCTAACATCTTGATGTAGGTCTGGCTTGCCAGGCTAATGTAATGATGAATTTGCACATCAATAGGTGAATGTTAATGAACAAAACAACATTTTAAAAGGGGTATCCTTTTTTCCTCTTTTTATTTTATATACCTACATTTTTCAACCTACTACACTAACTATCTGGCATGTCGTTTACACCTCAAAACACCAACTTTTGTATAGTAAAACTGGCGACCTCCTGGCAAGATACTGGGTTTCGTTGCTGGAGAACGACGTTCTTGCCCGCCAGCCAGTACTTGTGACGTCACGTGCAAAGTATGAATTGCAATAGTGTTGAATTGAGAACACATTGATAAAGTACAGATTAGCAGATGTTTGTCTGCTTTACATTCAATTGCTTATTATTTAAATTACGGTTTAAATCACTGTTTCAAAGCAAATGCAGTAGTAAAGAGGTCGAGACACTGTACTGCAAAAATGCTTTTTTTTTTTAATTAAACCAGTTCAGCTGTGATAGAACGATAGCTAATGCATTTACACTCACACAAAACCGAGATTATCTGAAACAACGTCTTTTGTGCAATAAATTTAAACTGGTCATTTACACACACTTAGACATCAACACTCTTCATACAAACCTCAACAATGAATACAATCAACAAGATATTCAGATAAACAGATCAACTCCAAACGTCACAAAACAAGCTGCTAAAATTCATGTCACAATGCATGCTGGGATTCATGGATGAGTTTTGATTGGTGCACCCAGAATGCACTGCAGCATGAAGCATTTTGTTGATTGCCACCATTGTTGAGATTGTTTATTCGTTAGATGTGTGAGTCTAAATGATACAATAGTTTTCAATAGAAAAAATCAACATAGAGACCAGTCTCTGTTTTATACACTTGTGGAAAGTCAGTCTGGTTAGTAATAAGTGAAGCTGGTAATGCTGTTTGTGGAGTTGTTTTTGATCTTCACAGATTTAATTGATTTGATTTGATTTGCAGTTTATATGTTTCAAAGGCTGACATCAGATCGCTTATTATTTGCCGTAGAAACGAATTTAAATGGTAATTTAAAAAAGTTGCCAACTGAAACATTTTAAATAAAATAATCATTTACAATTTAAATAAAATAATCATTTACAATTTAAATAAAAAACAACTGAAATAAAATAATTATTTATTTGGTTAAACTAAGAAAATAAGCCAAATAAGATGAAATGAACATGAACTTTGGTATTGAACACTTAAAAAGTTCTCTTTACTTAGTTATTTACAAATACTTTCATAGTTATTTATAAACAAGTTCATATAACAAAAATTTTCGGGTTGAAAATACAACAGCTTAACTGAGTCCATGTAAAAAGAAGTTAAGTAAAGTGTTGACAGTGTAAGACAGATATTGGCATCATGTTCACTGATGATGTGAAGAACTGAGGAAAATGTCTTTGTCTCAAACATTATGAAAGTATGTAATAATACTATAATATGTATGTATATCAGCTATATATTTAATGCTGTTTTCTCTTCTTTATATCCTGAATTTTCTTCAGCAATCGATCAACTACAGAATGACCACAGGAAAATACAGAATGAGAAGAGGACACTACAGAATGAGAAGAGGACACTACAGGATGAGAAGAGGACACTACAGGATGAGAAGAGCCGAATACAACATGGTGAATCTGTCTTTATTAAGTTATTAATTGCTCATTTAAAGTCTGTTTACAGCCATAAAATATCTACTAAACAGACTGTGTGTATTCATTTAGTTTGTGTCTATCTTGGCTCCTATAAAAGGTTATCAGTTGTTTATAATGTATATTTATTCAGTCACTGATGTACTTGTGTGATGTTAACACAGCTTATACACAGAACTCATGATTGTAACTTGTTTGTAATTTTCAATGTTGTCATCTTTATTTATATAGTGCTTTTTACAATACAGATTGTTTCACAGCAGCTTTACAGAGATAACATGAAAATAATGCAGCAAAGTTTGATTCTGCTGTACAGATCTAATGTTATTTTCTCCTCTATTTCTGAATTTTCTCCAGAACGTGATCAACTTTTACAAAGTCAGAAGATTATTCTACCAAAAGGTGAATTTGTTTATATGCCTTTATTAAAATATTCATTACTTTTGAATTATTTTTGCAAAACAATGAATTAATACACTGCACTCTCAGAAAATAAAGTACATAATTGTACCTTTAGGGGTACAATGGCTTGTCACTTGTACCCTTGGCACACTGCAAAAAGAGATGTGTTAAAAATGACACATCATGTGTCAAATTTTAACACATGTGGTGAGTGTGTTCAGGGACTACACATGTGTCAAATTTAACACAATAAATGTGTAAGTCATTTTAACACACAAATTGTGTCATTTTAAAAAATAAAGCGAAAGGGCCAGATGCTAAAATATTAACCGTTTAATCAATAGTCGAGTACAGAATGCATGTGCACACAAAGTACAACACAATGTTTCAAGCTCAATGACTGGACAGACTCACTGTACTGGACATTATTCAGTTATTCACGCTTCAACCCCTAATTGATAATGCTGCTTTTGACAAAAGTTCATGAAGAGATAACAGTTCACAGAGTTTGTACTTTGAATTTAATTAAATTAAAATGTAACAACTGAAAAAATATTGTATATAAATAACTTGTATTTCCACTGGCCTGTTTGTTTGAGAACATAGCAAACACTGCATACCATTCACAGTGATGGTGAGTGTCGGCACACTCTTATAAAATGATGAGTTGAAAACAACACAACCTGTAAAAAGAGATGTGTTAAAAATGACACATGTTGTGTCAGTTTTAACACATGTAGTGTGTGTGCTCAGGGACAACACATGTTGTGTCAGTTTTAACACATGTAGTGTGTGTGCTCAGGGACAACACATGTTGTGTCAAATTTAACACACAACCTGTGTCGATTCTTAACACATCTCTGTGTTTATAAGGACTACACATTTTGTATTACCTTTAACACAACTAATGTGTTATTCCTCTTACACAGAAGTGTGTTGAAACCTTTTACACACTAATGTGTTATAGTTACACAACTTGTGTCAGATATGTGTCACATGTGACTGTAGTCGGTGTGTATTTGCCAGAGTTACTTCCTGTGTTTTTACAACTGAGTGTTTGGATGAACACTGAAACGTATTGTTAACTTGTGTTTATGTAGTCCAGTGACGTTTAATAAAGAGTTTGTTTGAACATTTGGATGGTTTAGACATCATGAATCTACATAGACAAGCTCTTATTGAGAATTAACAGAGGTTTAGATGTTGATGTTTCACTGAATGTTTTATTTGAAGTCACCAGAATCGTGATTAATGGCTCCTTTATTTGAGCTCTTGACCCTTTACTCTTCTTTTAGATTTTCTCTGGCTGCTTTAACTGTATTTTAATTAAATATATTTGTTATGGCGAGAGAAAATATGATCAGATGTTTCTTGATGATGTCATAATCAGCAAGTGCTGAACTGATCAAGTTTATGAATATATGGATGGTGCGCATTTAATTTATTTATGTGCTGTTATTTATAACAATCTTGTGACACTACATCATTCTGTCCAGCAGTGCAGAGTAATAAAATAAATGTTTTCTGAAAATTTTAATCTGCAGCAGAAACTAGTCAAACACAGTCCTCAAGAATCAGCGTATGAATCTCAACAATGGTGACAAACGAAAAGCTTCATGCCGCAATGCATGCTGGGAGTCATGGATGAGTTTTGTACTACAGTGGCACCCAGCATGCATTGCGGCATGAAGCTTTTTGTTTGTCACCATTGTTGAGATTCATGTGCTGATTCTTGATGTCTGTTTGATACCATAGTCTGTAAGGTTCTGTACAAACTGTGAATTTAAAATGAACTTTTAGGTTAATTGCAATATGCTAATCTGTTTAAATATGATCTTTTATATATCATACTCATCTTTAAAATATTAAACTCTTGCTGAGCTTAACAATCTTACATGTCCGTGATGATAATATTATCATCTGAGCATTTTTTTCTCATGATTATTTCTGCTGTTTCAAATGTGTTAAAATAAATATACATTTACAGCAATCAGAGAAAACTAATGTTAAAGAGTCAAGGGTCAAGAGCTCAAATAAAGCTGACACTAATCACGATTCTGGTGACTTTAAATGAAACATTCAATGAATCGTCAACACCAAAACCTGGTAATTCTCAATAAGAGCTTCTGTAGAGTCTGACAGAAATAAAGTTAATCTGGTTATTAATAACAAGTGAAAGCAGCATTTGAAAAAGACATTGAAAAAGAGGCATGATGTGATTGGCTGCAAAAAAACACCCGTTGATCTTTATTTTCTTTAGTTTTCATGAATTAAGATTTAATTTATTTATTTGAATGTATTGCTTTATTTATTTTAGAGCATTTTATGGGATACTATATAAAATATACCTATAATTTTTTTCATAAACACAAACTCTCCTCCACCCAGTGCTATTCTATCCAGAGTTACATTTTAACACACATTGTGTGCTAAAATCTACACAACATGTGTCAAAATGCTATCTACACAGTCACATGTGTTGTTTTTTGACACATCTCTTTTTGCAGTGCATAGGGTACATATTTGTACCCTTGTGACAAACTTTTATTTCCTTTAATTCAAGGCTACTTATTTCAAGGCTACTCAAATATAGTGATAAGATAAAATCTACCTTAAATAATTAAGGTTTCATTAAAACAACAACTTTTACAAAAAAAAAATAAAAAAAAATGGCTTAACACATACAGTATATGTACCTTGAGGTCCAATAATAAGCCCTATATGGGCCCATACTATGGGGTACGTTAGTGTAGATTGTATCTTGAGGAACAGAAATGGACTCCTACTGTACCCCTATTTCTAACAGTGTGTGCATTCATATATGTCTATACTATTCATTATATTTTATTATAGGATATACAGTATAAACTGTGTAAAGTCTTCTTGGTTTTGATTTTGTTGCTCTTCAAGCAGTGATTAAAATTATTGATCTCATTATTGATCTAAAGATGAATTCTGTTATGAACCCTTTATAACTTCATACTTTCTGTTTCATACTTAGCTGTCCCACATTTAAGAACACACAGAGGTGAGTAAAATAGTTAAAGTATTAAAAAGTATTTATTTTAAATTCATAATGTCAAACATTTATTCATTTATTATTATTATTGTTAATGTTTTTGAGTTTTTGGTATAATGCACTGCATAAATGCTATCAAATGATTCATATACTAAATGATCAAGGATATTTTCCTTACTATTCTTTCATAAGAATTTTGGGTAACACATTATTTTACAGCATCCTTGTTACATGTTACATGTACTTACAACAGTATAGCAACACCCAGGCAAATGCCTAGCAACCATCAGCCAAAATACCCTAGCAACCACCCAGAACACTCTAGCAACCGCCTAGCAACATACTAGCAACCACCCAAAATACCCTAGCAACCTCATAACAAAACCCCAGAACACCCATAGCAACTTCAAGCTTTTTAAACTACTTCAGACTTTCTGTTCAGGTTTTCTCAAGCCAACTTCAACGTTTGCTTACAAACATTTTAATCTAGTTATTATTATTATCTTGTTCTAAAGTTACTATGATTCCTAATTATAAAATATAATTCTTTATTTTGTTATATGCTCATCTGTAAAGCAGACTTTTCAATATTTTCTGCAGTGAATGTGACTCTGGATGCTGATACGGCTCATCCACGTCTCATCGTGTCGGATGATGGGAAACAAGTGGAATGTGGAAACAGACAGAATGCAGTGGATGGGGGGAAAAAAAGGTTTGATGAATATCTTGGTGTTCTCGGGAAGGACGGATTCTCCTCAGGGTGTTTTTACTTTGAGGTGCAGGTGAAGGATCAAACTGAGTGGGATTTAGGAGTGGCCAGAGAATCCAGTAAGAGGAAGGGCGGGATCAATCTGAGACCTGATGATGGATACTGGACTGTGAGACGGTTTAATGAGAGTTATTGGGCTCGTGACTCTTCAAATTCTTCACCTGTCTCTCTTTCTCTGAGAGTGGAGCCTCAGAGGGTCGGTGTGTTTGTGGATTATGAGAAGGGTCTCGTCTCCTTTTATGAAGTGAAGTCCATGTCTCATATCTACTCTTACACCAGTCAGTCTTTTAATGAGAAACTCTATCCATATGTTGGTTTGGGGTATTGGTGGAATAAAAACTCCACACCACTGATTATCTGTGATGATTATTAATGAGATCAGTGAATGAATTTACATGATCAGGTGAAATAAAAGGAAATACAATACAATAAGTGTAACAGCCACAAAGATGAACTATTATTCAGAAATGTGGACACAGAAGTGTGTGTGAGGGGTTCATCTGATCACTGATCACCTGTTCTCCATCAGCACCTCCTCATCTCCACTAGATAGTGAATGAAAGTCATCATGAAGTGCTGATCTCATAGTTCACTGTTCCTCCCTCAATAGTGTTTGGTGTTTGTTGATGAATGTCCAGATTGAGTAAAGCTGGAATCAAAGAACAAGCTCAAATATAAGACATTTTCATGTGTGTAACGTTTTGCTCACTACATCATTCCCACAATGCCGTTTGTGTTATTCAGATTTCATGACTTCTATGTGGATAGTGTAAAGAATTAGCCGTGTCCAAACTTCTGATCCGACACAGATGAATAGATGAGTTTAAGTTTATTCATATTCTTAAGTACCGCTTGTATTCTTCATTTTCATTCTTTTATTATTAGGATGAATATCGTTCACCCAAAAAGAAGATTTTAATGTCTTTCCAATCCTGTTTTTATTTTTATATTAAACTAAATATTGAGATGTTATCAGTCTGAGCCATTATATACACAGTTGATGTTTACTGTCAAGCAGTGGTGTAGTCTACGTGATACGCAGGTATACGCCGTATACCCACTAGAAAAGGCCAAGGATTTCCGTATACCCACTTAAAATATCGTGAGGATACGTAACAACTTCGTTTTGTGTCAGAACTTTCACTTTCATTCATAAATTCACCCCGTCTGTGTTTGCGAAGCGACACCGAATCGCGGAATCCAGTCACAAATGGAGCTTGCTAAGCAGAACGTCACGGAATTTGGCTATTTTTGAATGAATAAATCAAAAGTAGGGCTGTACAATGAATCAAATCTCGATATTGACTAGTGTCTGTGAATATTAAAGTTAAAAGAGACTGCAATTGTTCAACGCGTCTCTGGGAATGAGCGCTCAATGTGTGCTCCATTACACACACACACGCACACTGAAGCACGCGTGACTCACGCTCGTGGTGTTTTCAGCGTTTCACTGATGTAGGATAGGATACACATGTGCACTTTCATCGCAGAGCTGCTATGAGCGTCACTGCACGAGAATTTCACCATTTCATTTGATAAAACTTTCGTCATTCATTCGTTTCATATAGCCTAACGTTACACATAGAAACTGTAATGTCTTCACGACAACCTGTCAAAATAAAAGTTCGGTATAACTTGAATAAATTATAACAGAAATATATTACTATTGCACAGTAGAGTATACTTCAAGTAGGCCTAAAAATAATAATAATAATAGTTTATTAAAACACACAGAAACTCAAATGTCTACAACCCACCAAAATAAAAGTTCGGTCTAACTCAAAGAAATTAGAAAGAAATTGCACAGTAAAATGAATTTTAAAATAATAATAATAATAATAATAAAAATAAAATCTATTAAAACGTAATTTTAAGGGAATATCACACAAGTTTTCATACATGTTTTAATTTAAACAGTAAACTTGCCAAAACAATAACACCTTTTTTTTTTTTTTTTTCAAAAACACCATTTCTAAAAGTAAATTTGTATTTGTGCCTATAATGTTGCATTTTTTTTTTTTTTTTTGTGGAAAATTATCAGCTGATAAAACCTGTGCTTCAGGGACCATATTCATATAACATCTAAAGCTAAATGTAGCTCTTAACTGGCTAAATTAGATGGTGATTAACACTAAACAGTAGAAAATCAGTCCAGTCTACCCAGCTGTAAATGTCATTGGCTGTTAAAGTCTTGTGTTGCTTATAATAAATTGAAGTATATTACAGTATACTCACTACAAAAAACTAGACTACACCACTGCTGTCAAGCTCTTGAAGGACTAAATGAGTCTCATAATAATATGTGTTCTGAGTTAATAATGTCTGTAGTGGACGGATATCGCGGGATTCACACTCATGTACGGTGTTGATGATGCAATTTAAATTCTGTTACTTTTATATTAAAATAAATATAATGAACAAGACACCCAAAGTTGTTTATTTCCCTTCGAAAGACGTGCTTATAAATCCTTTTTACTTTAATTACAGACATTATATTTCATTATATTTATATAGTTACCTGTTTCATTGATACCATCTGAAGTGTAGATGTCCAGATGTAGAGACCAATCAGTCTCTCAGGATCGTTGTGAAGCTATCAAGCCACGCCCTAGCAACCATTTAGAGCTCCTTAGCAACAAGTCCATAGACTTCCATTGAAAGAGATCAAAGGGATATCTCCGGACTGAATTGTGATAGAAACACGAGGGTGGTCTTGTTTCACTCAGGGCTGCAAACGGCCAATCATGAATCACCTCAACACTTCCTAGCCCCTCCCTAACAACCATTGTCGAGCACCTTAGCAACCAAAATCCAAGAGGGATATCTTCCATTCTGAATGTCACAGAGGAATGGGAGTTGGTTTATATCATTCATAGTGAAAAGAAGCCTTTGGAGTTTCATGTTTGGCAGCTGCCAAGCCACTCCCTAGCAACCAAAGAGTACCCTAGCAACCAAAATCCAACAAAGAGGGATATCTTCCAATCTGAATGTCACAGAGGCATGAGAGTTGGATTATATCATTCATACTGACAAGAAGCTTTTGGAATTTCATCATTGGCAGCTGCCAAGCAACTCCATAGCAACTAAATAGAGTACCCTAGCAACCAAAATCCAAAGAGGGATATCTTCCATTCTGAATGTCACAGAGGCATGGGAGTTGGTTTATATAATTCATACTGACAAACAGCCTTTGGAGTTTCATGATTGGCAGCTGCCAAGCCACTACCTAGCAACCAAACAGAGTACCCTAGCAACCATTTTGCAAGACATATCTCTGCATCAGAACATCATAAAGAGATGGGGTTAACACAAGTTTGACTCAGGGCAGCAAACGGCCAATCATGAATCACCTCAACACTTCCTAGCCCCACCCTAGCAACCATTGTCGAGCACCTTAGCAACCAAAATCCATAGGGGGATATCTTCCATTCTGAATGTCACAGAGGAATGGGAGTTGGTTTATATCATTCATACTGACAAGCAGCCTTTGGAGTTTCATGATTGCAGCTGCCAAGCCACTCCCTAGCAACCAAACAGAGTACCCTAGCAACCATTTTGCAAGACCTATTTCTCTGCATCAGAACATCGTATAGAGATGGGGGTTGGCTCTTTTGACTCATGCTAGCAAACAGGAATTCCAACATGCTACACATGCTAGTTGTGAATAGCTACATGCTAACAGTGATTAGGTAAGTGCTAAATGATGGCAAGAAAATGCTAAGAACTCCAATAGTAATCATCTGTGACAACTACCAACCACTAAGTAACACCATAGCAACCACCCATAATACCCCTAGCAACCACCTAGCAACACCATAGCAACCACTCAGAACACCCTTGCAACTGCCTAGCAACGCCCTAGCAACTGCCTAGCAACACCATAGCAATCACCCAGAATACCCTAGCAACTGTCTAGCAACACCCTAGCAACCACCCAGAATACCCTAGCAACCGCCTAGCAACCACCCAGAACACCCTAGCAACAGCCTAGCAACCACCCAAAATACCCTAGCAACCGCCCAG
The DNA here is from genome assembly GCA_022829025.1 of Squalius cephalus. Taxonomy (NCBI): domain Eukaryota; kingdom Metazoa; phylum Chordata; class Actinopteri; order Cypriniformes; family Leuciscidae; genus Squalius; species Squalius cephalus. Next base: position 20,023,694 of record CM040792.1, on the reverse strand, counting down.
AATATCCAAGCAACACCATAGCAACTGCCTAGCAATGCCCTAGCAACCACCCAGAATACCCTAGCAACTGCCTAGCAATGCCCTAGAAACCACCCAGAACACCCTAGCAACCACCTAGCAACACCATAACAACCACCCAGAACACCCTAGCAACCGCCTAGCAACACCATAACAACCACCCAGAATACCCTAGCAACTGCCTAGCAATGCCCTAGCAACCACCCAGAACACCTTAGCAACTACCTAGCAACACCATAGCAACCACCCAGAACACCCTAGCAACCACCTAGCAACTGTCTAGCAACCACCCAGAACACCCTAGCAACCACCTAGCAACCACCCAGAACACCTTAGCAACTGCCTAGCAACACCATAGCAACCACCCAGAACAGCCTAGCAACACCATAGCAACCACCCAGAACAGCCTAGCAACCACCTAGCAGCCACCAAGAATACCATAGCAACCGCCTAACAACCACCCAGAACACCTTAGCAACTGCCTAGCAACACCCTAGCAACCACTCAGAACACCCTAGAAACCACCTAGCAACCACCAATAATACCCTAGCAACACCATAGCAACTGCCTAGCAACACCCTAGCAACCACCCAGAATACCCTAGCAACCGCCTAGCAACACCATAGCAACCACCCAGAACACACTAGCAACTGTTTAGAGCCACCTAGCAACCATATTCCAACATACAGAAGCCATATTTCAGCCCCACAATATTGTATAGACATGTCTGTTGGCTTGTATGCAATCGTACAGAACACCCTAGCAACCGAGTGGTGAGTTTTGCCACTGCAAGCACCACTTCACATTTTCTTCAGGAAATGTACATTCTAGTACACTCTAATATCATGTCTAGTACATTCTAATATCTGATTAACTCATAAAATATCAGTTGTTAATTTTGCATGACAATACTGCTGTAAAAGATCCTGCAGTGCTGTGATATTCAGATTTTATGAAATCATTATACAAAAAATGTTTTGACAGGATCATATAGACTCACTCAGACATCAAGCATCAGCGTATGAATCGCAACAATGGTGACAATAAAAAAAAATCAGAATTACTATAAAGTCACAAAAAGGCTTTGTTGGTTGTCACCATTGTTGAGATTCATATGTTGATTCTTGATGTCTCTATTCTACTAAAAAAATGATTCAGCTCAAAAACTTTTCTGTATAATATTTTTTTTAAATATCAATACTGATGCCATAATATATCAAGGGTCATGTGAAAATTATGACATTAATCATAGACTTTGTATAATTCTTAATTCCATCTACATATTAATCTGTTTATATTGTGAGATTTGACTGATATATCAGTGAATCAGATCACAATATGATGACTACAACATCATCAATAAATGATCAAGATCATCTGATATATTCTCCTGCATTTATTACTATAACAAATGTGTATCAAATACACAGGTAAAACAGCCAGAGAAGAACTAAAGTTAGAAACTCGAGGGTAATGAGCCCAACTAAAGCAGACACTGATCTCAATCATGGTTAGTCCATAGAGGAATATCTTCCATTCTGAATGTCACAGAGGAATGGGAGTTGGTTTATATCATTCATACTGACAAGCAGCCTTTGGAGTTTCACGATTGCAGCTGCCAAGCCACTCCCCAGCAACCAAACAGAGTACCCTAGCAACCATTTTGCAAGACCTATTTCTCTGCATCAGAACATCGTATAGAGATGGGGGTTGGCAATTTCTGTTAAAGTTTTTTGCCGTAGCTGCCAGTCATTTGACCCTTTTTTTATGATTTTTTTGTAAAATAACAGTGTTTTTCAGTTTATTTAATTTAGGATGTTTTACTTTAATGTTACAGTTTTTTTGGGAGCTGACAGTCATTTGACCATTTTATCATTTAACTGTTTTTTTACTGTTTAATTACAGATTATATTTGTACTTTTACATACATTTTTATGTAATTTAAGAAAACAGAAAAAATACTGTATGAAAAATACAATCAATTTTCTGTATAAAAATGTGAATTACTGGAATTTGTCATTAATGTCACAATACCTAAAATAACAGCAGAATTTTTATTTTACAGATATTATTTGTAATTTTACAGTGTTTTGAGTACAATTTAAAATTAAAGAAAATGATCGTCAAACACAGATCACAGTTATTTTCTGTAAAATGATTTTTTTTTTTTTTTTTTTACAGTGTAGGAGCAGGGAACTTTATCGTGATTAATGTATGTTCCTACACCTGAAGGAGTGAGTGAGACATACGAGGGGCAGCTTCACAGAGGACCGCTGACCCTTAAGGTCAGAGGTGGTCTGATTTGGGATCTAGGAGCTTGAAAGCACTGATTCAGATTTCTAGCCGGGAGCCTTTCCGTCTATGGAGTGAAAAGGCCTTGAGGAAGAGACCTTGAAAACAGTAGAAAACTGCCCTGCTCCCTCCTCTCTGTGTCTCACTTGCTCCAGTGTAACTCTGTCACTTCAGTGTGGGAAACTGGGCCTATTCTTGCAAGAATAAATACTTTTAAAAGACAATTGGATTCAGAGTGTCTCTTACGCAGTGATGATGATGTTCAAGAAATTTTTGCCACAACATTTGTCTAGATTTATAATTGACAACATTGACCCCACTTTTAATAATATCCCCTCAAATAAAAGGAAAGAATACTATATCATAAATTTAATTTTTGCTAAAATCAATGTACATAAATGTAAGTACAGTAAAACCCAACCTTTGTTTTTGGATATATATATTCTGACTATTTTTCATTTACACAATAAGAAAGCACTTACAATTGTTTCTGAATCCTTTGATATATTTATATGTTTATACCCCACTGTCTGTTTTTCTGTCTATATGTATTATTGTAGTTCTGACTGTACATTGACTTTGTGTGAATATTTTTTAAACACTGATTCATTTGGACTCAAACAGACATCAATAATGTGCATATGAATGCATGCTGGGAGCCACCATAGTTTAAAACTCATTGCTCCCAGCATGCATTGAAATAATAAGGGGTTGAAGGGGGGCAGCTCGAATATTTTTACTTACAACTTACGTGTGAAATGTTTAATGACTGCTGTGCGATTAATAGAATTTTTGTTTTGTTTGGTGACATGCTTCATGCCGCAATGCATGCTGGGAGCTAGTGCGGCATTAAGCATATTGTAGCTCCTGTCTGTAAAAACAAGATAACACGTACAGTAACAGAACGAGAAAGACAAAGAATGCATTTTATTATAAAACTTTATTGAAGGTTTGTTTCTCCTGGATCAGGATGGAATGATATGAAAAAGATGTGAGAGCCAGAGGCTGATAAAACCAGACATTTAAGAGAAAGAGAAATCCAGTGCTCTGCGTTGCACCCGTTCACTTTAAAAGCATTCAGAGCTCAACAAAAGCCCGTATGAACATCCACATGAAGCCGTCTGAGACGTATTCGTTTAACTCTACACCACTGCATTTCAAACGCCGGCTGTTCATTTCAACAAAGTAAGTGTGCTTTCAGTGACACCAGTCCTTTAAAACAACAGGTCATTGGGAAAGCACTGCTCGTATTTAAATAACGCAACAGTGAAACCCGAACCGCATCGGCTGATTCTGGACGAGTTTCTCGACAGCATCTGTTGAACATCCACTTTGGCCTCTTGATCATTGGCAACGTGTAAAATCTATCTGAAATAAACATAAAACAAGCTGACGCTAGAAGCCCTGCAGCTCTCAGAACACACCGGCACTGAGATCACAGGCTGGCCCGTGTGAAAGGAGACACATGACCACTGAAGCAGTGATGCGCGTCCTCAAGAAGAAGTCGGGCCGTGGTTTGGCTGTGACAGGGGTGATGCGCTGCTATAGTTTCAATGTTCCCGGTGGAAGACTTCCATTGCACAGTCTGTAGAAGCGCAGATCGTTCACGATACGATACACTCCCTGAGAAAACGACGGCAGGTCCTGTGAGGGGCGGAAAACACAGAAAAGAGACGTGACTTGCATGTCAAAACATGAAGACGGTTCACACTGGATGACTGTACACCTATGACATCATCCAAAAACAGATTCATAATATAATATTTTTAATAAATGTAATAATATTGAAATAAATGCAGTCTTGGTGAGCAAGAGACTTCTTCAAAAAAAAAAAATAAAAAAAAAAAATGATGGTCATGTGAACAATTACATTATTTTGTTTGCCAGGCAAAGTTTGGCTAAGAGTGAAAATGTTCCAGCCCTTCACATTAGTAAATCACTCCAGTAATTAGAGCTTCAGGAATGAATCACATCAGTCATGTTCACTCACTCTCTCTGGCGTGAAGTTTCGGGCAAGCGTTGTGCGCTGGTGAGGGTCGAGGCCTTGGCAGCCGTTGAGAAACTCTGGCAAGAACGAAGAGTAAAACGCATGGAAATCCACAGCCGCCATGTTGTAGAGCGCCAGCGTGATGTCGTCCTGGAGGAGGTCGTGACTCTTGTGCAGCAGGACTTGCAGAAGAACATTTATGAAGTGGAACAGCATGGAGTTCCTGAACAGCTTCTGAAATACACACACACACACATCACTGACCAAACCACACACATGACCACTAGGGATGCACGATATTGCATTTTGGCCGATATTCGATATGCCGATATTTTCAAACTAATTTTGTCCGATACCGATACCGATATATATACACATTTTCCCCCTGATATATTTACACTTTAATTTAACTGAAGAGAAATCCAAGTCTCTCTCCTGTACTACCTTTACCATATTACACTCATGTGTTGTAGATAAGGCAATACACAAGACAAACAAAACAACATTTGATTCTACCATAAATGTATAATTTTACAAATATAGACAGACATTTACCCCTGAAAAATAGGCAAATTATTTCACTTGGATAAATGATATGCCAGTGCCACATTTTATTTTTAAATTCAGACTTCAAACTTGAGTCCTTAGGAGTAAAATAAATAAAAATAAATTTTCAAATAAAAAAAATGTACATCTTCTAATTGAACAGGTCTACCAAATGCTCCCCTGTTTTCGGTGCTGATGCAGTGGCGACTCGTTCATGTAACATGTAAGGGTGGCGCTGTCAATAAAGCAACTAAAAGCTGTCACAACAAACCGCAAAAGTAATGATTATGAATGTGTCAAATATAGCAAGGAGTAGGGCTGGGCGATTTAAATCGCGATATTGTTATGCGCATCTCGTCAGTAAAGCCGGTTCCTTGATTAGTAGTAAATCGCCATCACCTGCTTTCAGATGGAGCGGCATTTACTACAAAGAACCGTAGTTAACTGACAAGCTGAGCCATATCGCATTAATATCGCGGACGTATCGCCAGCGATAATTAATGCGATATGGCTCAGCTTGTCAGTTAACTACGGCTCTTTGTACACAGCAAAAACTCCAGTGTTAAATTAACACTCCTGGGAGTGTATGAGTCCACACTCAAGAGTGTTTAAGTTAATGAGATAATTAAGTGATTAATTTAGTGATGATTGAACATTATTGAAGACACCTGATGTTAACAAGCAGAATCACTGAAGGAGAAAATTACAAATTGTAAGTTACCGTTATGACGATCAATGGTTGCTTTAGTTGGACTCTTGACCCATATATTATTAACTTTAGATTTTGTTTGTCTGTTGTTTCTGAATTATAATCACCAGTTGAACAAAGAAAAAAGTGATCTGATGGTGTTGGTTATGTTATGACAATCATCATTTGAACTTGATCACTGAACTCATTAAAATTCTTCTTTCTGACTTCAATTTATGTTGTTGGTTAGTGAATCTGCATAAATGCCCAGAATTTTTGATATAATATAAAGGATTTCTTAAAAGTTGTTTAAAAAAAAAAATCATTCTTTTAGGCACACACAGATGTCAAGATTCAGTCTATGCATCTCAACAATGGTGAGGAGCAGAATATTCAATTAGGAAAAGTAAATTACATAGACAATTCAGATCATAATTTATTCATACCGCAATGCATGATGGGAGCCATTAATGAGTTGTGATTGGTGGCAGCCACTGCAACATGCTTTATTATTGTCACCATTGTTGAGATTCACAGGCTGATTATTGATGTCTGTGTTTTAAATGAATTTATCTGAATGTCTTTTGATCAGAACAATGTTTATTAAATATTTTGAATTATAAGTAAAATACTGATAATCATAGGCTGAAGAACCACAAAACTGCTGCTAACAAGTTAAACCAAACTATCTCAATAAGTTTCCTTTTTCAGATCACAGCATGATTGTCAAAACATAACCAACACTATAAGATAACATTTTACTTTGTTCATTTAACTGTTATAAATCAATAACAGCAGACAAACAACAGTAAATATTAAAGTAAACAAATAATGGTCTAGAGCCCAACTAAAGCAAACACCCATCACCTTAATGGTAACTTACAATTTGTGATTTTCTTCTTCAGTGATTCTGCTTGTTAACATCAGGTGTCTTCAATAATGCTCAATCATCACTAAATTAATCACTTAATTATCTCCTCAGCCCTAAATGCCGCTTCATCTGAAAGCAGGTGATGGTGATTTACTACTAATGAAGGAACCGGCTTTACTGACGAGATGCGCATAACACTATCGCGATTTAAATCGCCCAGCCCTAGCAAGGAGACATTTTAATTGTGAAGTTGACGATGACTCGCGATCTTCGTAGTAGTGAACGCGCCAGAGAGAAATGCACATTTCGGATTACATAGTTTTCTTTCGTTTTGAATTGTTCTGTATAAAAATATGACTTCAAGCGTTCTGTAGATAATAGATATATTTCTCAGGTCTGTGAGGCAAATAGGCTATGCTGAGTTTCGTTTCATTTGAGACTAGCTCCAGTTCAATCGCGGTCGCCTCCGTGTCGTGATATCTATTATCTGCTTTACTTATTATTTATTAAATCCAGGCAATTGGTTGATGAAACATTGATTAAAATTAAAATACAATTAATACAAAACGAAATTCACTTAGAAAGGCTTTGAGCTTTCTGTGGAAGTTTTAAAGCAGTCTCTTTTAGTGTGGATTTCAGAGCGCTCACGTCCACAACCGAGAACTGTCACTGTTTTTCCTCATAAATGCAAACACGAAAAATAAAATAAAATAAATATTTTATGCTCTGTGGAGAGCATATAGCTTGGAGAGTTTACATTAGTAAGCTACAGGACATCGTCTTTCAAAACATGACCTGCACGAAAGAGAAAAAAAAAAAAAAAAGACTGCATCATTGTACCCAGCACTTCTGAAAATGCACTTGTGAATGCGTCTCTGTCCCCAGCACATTTTAAACCAAACTGACGCCCATGCTCGAAATGCCTCCACATGTTAAGTTGCTGGCCTTCATGCACGGTCGTCACGTGCACATAGGAAACACGCCACCCTATCGGCAAGGCTCATCAGCAGAAATGATCATATCGGCTGATGCCGATGATGGTCATTTAAAGCTTTTATCGGCCGATACCGATGTTGTGCCGATATCATCGTGCATCCCTAATGACCACATCATTGACCAAACCACAGCACACGATCTGCCATTTGATCACACCGGCCTGCATCATATTTGCTGAAGGAAATATTATACTTGTTTCTTACTAATTTTGGGGTGCTGATTCCAAAAAATTGCTCTAGCGCACAAAATATGATGCATTTCGTAGCATTTTTGCTTTCGACAACTATTTGTAAGGTGAAGTAGTATTGTATTATCCATTCAATCAGCAGAAAAACTGCCATAAAGACATGATTCCTATCTTGCCCTGTTCAATTCTCAGATGATTTTCCAATGCATGACATTATTTCATGCCCGATCCTGGTTTCAAGGTTAGAATTATGGCCAAGGACAGAGGAAAATATAAACATGATTCAGATGTTTTCTGCTATATCTGTGTTTTACTGCATCCAAACACTACAAAAACTAAACAAAATTAGTCATTTTCTGTCAAAGAAAAAAAAACATTTTGTAGTTCTTTGACATTAAATGGAGTATTAGGCCATATTTTTTCCACTCCTTTTCCACTCCTACTACGTTTTTAAGTACATATACACTGAACAAAATTATAAACGCAACACTTTTGTTTTTGCCCCCATTTTTCTTGAGCTGAACTCAAAAATCTAAGACTTTTTCTATGTACACAAAAGGCCTATTTCTCTCAAATAGTGTTCACAAATCTGTCTAAATCTGTGTTAGTGAGCACTTCTCCTTTGCCGAGCTAATCCATCCACCTCACAGGTGTGGCATATCAAGGTGCTGATTAGACAGTATGATTATTGCACAGGTGTGCCTTAGGCTGGCCACAATAAAAGGCCACTCTAAAATGTGCCATTTTACTGTATTGGGGGGTCCGAAAAACAGTCAGTATCTGCTGTGACCACCATTTTCCTCAGTGCAACGCATCTCCTTCGCATAGAGTTGATGTTGATTGTGGCCTGTGGAATGTTGGTCCACTCCTCTTCAATGGCTGTGCCAAGTTGCTGGATATTGGCAGGACCTGGAACACACTGTTGTATACGCCGATCCAGAGCAACACAAACATGCTCAATGGGTGACATGTCCGGTGATTATACTGGCCATGCAAGAGCTGGGATGTTTTAAGCTACCAGGAATTGTGTACAGATCCTTCCAACATGGGGCCGTGCATTATCATGCTGCAACATGAGGTGATGGTCGTGGATGAATGGCACAACAAAGGGCCTCAGGATCTCGTCACGGTATCGCTGAGCATTCAAAATGCCATCAATAAAATGCACCTGTGTTCATTGTCCATAACATACGCCTGCCCATACCATAACCCCACCGCCACCATGGAGTATCACAACTCGATCCACAACGTTTACATCAGCAAACCGCTCGCCCACACGACGCCATACACGCTCTCTGCCATCTTCCCTGTACAGTGAAAACCGGGATTCATCCGTGAAGAGAACACCTCTGAATTTGTGTAGACGGCTACACAATTGTAGCTAAAAAATTGCAGACGGCTTATGGTAGAGAAATGAACATTCAATTCACGGGCAACAGCTCTGGTGGACATTCCTGCAGTCAGCATGCCAATTGCACACTCCCTCAAAACTTGCGACATCTGTGGAATTGTGCTGTGTGATAAAACTGCACATTTTAGAGTGGCCTTTTATTGTGGCCAGCCTAAGGCACACCTGTGCAATAATCATGCTGTCTAATCAGCATCTTGATATGCCACACCTGTGAGGTGGATGGATAATCTCGGCAAAGGAGAAGTGCTCACTAACACAGATTTAGACAGATTTGTGAACAATATTTGAGAGAAATAGGCCTTTTGTGTACATAGAAAAAGTCTTAGATCTTTGAGTTCAGTTCAAGAAAAATGGGGGCAAAAACAAAAGTGTTGCATTTATCATTTTGTTCAGTGTATATATGTGTAAAGGATCGTTCTATGGAAATAGTCCATATTAAAAAGCTGCAGGATCTTCACTACATTCAATCATCAGATTTGAGCAAATGTAAGCATATGTCAACGTGTCTTACCCTGTGGTACAACTTGTGTTTGGTGTTCAGGATCTCCAGGTAACTCAAGTTTTGTTTGAAGATGTGAATATCCGGCTGCAGGAAAGACTGACCAAATGCCTGCAAATCAAAGACACGACGCTCAGACAAGAATCACGCATAACAGCGTTTCCATCTCCGATATTTTTATCTCAATTATATGTAACGAGATTGTAAGAACTGCCAAATAATATACAGACATTCAAAAGCCCCAAAACATTAATATACTATATTCGTAGCATATTCGTATTGTGGAATGGGACTTTTGGACCAATGAGATTTCAGTACCAAACATCAGGGTCATTATTGTCAAATAAAACTGAAATTAAAACTATTAAAACTCTTCTGTTAATTGTAATAAATGAAATAAAATAAAATATAAATATTAGCTGAAAAACATACTAAACAAAATTTAACTGGGAATAAATATAAACTAACACTGAAATAAAAATGATTTAAATAGCAATATTTAAAAAAGAATTATAAAATTACAAAAGATTTAACTAAAATTAACATGAAAACTAAAATTATAATATAATAATAATAAAAGCTATTTCAATAAATATTTAAACTATAATAAAACTAAAATAATACTGCCAAACATGAAAACCAAAACAAAAATAGGAACATAGCGACTAACAGATTGTCTTGTTAGGTTATACACTTTGATCCACATGGATGAGAGGTTATTTCTTGACGCTTGGTTAAGACATGCTGTAACTCAGGCTTTGAGGTGCGTTATGTGTGTGTGTGTGTGTGTTACACACGTGCGGTCGATACCTGCATGGCAGCCGTGAACTGCGCTTGGTTCTCCATGAGTTCTTCCGCTCCGGTTCTCTGTACGCTGCTCAACACTGAGCTCTTGAAGAAGAACCTCCAGTTCTGATGTAGAATCTGGAAGAGCAGCTCAAACATCTCAGCTTTCACATCCGGACAGGAACGCTGCAGAACACAGAGGTGAAGATGAGCGAATTAAAAGAGCTTCCAGAAAGAAGAACATTAGAGGACTTTTAAAGTCGGCATGAAACAGAAGTTGCAATAATCTTTTCTTCTCTATTGTGATTCATAGTGAAATGGCTTCTCAAAAAAAAAAAAAAAAAAAAAGGGTGGGACTTAATTTTATCCATTAGTAATTGATAAGATCAACTAAAAAATGATGTGCACGATTAAATCATTTATAATAAATACTACAATGTTCCATAAAAAGAAAGTCAATTTTGATTTCACGGTGACTTTAATGTACCTTTAAAGGAACACGCCGACTTTTTAGGACTTTAGCTTATTCACCGTATCCCCCAGAGTTAGATAAGTCCATACATACCTTTTCATCTCCGTGTGCGCCGTAACTCTGTCTGACGCACCCACCGCTAGCCTAGCACAGCACAAAGACTGGAGGTAAACGGCTACATCTAGCATACTGCTCCCAATTAGTGACAAAATAACACCAACATTTTCCTATTTACATGTTGTGATTTGTATAGTCACAGTGTGTACAACTAACAAGGTCATATGAGACACAGCCATCTTCTAACCGTATACATACTGGGAACTATATTCTCAGAAGGCGAAGCACAGCTACTTGGGCGGAGTGATTAGGGCAGCACCCGAGAAGCCCCGTGGTGAGGAGCAGAGAGTTTGCTCAGAGTTGGAGTGATAGAGTCAGCAATTACTAGATAGCAAATGCATAGTTTACAATCATTTTGTCACAATTTGTATGAATAAGTTAGCTAGGCTACAAGTAAACAGTGATCATGAAAGGCTATTTCAAGGGTGCTATGTCAGTTGGCATGTGTGCATATTTTGTGTATAGACAGTTTGTTAGTATGGCATGGCTATACTACAATTGCATTGAACTATGCATGATGATGATTATTACAAAATCACTTACTTGGTGGACAGCTGTCCATTAGGTTCACTCAGCATGGTGTGTTTCTTATCACAACAGGGAAAAAAATAAATAAAAATACGACATCTGCTGGGTGTATTAGGGCTAGGGATGGGTACCGAAACCCGGTATTAAACGGGCCCCGGTGCTGAATTTTGAAAGACCGCTGGATCGATAAGCTCGGACGTTATCGGTTCTGCTGTCGGTACTGGAGAAATTAACAAAGTACACGTGCAATATATTATTGCTATTAAGAAATTATTATCTTGCAAATTTAATCTCGCCAGCCACTTCTATATATAATAATATTGAACCCTTTGTCTGTGATGCATTTTTGCTAAAGAGAGAGAGTGTGAGAGAGAGAGAGAGAGTGATCTTTCACGCGGAGCCACAGCGCGCACATCACAACAGCCCTGCTTAATGAGTGACGATGAGGACAGAACTAAACATTAAAACGGTAACACTTTAGATCTTTGATATTAAACTAATTTTATTTTAGATTTTGTCTTCCAATGATTATAAAAAAGAAGATACTTGAGGTATAACCATTAAAAACTAAAGCCGCATTCTCTCCAACGCAACTTGCTTCCCTTCCCTTCATTTCTTCCTAAAACCCAAACGTAACGTCAGAATCTGCACGATCGGTGGCTGTTGTAAAATGTAGTCTATACTGTTGCTAAACTGCGGGACGCGTTTGATAATAAAAGGCTATTAAAAGTACCAAAATTGACGCAATAGACACTGTTCCAAATGCGGCGCGCGCTCCGAAACACACCGCAACGAGACAAGCAACGTATATTTTGGGCTTCGTGTGCGCATCAAAATGATCAAATATACACACAAATGTGTAAAAATGGCTTGGAGATTCACTTAAACAGTTTATTACTTAAATACAGTTTGTCTTAAATGGACGTAAATAGTTGGGAGAAAATATGATGCGTATGATTAGTTCTGCATTTGGTCTTAAAGAGGCAGCAGTCTAATAAACCTGCTGACGATTGCTCCATTCATGTGAATCAAACAACAAAAGGCAAAGAGAAAATCAGTCGCAGCTCTTGGATGAATAATTTAGGCTTTTATAAGCTTTAATCTATCTATGATAAACTATGCAGTGTTATTTTACATCTGACTTTATTATATGTCTTTTTAGCCCATATTACTCCTGAACAGTATGTCAGTAGACATTACTGAAATTAAAGCACTGGGTATATAATTTGTATATTTGTTTTATTGTATACTTTTTTTTGTTTGACCATGTGTTTGTACTGTTTTTGATGTCCTATGTCTTCTGAATATAAAACACAAAAGCCTGCACCCTTCTGCATAACATACATGTTTTATTTGTTTAGTTAAAGCATTGCTTTTTCTTTTGCTATAGATATTTATTTAACATTTTAAAATATAAAGCAATATTAATTATGTTCTAAATAATTTTTTTCCCTTTTTTTTTAATATAACAAAAAGAACCGATAAGAATACCGTTAAAGTACCGGATCGATAAGGAGTATCGGTAAGAGTAGTAATACCGTTAAAACCTTAACGATACCCATGCCTAATTAGGGCAGAGAAATCCTCCGTGGTAGTGACGCAAAGATTTTCATTGTCATCAAGCCTTTCCATCGATGGCAATACCCAGTCCCATTCACAACAACAAAGGCACTCGGTTTCTGTCGGCATAGGTTGGCATGTTCCACATTTACACCACCAGTCCGTGTTCGTTCTGATTCTCCCCTCGACCTCTGTTCGGCATCTTGTCTATCAGCTCAAAAAGTTTGCAACTCCTCGTCTGTGTATTCTGGCTCAAAACGATATGGTTCTGGATCTTGGTTTGATACCAAGTAAAAATCCTCAAATTCAGCCATGATCACCAATCACGTTCACTACTAGTTAGTCACGTTGGTTTTGTTGACGGAAGTACCAATGGGGCTTCTCGGGTGCTGCGCTAATCACCAAAGTAGCTGTGCTTCGCCTTCTGAGAATATAGTTCCCAGTATGTATACGGTTAGAAGATGGCTGTGTCTCATATGACCTTGTTATTTGTACACACTGTGACTATACAGATCACAACATGTAAATAGGAAAATGTTGGTGTTATTTTGTCACTTATTGGGATTAGTATGCTACCTGAAGCCATTTACATCCAGTCTTTGTGCTAAGCTAGGCTAACGGTGGGTGCGTCAAACAGATTTACAGCACGCACGGAGATGAAAAAGTCGGTGTGTTCCTTTAAAAAGCTAAACTCTTAATTCTGTTAAACAATGATTAGTGTTTATCTTGTAAATGCTAATGTGTTAAATGTTCTGCATTGTGGTTTCTACACTATAAAAATGTTTGTCATGTCATTGTCAATGTAATTTTTACAGAAAAAGAATACTACTATAACAACTAATTAGTTTACTGGTTAACTAAGTTCAAAATTAAAAATTGGATCAAATATACTGTAACGAGTAGTAAAACGCATGTATATTCCGTACAGTAAAATCGTGGCAAACACAGCTTTTTTTTTTTTTTTTTTTACGTAAATCAAATTATGCTGGGAAACGTATTTTAACCTTAAGCACTCTGAGGTGGGGTGTCTTTAACTCATGTCTCTTACCTCTGCCACTATTGGGTAAACCTGGTCCAAACAAAGGCTGAGGATGCTGGGTAACAGAGGTTTGAAGGTCTGGCCAGGCTCTTGAACCACAACCTGAGACAATAAAGCAAAGATGAACAGCATGTTCAATCCTGTAATGCTTGACATAAGAAATAAGTCAGAACAAAAAACTATATTTTGAATGGAAGAGTTAATTGAACCTTTAGAGAGAATAAAAGTTTGCACGTGTGCTTTTTGATTATCATATTTGATACATCAGGCTTTTATGGCTCATATTACCTGATGAAGTGAGAATATGAAGCTCATATTCTATAATATGAAGCTTTTAATGTAAATCTTTATATCAGTATAACAGACTACTTACATAAAATGCATATAAATATCAGTTGCCACTTTATCTCTTCTAATAATGTCTGATATTTAAATGCTTAGTTTTATGATCAAAGCTCTGTACCTCTAAAACACATAATGCAATGTAATACAAAGATGACAGAGATGAACATAAATGTTCCTCAAAAGCCTGATGTATCATATTTGATACTCACATTTTCACATATTTATAAAAAAAAAAGGAAAAAAAGATTTATGAATAATCAAGTTAACCTAATTTGCTTCAGTCTAGTACAAGTTAAATATTATTTACAATATAAAAGATCTCTACTTTTACTTCAGTAAAGATTTCACAGCAACAATACCTGAAGAGACATTTTTAGAAATATACTGAAAGGCCTTTTACTTACTAGAAAACTACAAACTATCAATCAAACAGAGGGCATGTACTAGATTGTGTACAACAGTTTTATCATGTTGATAATTTAGCGGCCTTAGACATACAGTATGTGTATCAGATATGACAGTAGGCTTTATAGGGTTAATAACCACTGAAACCTGCAGAATCTTGAGAAACTTCTGAACCACTCTGGATCCCGAGCTGCCCTCCTGTAAGATGCTGACGGCCAGCTGATCCCTGAGGAACATGAGGATCAGTGAGCATCAGTATACACAGTGACACATGATCGATTAGTGAACGTGAGGAAGCCGAGGTCACCTGGTGAACATGCTGAGGAACGTCTGAATGATCTGCTCTGTGAAAGCTACACCCATCTGAACACGCAGAGCTTGAAACAGCGTGAGAAAGAAACTCAGCATCTCATCTGTCACATCTGAGAGAGAGAGAGAGAGAGAGAGAGAGAGAGAGAGAGAGAGAGAGAGAGAGAGAGAGAGAGAGAGAGAGAGAGAGAGAGAGAGAGAGAGAGAGAGAATGAATCCTCAGCAAAGATCATTCCAGCAACAGAAGGCAGTGGAGGAGTCGTGGTCATGAACGCTGATGTTGATGATGATTTGTTCACCTGGCTGCTGGATGAAGTGAGGGAACAGTGCGAGCGTGACCTGGACTGACTCCTGCAGGCTGTGGTAACAGATCTGACGTGATTTAGTGGCCTCTCCTGATATACTGTCCACCAGATCCTTCAACACACACAGAGTCTGCTGGATCACCGCTTTACCTGAGGGACACATCATTACTTACATTACTGCCATTTCTGAAAATACTCTTAGGAAAAAATAACTGGTAAAAACGGCTGTATCAAAAAATAATAAATAAATAAAATTTAAATGACAATCCATTTATAAATAAACCCATAAAAAATACCATTCAAAAAGTTTGAGGTCAGTAACAAATCAGAATTGGGCATCAAGACCAAGGTGCATTTATGATCGAGAACACCGTAAAAACAGTAATATTGTGAAATATTAAAATTTTAATTTAAACATTTTCTTTTTTTAAATATTTAACATATTATTCTAATATGATGATTTCAAGAAACATTTCTTATTATATCAATGTTGAAAACAGTTGTGCTGCATAATATTTTTGTGCAAATGTGATATTTTTTTGATTATTTGATGAATAGAAAGTTCAAAAGATCCGCATTGATATAAAACAAATCTATTTCAATCGATTTAGAAACTGTAACATTATAAATGTCTTTACAGTCACTTTTAGTCAATTTAAAGCATCACTGCTATATATATTTTTATATGGAATATATTATAATATTTGACATTGCTATCAGTGTTCATCTGTTGCTCTCACTGTTGGGATGATGGTTGGGTGGGCGGGGCAGGAGGCGGTACTGCTGCGTCAGACTGCTGAGAAGCCGCGCGTGATTGGACGAACGGCTCGGCCACTGCTGCTCTGCTTCTGGTAGACTGGGCCACGGCAACAGCAACATGTTGGACAGAGCTCGACACACCAGGACGTGAGCCTTGAGGAAACAACAACAAATATTACATCACAAATAACAATAGAGGCATCCAAGTACATAAGCCCATGCACACACACACACCTCCTGAGGTAATCTGTGGTTATGATTCTCTGTGATCAGGTTGAAGATATTCTGCACCGCCGGCAGCGACACCAGGAACACCGGTCGCACGGTGGTGGACATGGAGACCAGGAGATGGCACGCAGATAACAGCAACTTCTCTGGAACCTGTGACACACAGAGATCGGGCGGATTAGAGTTTATCAAAGAGCAAGAATGAAGAATAACTGGTTGAACAGAAGACGGTCTAATCTAAAGATCTACTGTAGACCTCACAGCCGAGAGACACGCTTCAGTTTCAAGACAACCCCACAAATAAATATATAGCTTTGTACATTTCTACTACAAACCTTAGTATGAAGACATGGCTGAATAAATTATGACAATGTTTACTTTATGGTGTTTATATTGCAATATTTTGTAGATGGTTGTAAGAGTGCATATTTTATCTCTCTCATCTGTTTGAATGAGCAGCTGGAAATAGTAAAGCATATACATTTCAAAATAAGAGTCCCTGTGTATTTCAGGCATTATTATAATTATCTCTTTCCCCAGCACTGATGGAATTATCCAGTGATTATTTTCACTGTTATTCGGTAGAGGGCGCTATTAAAACACTTCTGAATGAGTACAGAAACTCCTGATCAAAACAAAGGCAAAACATTAGTAGAAAAAAGCAATAAACGCATTGCTTATGCCCGTTATAGTCTGTTGTCAGCTTTTTGTTAAAAGATTTTTTTGAAGAAACAAACACACATTTAAATGTTGTTTAAAAAAAAAAATGCATGAAGCCAGAATAAAGCGGTATATACATTCAACTAAATATTCTGGGTCCATGAAACTTTTGTAAAAAATAATCAAAAATGCTGGCACCTAAAAAATACTAATATAAAAAATGCTGATGGGGAGAGAGATAAAAGTCCAGCATTTGTATAAAATCTTTTTTTCTGGATATTGCTATGTTGGTTACACAATAAACTGTATCTGCTATTTAATTTAACAAACTATTGTAACTTGTCTCTGGACCGCCCCGTCACAGGAAGGAAAGGCTAAGAACATTAATGTATTCAATAGATAGATCTTTTCTTAGCATCGGCACAATAATCTGTTTGTAATGGAAGCTTGTAAAAAAGGTAATTGTAACTTTTAATCTCAAAATTCTTACATTTTCCCTCAGATTTACGAATTTATATCTCACAATTCTGAGAGGGAAAAAAAAAAGTCTTCATTTTTCCCCTTATAATTGGGAGTCACAATTGCCTTTTTAACTTTTTTTTATTCCATTGCAGAAACAAGCTTCCATAGTTTCCTTGATGATATCAGCTAAATCTAATATTGATGATAATATTGATCGACCTCTTAATTGTATGAAATTATACGTAGTATAATATCAGTAGTACCCATATCAATACACATACATTTAATAAAAACTTGTCTTCAGTTCTTTAAACTTGAAATGACTGTGTTCTGCTTTAAATGAGCATTAAAGTATTCTCATTTCTAAAAATCAAGTGACCTTGGCATTGATGAGAGGGGTCGTGGCGTCCATGCTGGACCTGATGAGATCCACAAATTGCGTTTGATCTTGTTGGCGCTGCACCTCGCCGCAGAACTGAGCCAGCCAATGAGAATACGCCTGCAGAGCGGCCAATGACTGTGCGTGGCTGCAAAACAGAGACGTTTATTAGGTTTTATTTTAAAACTATTCTCATTTAGGTTACCCTGCATCAACTAGCACATTGACCAGTGTTTATGACTACTTACACATCTATAAGATCTGGTTTGAGCACTGTAGGAACAGCCATCTCTACATCGTACAGGCTGATCTGAGAACCGTAACACGACACTTCCACCAATCTGAGAGGAGGAGAAACAAAATGGCCAAGAATTAAACATCACATATTTCAGTCAGTTATTTACATCTGACCATCTATCAATCTGTATTAATAATTCAAGCTATTCTTTCCTAAACGAATAATATGATATTTTTTTGCATTTATTTGCATATTACTTTGACACAGTGTTGGCGTTAACAGGAAAATACACTGCACTGGTGAAAGTAAAACCAAAACCATAACCTTTGCTTTTTGAAAAAAGGCTTGGTTTAGTTTATATTTGGACAGTCTGCACAAGTTCACAGAGTTAAATTAGTAATCATTTGTTTAGTGAGATACGTGTTTTTTGAGCCAGGGTTTAAACAGTATATCAAAGGGGTCCTTTTATTACATGTTCATCTTTTTTCAGTGTGTAATGTTGCTGTTTGAGCATGAAAAATGTCTGTCCCGGGAACAAACACGTCGCAATATTCCTTATTTAAACAATTCACGCCCAAGACATACGCAAAATAAAGGACGAGACCTGGTAGAGTTAGTTAGTAGTGTGTTGAAAATCACAGTTATGGTAAAGGCGGGACATTTCCAAAAAACGGCAAAGCGGTTGACCAATCACAACACACTGATCCAGCCCACCAATCAGAGCACACTGAGCTTTCAGAGGGAGGGGCTTCATAGAGAGACAGGAACTAAACAGAGCGTTACTGACAGACTGAGAAGAGAGGTGCTGCAACAATGGAGAATATGAGAAAAATAATGTGTTTCTGAACATTCAAGCATGAAAACCTGTTCTAGTAGATCCCAAAAACAAAATCAAGACTTTGTAAAAGGGCATAGGCTAATAACAAAGTTATTTATGACAAGTGTACAAAAAAAAACTACATTTGGTGTAATGCAAAAAGAAGCCATCAAATAGCCATGTGAAGCACACTACACAACACAGCAAAACCAGTAATAAGACCACTAATATGCATAAAAACATGGCATAAAGCATAAGCAAATACAGAGGACATTAAAGTGCACACATAAGGAGGTAGTGTTGTTGTCAAATGAGGAACTGGGAATCAGGAACTGACCTCTGCACGATGGCGAGAGCGTCATTAAAGCGGGCGGTGAAAACGTCCCCTGTGAAGAACTCGGCCAGGCGTCCCACGGCCTGCAAGAGAGAGCTCAGGTCTCTGAGAGCGCAGTGAAGTCTTCTGCAGTCGGCCTCCGCTGTGATGTTCAGCCTGCGACCTGTTCTCACACACACACACACACACACACACACACAGAGAGAGAGAGAGAGAGAGAGAGAGAGGTGTAAAACCACTCAACAGCTGACAACAGCTCACAAGCCACATGAGAACAGACCCGCCACAAAGCACCATCAGACTGAACATCGCAAGACCAGAAACTACTAAAATACTAGGTTGACTGAGTAAGTGCTCAAGCAATCAAAATTTCTAAGTTTTGGGGTCAGTAAGTTTAAAAAAGAAGAAATTATTACTTTTTCCAGCAAGAATGCATTAAACTGACCAAAAGTGTCAGTAAAGACATGTATGTATCATAGTTTCCACAAAAATATGAAGCAGCACAACTGTTTTCAACATTGATAATAATAATAATGAATGTTTCTTGAGCAACAAATCATCATATTAGAATGACACTGAAGGATCATGTGACACTGAAGACTGGAGTAATGCTGCTGAAAATTCAGCTTTGATCACAGGAATAAATGACAATTGAATACACATTTAAATACATTACTTAAATGTGTTATTTTTAATTGTAATATTTATCTAGCCTGGGAAAACCCAGACAAACTTCCGGCAAATTTAGATTTTCTCAGCAAGTAGTCTGGAAAAGAGCCCATTCAAGCCGATTTCTAATCCGTCCAAATCGAGGCACCAATCAGAAACGTTGAGGCGGGCTTTATACGATGATGATCGCTCTGATTGGTTTTAGGTCTATCCAATTGCGCCCAGAGGCATTTGAGCGACGTCCGTTGGTGAAGCGCACCAACTTTTAAACGCATTATTATATTCAAATTGCAAACACATGAGGACAGTCTCCATGAAAGACCCGATCCACTGGCAGATGAACGTGCTACTACATTTTAGGAGTTTTAGGTCTAACCAATTGCGCCCAGAAGCATTTGAGCGACGTCCGTTGGTGACGCCCCTTTGGAAATTAGTTATTAATGAAGCTTTGACAGACCATAACTCAGTTACTACTGAGAATGGTCTGGTTTTAACCAGGCTAATATTTATCAATATTACTGTTTTTATTTAGCCTAGGTGAGCATAAGCTTCTTTCAAAAACATTTAAAAAGAAATCTTACTGCCCCAAACACAGTTCATATAGAACTTCCTCTATATTTCATCTTGTCTGTAGTTGTACAGCCTGCTTACTTGGGCTGATTATTATACACTAAGGTCAAAAAATGGCAGCAACATATTTATACAAGATATCTGACAGAAGGAAGTCAGATAGCAAAAGAAAAAAAAGAAAAAAACAGTGCAGCCTGAAGAACAAGGAAATGTGTCAAAGATATAATATTTCCAACAAATTCCCCTTAATGCTTCAGTGGATTAACATACAGTGACATTTGGATACTGAGTGAAAACGACACATTAGCATTGCTGCAATGCATTCTCCATGACAAATAGTTCACCCAAAACAATCCCATCTAATAATTCTGTCAAAAACTGCATTGCATTTATAAGTGTAATCTGGGTGTGCAGCTGAACGGGTTTGAAAACAAAGATACCATCTAGAAAACTGCTGAATATTCAGACTGTGACCATGAAGAGAAACTCACTTGATCCTGATCTCACGATATACTGCTGCAGCCCAAGATAAACGTCCAGATCCTCCTGGAGCACCGGAAACTAAACACACACACACACACACATAATCATGCTCTGCTCATCAGATGCTTATCATCAATGCCATATAACATGCAAATTTAATGGAATTAATAATAACAGGAAAAACGTGACAGATTGACAGATAAGAAATATAAATAGATAGATAAAAATACAATTAGATAGATGGATGGATAGATAGATAGATGGATATAAAATGGGCATTTGATGAAACATTTATATTGATTGACAGCTCTAATACTCTTCCTCATGTGGATTACAGCAGAATTTGATTTAAAATCGTAAATCCTCCATGAATGGTTTGGACTTCACTGAGACTCACTTAAAGGGATAGTTCACTTTGAAATAAAATTTTGGTATGTTTTAGCTTACCTCAAGGGCATCTAAGATGTAGGTGTCTTTTTTTCCACAGTAGTTTCAATTTTGATATTTTTAGGTCAAACCGTTCTTGTCTGTCAGTCCTATAATGCAGGTCTGTGGTCACTGTCTCAAAGAGCATGCACAGAGAAGTCCAAATTAAATTACTTGGACTTGTTAGTTTTTTCACACAAACCGCTCGTTTCGTGTCTTAGGCCATCAATGTGTACTTACGATGGGGAATTGTTTAATTTGGACGATGGGGAATTGTTTAATTTGGACGATGGGGAATTGTTTTAATTTGGACTCTGTGCATGCTCTTTGAGACAGTGACCACAGACCTGCATGATAGGACTGACAGACAAGAACGGTTTGACCTAAAAATATCAAAATTGAAACTACTGCGGAAAAAAAGACACCTACATCTTGGATGCCCTTGAGGTAAACTAAAACATACCAAAATTTCATTTCAAAGTGAACTATCCCTTTAAATCAGTTTTGCTTCCATATTAAACAGTTATTAGAATTGTCAATGGAGAGTCCATTATTTTCAGTTCAAAGAGAAAGAGCGAACATGTTCACCCACTCATCTACACATGAGAGAGAGAGAGAGAGAGAGAGAGAGAGAGAGAGAGAGAGAGAGAGAGAGAGAGAGAGAGAGAGAGCATGTTCACCCACTCATCTACACCCACCAGAACAGAGAAGGTTTGGGACGGCAGCAGCTCCATCACCCTGGCAACCACTTCCAAACTCTGACGCAGGTACCGTTGCCATTCGGTCTGTTGCTATAGAAACCAGAGGGGAAAGAGTTCCAAAAATTCAGCCAAAAAAAAGAAAGATGTTTCAAGCAACTATAACCGTGTGTCTGACTGATCCTTACATCGTCGTCAAGGGTCTCATCATCGAGTTCTTCTAGTTGACTCTGGTTTAACCTGAACTGGATCCGGTTGAGAACTTCACGCAGCAGCAGAACTAGAGCATCTTTATACCTGGTCACACACACACACAGATTACGACAGCGTTCAATGCTTGAGCAACCTATATAAAACAAACTCGATTCACACAGTCCACAGACATGTACCTGTTAATGACACTGTCTCTGTCAGCCAATCGGCTTCTGATCTTGGTGGTCAGGTAGTCCAGGAATATACTCCAGATGTCAAGACAGGCCAGGTAACCCTCGTGACTCGGCTACAACAAAATAAACAGACCATTAAATGAAGAGATGCACAAAAATGTCAAGTTTAAGAACTTCAGCGCTGATTCAGTAGATATGAATTTCATTTTTAATTTTGTTTCCTTAAGTGCATTTATAATGTTAGTAGGATTTATACATCAAAACAGGCAATAACTTTAATAAAAATGGAAAATTATTGTTTTTTATGGAATATTGCAGTATTTACTATAAATGATTTATCAGTGCACATTAGAGGTGTAACGGTACATGTATTCGCCTTGAACCGTCACGGTTCAGTGCATACAGTCAGACGACGAATACAGCCAGTCACAGGCGATCCACACTCCTATCCAGAAGGGGGCGCATGCGGTAATGCAACACTGTTTGCTAACCATCACAACAGGAAAAAGAGCAGAAGAAGAGACGATCTACGCCAGAGGTCTTCAATCCTGCTCCTGGAGGGCCACTGTCCTGCAAAGTTTAGTTCCAACCCTAATGAAACACACCTGAGTCAGCTCATCAAGCTCTTCAGAATCGCTTGAGTATTCAAAGGCAGGTGTGCTGAAGCAGGTTGGAACTAAACTCTGCAGGACAGTGGCCCTCCAGGAGCAGGATTGAAGACCTCTGATCTACGCACTACCCCAAAACAGAGTTCAGATGACACGCAAGAGCTTGCTAGTAACCTATACGCTGTTTCAATACATTTTTGTGACATGTTTCACAAACTTCACGGATGGAAACTGGGATGGCAGAAAGCAGCACCTTGTTTGTATTTTTTATTTTATCAAGTAGCTGTTGCATTTTACCGCACAGCATTGGTCAATTCATCAATTAGAGCAACAAATCAAATCAACAATTCCGTTGTCCCGAACTGCCATCGAACCCTGACCCCAAAACCGTTTGATGTCATGTGCAATCTTTAATCTAAATAACTTCCCCTCCCTCTAACATCTCTTCTCTTCTCTGATGATGTGTTTACTGGTAAGAGGGCGGGGCAACCTGTCACTCACATGAGATCCACCAATAGCAAACCACAACCACCCAATCAATTCCACATGAACAAAATCAAGTCCTCCTCTACATTTGTTTGAGAAGTCATTTCACTTAGATGTGTCACAATAGGGAAGAAAAGACTTCAATGAAACACGGTTTAAAGAGGCATGTGCCTTTGAAGACTCGAATGTAAACAGCCACTGCTATGATTTGTTAATATCTCTGCATATGAAACTCTATTGAAAACCTTCATCGAATTTTTACTAACCACATCTGCTGAGATTAACTAATTGTAAAGTGTTAATTACAGCATTATAATTACTTCTACTCCCACTGCATAAAAGGTTGAAGCGCTGAGCATTGTAGCCAATCACAGTCAAGTCTGTTTCTGCACTATCACAGATGCTTTCATAATAACCACCACAGTGCAAACATGATGGAAATAAGAGACTCATTGAGCAGTGTAGACAGAGTCTTTGATTATAATGAAAGTTTTGGCAAGAATGCAGAACTCAGTTACTTGTGTTGAACTGAAGTGATTGGCAGCTCCAGTGATTAGCGTTATTTGCTTTCTGTATATAATTTAATCACAATTTAAATAAGAAATTATTATGGTACTAAAAGGTACAGTGTGAAGTTGACTGTTTAGTCACTGGCTTGATTTATTGATGTATAAACAGCAATAAAGGATTTTGTGAAAGAACATCTGAGAATGAACCCTCACATTTCAGAAATCACTGATCACAGATCAGGCACTAAAATGAACACTGTAATTAACATGTTGTCGCATTACGGTTGGGTCTGTATCTTTCTGTAACAGTCTGTTTCCAAAGCCTGCGCTGAAAATATGCGACTGATTTACCAAAGAATCCACATTGTAATGTACCGAACAAAATAATAATCTCTACTAAGACATTCACATAGTTGAAAATAAATAACCACTTTCCTAGCATTAGGATCCTTTAGAAACTAACAATATCTTTCCAGTGATCCTGCATCTCTCTTCTCTCCATCTATTCACTAACTATTCACTTCATCTCATTTAACGTGCCAGTGGGCGGGGCCAGAGACGCAATGATCTGATTCTACAGAGGCGGCATTTCGTCAAACTATTCCATCATACTTTGACAATCCGAAACAAGTCGGTTTCTGAGCTTGGATTCAATGAAAGCTGTTTTTGGACTAATGAGGAAGTTGAGTTGTGAAAACTTACAGGATGTTTAAATAGTACAATAACCTCTTGCATGTCAAAAGACATGACCCCTTTAATGTTAGTCATGATAACGCACATCTTGTGGTTTAGTACTGAACATGACAAAATGAAGCCATTGGGAAGAGTAAAAAGGCATCTTCCAGTCTAGGCTTTTTCAACAGAAATTCAATAATTACCAGGAAACCATTAATGAAAATACCCCCAAACCAAGGTATGTGCATTAAAATATGTTAAAAACAATAAAAAAGGATGGTGATGGTGTCAAAAGTTAGAGGAACAAGGAAAGTTTGGGTAATCAAAGTACAGGAAAAGGAAATATCATTAGACATGAATATGGTGTGTTAGAGTTGGTGCTTCCAGGAACATTAAATGAAAGAGTTTTACCTGGTTAAAGGTGTATTTGAAGAGCAAAGCTAGAAATTCCACTAGAGGAAACTGGGCGTTAGATTCGATCCTCCGCAGATGAACACTAACAAAAAGCCTGAGGAAATCGGTGAACTTTTCCACATAGCTGATAGAGACAGACAGACAGATGGAGGGGGTTAAAAAGCAGCAGCATCAATGAGTTAAATGTTTGAGTCAAGTGCATCTATCTCTTACCTTTCATCTAATTCTTGCAATCTGCTTTTGATAGTGTGTGTGTTGCTGTGTGAGTGTGTATTTGTGAGTCTTTGAAGTAAGTAGAACGTCTGTTGAAACATGCGTAGCAGAAACTCCTCAAAGTCCACGGGGACGCAGTTTTTGCACATTAACTCGTTGATACAGTTCATGGCCATAACGCCCAGCCTGGCACGATCGGATTGGCCCACCATCTGATCAGTCCTGCCGTGTCCACTGCCGCCATTGGCTGGGAGATTTCCAGGGGCGGAGTCTCCGTTCGAAGTAGGCAGAGGTTTTGTTTTGATTGGCTGCTGGCATCCAAAGCGAGCGAAATGAAAAATAGAAGCGAGGAGGGATGGAGTGATAGAAGTGGAGAGAGGAATCCAGCTAAAGAGATGAGCCAAACATTCCAGCGCTAGCAGACACAGAGCGGCACTTTCAGCTTCCAGGATCATCTGTGTGCTGTTGCCCCCCAAAACACCTACAGAACATGACAAACGACAACAATTAACACAACAAAAATCATAATCACGATTATTTTTGGTCAATGTTGAAATCACGATATGTATGTATATTTGAATATATTTTGAAGGGCGATATGATTGCCTTATTTCACGATACAAGTAATTTTAAATATCAGTGAAATTTCACAATTTTCAATACTTCAGCAAAAACTAATACTAGGTTAACTAATGTAAGAAAAAGGTCCTGAAAACAATTATGAAAAAGAAAAGTAAACAGTCAGCAATACACTCTTAAAGTGACAGCAGCCTAATAAACCTGCTGCTGTCTGTCTCATTAATGTTAATCAAACAACAAATGACAAAAGAATATCACTCAATGATCTTTACCGAATAAATGAAGTAACTTTAATAAGGATAAACTATACATGTGTACAGTAACACTCTGAAATATTATTTTACCATTTACCATTTTATTATTTCTGTGTGTACGCGTTTATGCGCGTATCCGAAACCCATTTTCTTATCCGCGTCCGACTCAGAGCGTACACACTGAAAGTCGCCTGAGGAACAGCGTCTCTTTTGCGGTTTAATGCGCTTTCAATAACACTCTTTAATATCAAACATGTCCCGAAGTTTAGCAACAGCAGACTGCATTTTACAACACTTACTTATTTGGCTGATATGGATATTAAAGTCCAACTGAAATCAAAATTGACCCTATTTACTTTGTTAGCGCATATTACTAGTCTTGTGGTGAAAAATTAATCCGTGCAAGTTAATGCACAGAAAAAAAATTGTTTGACGTGGTAATCTTTAATCAAAATCTGAAAAGTTACTTCCGGTCTGGAATGGCGTCTTTTTCTGATGACGTAGGTTTGACGGCTTGGGTTGGGAAACGCTTAACCACTCCCCTCAAACCGTTAGTCTGCTGCTATGAGCAGAGATGGAGAGGAGGAGCTCTAAGTAAAACCCTGCCCTCTGTTCAATATTCCGTTTCACTGGGAAATACGTCACAACACTGGAGAAAAGACGTTTGCAACTTCCGGTTCACGCGGACTTTAAGTTTGGGCTTTTCGGGAGGAACTAAAGTGTTTACTACTATTTACTATTGTACTATATAAATATAACTATTTACTACTGGGAAACTGAGAAATGCATTTTGAGTTTCCGATTTATGCATGCCATAATGGCTGAGGGGAGAACAATTGCTGCTGTGACTGGTATTCATAGTTTTTTTCCACAACAGCTACCATTGCCTTGTCTTTCAAGTAGTGCATATTTACAATTTACATAATATGAATAAACATTTGAAGCATATTGTATGTTTTATACACAGCGAAAATAGCATGTATTTGACCGAAATTCGAAAAATAGAAAGCACAGTGAATATACGGTTGTTAACTAAAGGGATTCTACATTTTATTCAAAATTAATTATCTTCAATACATTTGGGCTTCACTACATTTTTTTAATAAGATTCCCTCATGAAACAGGCGTCCTCCATGATTCCTATTCTTTCCGACAACAAAGCACTTGAATGCGACAAGCTCGAAATCACAAATTCAGAATTGGGAAATAGGACATTTCCAACAGCAAGTGAAGGCAGCATAAATGTTTATAAATAAATAAATGTATGAATTGGACTCAAAGTTCACTAATAAAATTTTCAGTTAATTAAATGACAACAAATTTGGCATCAGAACTGTTTTAGCTAAGGTTTACTAATTAAATAAGTTTAATTAAATTTAGTTTAAATATAAATTAGATTTAATTGTTTTATTAATTTATTACTTGATGGAAAAAAACAGACTAAAAAATGAAATTTTACAATTCAATTGCTCAGGCTACAGGATTATAGAACATGCAAAAATATATGTCATATAGTGGCAAAAAACAAGCAAAAGCTGCAGACAATCAAATTTTCAAATGCTTTTCCCCAACCAAATCTCACATGAAAACAACTATTTGACTAGGTGGCAATTTTGCATGAATTCGTATGAAAATTAGAGATTTTGAGCACTAATTGGTGTGATGCACTGATGTAGACCTCACTTTTCAAAGTGGCCCAATGGCAAAAGAGGACAGCAGAAGCTCACCTGACTCTCTTGATGTGGGGGATGGAGGGGGAGTGGTGACTGTAACACTGTGTTTGTCCCACACCGTCTCCAGAATACCTGCGAGCAAAAGAGAGTTGTTAAAAATCCAGTGCTTAATGACTAGTTACACCCACATATGCTTTCAATGAAACAGTTATGAGTGTCTCACCAGTCAGAAGGTTCAGTACGGTGGGGATCTGATCCAGCAGGAGTTTCTTCAGCTCCTCTTTACGAGCGACGCTCAAGTCTTCTCTGGGACAGACCAGCTCTTCTGAGGTCATCTTGAGCAGAACCAAACCCAGCGGTGCGAGAGACGGCGACTGCACTAACTGCAACACACACCACAAAGATGAGGACAGTTCAGTTCATCTTAATATGATTCAATAGTAACAGCAGTAAAGAATAACAGGTACCTGTAAGGTGTTGCTGAAGAAGTCATGGTAGAACATAGGCCAGTCCTGGCGTCCAATGTCAACGATGACTTTGCAGAGTTTGTTTCGGATGAAGAAAGGCAGCAGTGCATGCTGGGATAGCAGAAGCTTGGGCAAGCAGCTCCGAAGTTCAGCTTTGTCCTCGCTGGCTACACCGACCCACATCTTGTTCACTAGATTCTGCAGAGGACGATCGACAAATTTATTGTCATCATATCTCATAATGTAAAACACAGCAGAGGATACCGGTGCTTGCATATTGTATTTTAGGATAATTACACAAATATATCCAGGTCAAATTTCAAGAAAATTAAGCCTATTTGTTTTGTTTTTTCCAGTAAGGTGTGTTTATTTGCATTGTGATATTATCATCATGCCAATTCCCCTTAAAATTAAAAACTAAAAGGCTGGCATTATTGTACTAATGAAAAAACCTCCAAAGGAAACAATTTTTTTTAAATTAAAATAAATAAATGCAGTACAAATAAATGCTACTATGCAGTTCACATGGTACACTTTAATGTACGATTTAAATATATCATTATAATGATAATTTCTTCTTTTAAAAAATAAAATAAAATACAGCAATGATAATTAGGGGGTGAATACAAGTATTTTACAAAAAGCTAAAAATCCTAAAGGCTAAATAAATTTATTTTTTTCCCTTTCGATTTTGTGGCGAAATACACTACCGTTTAAAATGTTGTGGTCAGGAAGATGAAAATAAATAAAATACATTTAAAATGAATAGTTTTTAATTTAATAAGGACACATTAAATAAAAAGTGACAGGAATGACAATGTTCATAATGTTCAATTCATAAAGATTTCTATTTCAAATAAATGCTTTTGAACCCTCTATAAATATCAAATAAATATACAAATATATTACACACACAACTATTTTCAACATTTATAAAAAAAAAAATTGTTTCTTGAGCAGCAAAACAACATATTATAATGATTTATTAGAATAATAATAAATACTTTTCAGTAAAGATGCTGAAAATTCTACTTTTTCAACAAGGATAAATTACATTTTAAAGCTACACTGTGTAATTTTTTTAGTTGATTCTTAGCAAAAAAACACTTAGTTCTTTCAAAAATGTATGTGCTCATAAATGTATATTTACTTCTTTCAAGTAATAAAGTATTCTCGTAAGTTTATAATCTGTCATTGAAAGTACATACGGGTGAGGGGTTCGAATGCCGGTCGCCATGTTGTCCCTCCATCTTGAAACTACATTAGCCAAAGAGGGACATACCTGTAAATTCAAGCTTCGCCTTTTGCGCTTTACACTCAGTGACACCGTGACGAATGCGAGGGGGAGATTACTCGCGACTGCCGGCAGATTTGAAAGATTGCTGATGGAGGATCACGCCTATTTTCGAGGACATGTAGCAGAGTCGCCAAGGAAGCGAAAGAGAGAATTAAAACGTCAACGCGACAGGCAAATCAGCAAGACCGTAGTCAATATTGGAGTAACTTTTCCCAGATGGAAAGAGCTCGTGAGGAGCAAAGATTTTAAAACGGACGCCGAAGTTGCCTGCTTTCTTCTCGACAGGTAATCCAGCCTATTTGTGTAAATTCTAAGTTTTATAGTTGCTTGTCTAACCATAGCATGGTTGTGCATAACGCCAGAACGACCTCTAGTATAACTTGCGTTACTTTTCCTCACGTCAATGGTGAAAAAGTATTGTTTACCTTATAACAAATCTGTGCTGCGACGGATCACAGGTGAATAGTTTTAAAGGCGCAATTGGACGAAGTTGAACTGGAAGCCATGTTAATCTTGGAATAATACGGCCACCGTAGGAGTTAAAACGCCCTCGAAATTGAAAGGAACAGAAACTAATATTCACAGGGTAGTCATATACAATTTCACCACTAGATGGGGGAAAATATCACACAGTGTAGCTTTAAAATCTATTCAAATAGAAGAGTTATTAAAAAATTTGAATCATATTATTATTACACAATATTACTGTTTCTTTCTGTATTTTTGATCAAATAATGGAGCCTTGGTCAGCAGAAGAGAGGAAATAAACATCCAAAATTGACTCCAAACTGTTTGAACATTAGTGTATGACTCGAACATGGACTTGTCAATTTTCGTGAAGTTAATCTACCTGAGATAATGAACTGAAATTAATTTTACCTCGAACACAGTAAGGCTGTACATCATGACATATTCATTTCTGCTGTTGGAGAGGAAGTAGAGGCAGTGCCTCCACGAGCCGGGCTGCCCCGCGAAACTGTTCAGCAGCTCTTCTGCAATAAACAACACCACAAAACACTCATTACAAAACACATTATTATCTAATTGAAGCAAAGCACGCGGTGAAAGAAATTAATATTTAGTTAGGTTTGTTGCAATTAACACCAAACAAACACTCAGCAGAAAGTTCCTTCAATGACGAACACAAGTGTTGAACTCAAACGCAATGAAGAGGGCTTATACAAGCTACTGTTCCCACAACTTGAACTCAATTCTAGTTCAAAGTTAAAAAATGCTTCTTGTACACAGAGTTTTGCATATTTGCATGAAAAAGAAAACATTGCTTTGTTGCACACCTACACATATGCGCATTTCAAAAACCAGTCGAGCTCAAATTATAGTGTGTTTGTTAGTTAGAGCTTCACAATAACTTAGAGCTTCACAATAACTTCTTTAGTTACATACATTCATTTGATAGATGTTTTATCTAAAGGCTTGAATCAATACGCTTGTTGTGTTCCCTTGGAAGTGAACACTTAACACTGCACATTACCAGCACTAACTAACTAAGATTTTTGTAATGACAATATTTTGAAAAACACCTCTCGTGACAATTAGGAACTGAGAAACTGGGCCGCATCTGATAGTTTAACATATGGTTTTGTCTGAAAACATGGTGTGAAACAGGGTGAAAGATCATATAGATGTAGGCTCTACAAAGACAACAAGTACACTCGACTTCCACATGCGCTAATGTGACAAAACGCTTCAGTAAATATCTCGTTCACACTTCATAAATTAAACTTCCTAAATCTAGCCTACATTTTTCTTTATTTTTCTATTGCGTTATGGACTGGATTATGTAGTCTAACGTAGAGATTAACATAAATCAAGCCATTTCAAAGGGATACATTTGTCAGCATATTTGGGTTGAGAAAATCAATAATACATTTAGAAAAAAAAGTAAAACAATATAACACGAGGCATCATGTGTTGGGATCTTAGATACCATCAACCCTGGACTTTGAAACTGAACATTTCCGGTGCAATGCGTGACTTATTCTGGGTCTGATTCGCAGGCAGTCTATTTAGTTTGACCAGTTTCACAAAGGGTTATTTTCTCCAGAAATGTCACTGCTGAGAATGTACAATGACCATACATTGAACTACATGTCCTGAGTTTCAAAGCACCATGTTTGGACACAGGATTTGGACTAAATCTTTGGCCAAATGCACCCAAACAAACCCAAATACCAAGCATTTTACAAAACTAAATGTCATGAATGTCATCTCCAACCCACAAAATATCACCTTAAAGGGGTCGCATGATCATTTATTTTTATTTGAGTTTCACTTATGAGTTTTACAGGCTTTGTTGCATCAAAACACTCAATATTTTGTTTTTCATGAGCATTTTCCACTTCATTTAGCAGACGCATTTACCCAAAGTGACTTGTTGGCATGTTTGGATTGAAACGAACCCTAGTGCGATTGCTCTGTTAGTGCGGTTCATTTGAATAAGGCCTCCGTTTACACTGTCAGTGAATTGTGACCCAATTCTGATTTTCTAGCTCATATGTTGACGCAACATATTGTTGTACACAAAATTTCGGACCCACTGCTCCTCGTTAAAGCCAATATTTAAACACAATATGCTCCCACCAGTCCTGAGATCTCTCTCGCACACAATAACTGAAGAATATGTGCAACTTTTCGTCCTCTTTCGCCTCAAAATCATGGTGATGCTTGGCGAACTTTGCATATCGCAGAGCTAGCATCAAGCTTATTTTGCGTCCGTCCATCTGTGCAAGAGAATTTAACCCTTTAAGCATGCGCAATGTTTCAGATAGCATGGCAAGTGTAAACACATGAATCGGACATGGGTCACAAAGAACGTGTAAACGGACGGTCAAAAAAAATCGGCTAATGGTAACAAATCAGAACTGGGCATCAAGACCTCCAGTGTAAATGAGGCCTACTGTAAGTGTGAACGCTGCTATCTGAACCCTGGTGCCAGCAAACAAGCGGACTGAGACTGCTGAAAAGTCTCGGTCCGCTTCCAAACAAACTCTGGTGCGGTTCGACTGAAATATGAACAACACGAACCAAAAACAGGAAGACTAGACGCTAAAAAGGACAGAATGCTCACGCATACTGTTTTTCTCGTCATTCCTGCCGCTGTTTTGACTCCTTTACACATTTTTAAGCTCTTCACGAATTCTCAGCTGGTCAAAATACCATTATATTTAGCTACGCACATACAGCGAGTGCATTAAGCCCAGCACAGCATCGTTTTGGATGTTCGGGAAGTTCTCTTTCAAAATAGGCAATACGTCATAAAAGACGAACGATCAGGTTGTGAACATATTACTATGCCTTTAAGTTGGGTATCTTTTGTTTGGCGATAAAAATGCCAATCGGAACACTAATCGGACCAGGACTGAATGTTTGAACCGAACTACAAGTATAATAAACACATTTACAATAAAGGAACACAAGCAATTTGTCACAGAACCAACAATAGTCATATTTTACAGACTTTCCGTTTTTTTGCAGCTGTGCCTTCAAAGTGGACTCATTATGCCCTCTTTCAAAGTCTGGATTTTGTTTTTTGGGGTCTGGAATAGAAAAGGTATCCAAGCTTGAATTTTAACAAAAAAAAGTTGTAACGTTACCAGTAAATTACCGGTATGATGCTTTGTGTATACAAATGAAATAATGAAGTTTACCGGTATGAGCATGTACGAGGTCTGAACGCGCTGACGTAAGAAGCCTGCTTTGGGCCAGTCATAAAGCTCTGCTGCTTTTAATTGTTTTTCTATGTAAACATGAAAGACGGACGTCTGACCATTGTGCCACGTCTTACGCTTGAGACCCTGCCTTCTTTTCCTTTCACCAGCACTGCAGCTCTGCAGGTACTATTGCGTACTATAGCAACTGCAATACTATGGTAACGATTATGCATCTCATGTTTTTAAGAGCAAAATCATGTTCTGTGTGATCATCCTCTAATGCTCGTCATTCAGAAGAAAAAAAATATATAGGTTATATTTACCAGTATGTTGGTACTTTTGTTTGAATAACATCTTACCAGTAAAAAGATAGACCATCGTTTATAGTGTGAACAGCATATTTGTGTATTTGCCGGAAAAGTCATTATGATCATTTTAAGGTAATTTACCAAGATTGCTGTGTGAAAGGGGACATTGTTGCAGCACCTCTCTTCTCAGTCTGTCAGTAACGCTCATTTAGTTTCTCTCTCTATGAAGCCCCTCCTTCTAAAAGCTCGGTGTGCTCTGATTGGTTGGTTGGATCAGTGTGTTGTGATTGGTCAACTGCTTCGGTGCGTTTCAGGAATGTCCCGCTTACCATAACCCTGAGTTTCAACACACTACAAACTAACTCAACCAGGCCTCGCTTTGCGTATGCCTTGGGCGGGAATTATTTAAATGAGGAATATTGTTACGTGTTCGTTCATGGAAGAAACTCAAGACTACAATAGAGGCGTTTCAGGGAGTTCAGAAACAGTGTTACTGGTATAGAGAATAACTCCCTCTGGAGGAAATGTGTGCTTTCTAAGGGACCATTCACACAGAATGAGTTTTTCTATTCCACTGCACTACTTTTTCATTGTTTTTCGATGTAAACTTGCGCTAGACTGATGTCTTTAACCGTTGCGCTTGTGTCTAGCAACTTTCGCAGCATCTCAAGCATAACACGGCTTTCTAAAAACTGAGTCTGTGTGAACCGGCCCTAACTTTGCAGACCTTTTTCATGCTTAAACAGCAACATTTCACATTAAAGAGTTGAGCATGTAAAATAAGCATAATAGGTCCTTTTAAAAACTTTATATATGAAATGAGTAATATAAAATAAATGGCGCTGAAATGAGCCGCTCAAACTGTTCAGATCAGACTGAAATGATCAAGTATCCAGTTCAAAATAAACTTCAGCTGGTGGTTTCTAACACTGGTTATTCAGATGGACCTGCAGAGCGGTAGGTGCTACACACAGACAGAAACAGTGGCAAGTTTCACAGACTTCACATTTAACACTTGTCATTACTTGTCTTGCCGCTTAGATTTAACAGCAACTGTCCTCCTCCTAGCGCACCACACTAGACAATTTTCAAACACTGAATAGGCATCATTAAAGCGAATGTGGTGATCACATGTTAACATTTCAGTATGTTTGTGTTTCAGAAGAGAAAATAGGACGTCTATTGATACGAGACAGACATAACAAGCCTATTCAGCTAATAACAGCACAAAGGATGACTCTGCAAATCAGGAAATGATGAGGGTGTGAAGGCCGGTGTCAGGCGTATGCTCACCGATCTCTCTCTTGCGGTCATTAGTGGTGCAGCTGTGAAAAAACTCTGTCATAAGACTCTCCAGGGCCCGTAAGGAGGACTCCTCTGACGCCTGCAGACGAGAGAGAGAGAGAGAGAGAGAGAGAGAGAGAGAGAGAGAGAGAGAGGGAGAGAGAGAGAGGGAGAGGGAGAGGGAGAGGGAGAGGGAGAGGGAGAGGGAGAGGGAGAGGGAGAGGGAGAGAGAGAGAGAGAGAGAGAGGGAGAGAGAGAGAGAGAGAGAGATGGGGGGAAGGGCAGAAGAGAAAGATGAGATAAGGCATTTCAGTCTGAACTTTTAATGCGACCATGCAATGCATCGAACACTCTAATCACATATTGAACTGTGAATCCGCAACACAATGATTTTTTTTTTTTCTATCAAGGACACTGTGAATTACTGTTAGTCAAGCTCTCAAATTTTTAGTCTTCTGCTTTGGACTGTTTTCTGCTTTCCTGGTTGTATTTACACTGTTGTTGTCGTCGTAACTATTATTTATGTTTTGTGAAATTATTAACAGCTCATAAAGGGATTGTTCACTCAAAAATAAGAAGTTTGGCATTATTAACCCTCATGTCATGTATGACTGACTTCTGAGGGACACAAAAGAAGATTTTTTTTGGAAAAATGTTTCTGTGTTGTTTTGTTCTTCAAAACATCTTTTAAAGAAAGGCATACCGGTTTGGACCATCATGAGGATGAGAAAATTATGGAAATACTTATTTGGGGGGGGGGGTTAATTTATTTTATTGGGTTATTTGTTCTATTTTTAGTTCTGCATTAACCCTTAAAGACTAAGCGAGATGCATCATGTTATGTTTTCTTAACAGTCCCCTTTTCAGTGCACTCTCAGCCTCAAAATACTTACAAAAAAAGAATACTACAAAAAAAGTGAGAATGCTCTGAAAAGTAAAAGGAAAGACGAATGCAGGAAGTGGGCTGACGATGATGAAGGTGACAAAGATGATGCTCAGGGTTTTGAATTCTTC
This sequence comes from Squalius cephalus, assembly GCA_022829025.1. NCBI lineage: Eukaryota > Metazoa > Chordata > Actinopteri > Cypriniformes > Leuciscidae > Squalius > Squalius cephalus. Next base: position 19,987,772 of record CM040792.1, on the reverse strand, counting down.
GTATGAGTCACAACACGTTGCACTGCCTCAGTGTGTGACGTCACGGGACAGCAGAAGAATGCCTCTGATTTCCTCAAACTCATCAGACTGTCAATAACTCGAGAGGACACACACCGTTACATTCACACGCAGGAGAAATAGTGCTCGCTTTCATTTGTGAGACTAGCATCTGGTTTCAGCCCTTAAAGACAGAATATCTCATGCATTTGATTTACCTTCTTATCTGACAGATCTATGTCTGCTATAGGTCTCAAATTCTATAAGAAGAATCACATTACAGAAATACGCACATAAAAATAAGTGTTTCTGACAGGTGCTTAAATCAAATCAGTGCTTCTTACACAATGTCGTATGATAATTTACAGATGAACAAAGAAGCACAATAACGCTTCGAAAGCAATGCAACCTCCAGGCATTGGTGCACATATAGAAAGTTCACGATTACATAAGAGAAATTATGGATCAAATATAAAAGTTAGCGTCTTACACATATACATATTTTTGCTTTAATATTGACTCACCATGCCCGGGCTCTTGAGCTTTTATGCGGCTATGATATGAGATGAATCTGGATCTGCTCGCTCATGCTTCCTATGGGGCCTTTGTGTTTCACCTTCTGGAAGCACCGAAACCCCGCATCACTGTCATGCACACGCCCGGTGGACCCCGGGTTCGGGCTCCGGGACACTTGTTATTATTGTTGATCTAGCGCGAGACTGGAACTGACGCTGCCCGGATACACGGAGACAACGCGCATGAAACTACTGCGAAACAGAGAGAAGATCAACCAAACAGCGGTCTTGAAAATGTGCCGGGACTCTATTCTTCACGCCTCGGGTGGTGTTAACGCTGTGTGGGACTAGGAGCTTTAATTTGAGCCCTCAGAAAGTCTGACAGTGCCACTCCTTGGGTTAGTGGGATCTCTCTTTCCGTGCAGGCCTCTCGTAGCTTCCTCTCCTCTGCCCATTAACCTACCGGAAGTGACATCTTCCTCACAGAATTAAAAATGAAACGGTAGAACGGAAAATAGTGTGGAAGAGTGAATAATTAGATGGGCGGGGCTTAAAGAGTCAATGTTGTCTCTAATTGGTCAGGAACGATGGGTCTTTAGTTAGGTTTTTATTTTTTCGAACAGTACATTCTGCAATTATTTATTTTATTGGGAAAATATCATATATATATATATATATGAGAAGATGTGGACTCTTTGCAAACCAAAATTTCTTCGATTTTATAAATAGTAAAACACTTAAAATTATACATAAAGGTTTTTTGGACAAACAACAAACAAAAAAGCTCCGAAAAAATGTAACAGTTGTATTTATGTGTACGATTTGCATTTATTTATTTATTTTGTTTTTCTGTTTATTTATTTATTTTAGAACAAAAATATCAACCTACACAACCTACACATGATCATACCAAAATCTACTTAAACGTTGTAAAATGTATTGCAGGACATTAGATGACTTTTTTTAAAAGTATATGAAAACATTTAAAAAGGAGTTTCATTTTCAACACCGTTTTCTTTCGCTTTAGACGTCACGTAGTGCGTGTTACTTTTCTCAGCGCTGGTCAGAATGCACGAATCACAGTCGTTTGTGATTGCTAACCCCGGCTTGTACTTTAAATACTTTCATAGTTGATTCAGATGAAAATTTCCATTCGCATGTCAAGCATGTATATTTATAATCATTTTAATTAAATTATTATACTGTAATTGATGAAAATACCTCCAGTAAGTCATGAAACGTTCTGAGTTTTGAAGTGTCTCGACAGGGGATTCGGCGTCGTGAGCCGTCAAGCGCCCCTGGAGGAAGACACTAATGTGCTCGACAGAAAACTGTAATTAGGAACTAGTTATTATGTGCTTTCACTCAAACCATTAAACTACCGGAAGTGAAATCTTAATCTCGGGCCGGATGAAACCTGCCGCAACAAGACACATGTTGAGTACAGTATGCACTATGTGTGCAGGTATTGCCTCATTATTGCACAAATGCATCCTCTAATAGCAGAGCTTCTCAATCTAGATGAACAAGCTCGTCCTATGAAGTTTCTTGTATAAAGACCCATTTATAGGATACATTTATTTTCTTTCGTTACATTTTTTTTTTAATTATAGAACTGTACTGTTAGATGTTTATTTCAATTTTCTTTTCTTTTTTTGTATCGTTTATTTGTTTAATCGTCTGGTATTCCTCTATTGTTATTTCCAATGGTCAATACGAAGTGATTTCGTTTGACATCAGCTCCAACACATACAAATGGCTTTCTCAGTGGATATCAGTTTTTTTGTTGTTGTTGTTTTTTTAATATTTGTGATTTTGAATAAATGTAGTTTGAGTACTTCTAATCATTAAAATGCATTGTATATATGTGTGTGCATTGTATCATTCACTGGCTTTTGTAAATATCAGCATAGACAAAATGGCCAATACCATAAAGCTTTGGTACCTTTTGTTTCTGCAGTTAGATGTACTTTTGAACTGTGAGAATCAGTCTGTGTCAGCCTGTCATTTCTGAACTTGAAAGGGAAGAGCTTGCCGTTCTCTTGCTCATCGTTTCATGTGGTTTGCTCAACGACTTCACATTATGCAACCCATCAACTCAAGTGCATATTGAGTAAGACTTGCAGACTGCGTAGTAAACATTCAGAAACATACACTTCTCACACAATATATTATTTAAAGATGACTCACAATAAATGTAGTTTATTTCCTTTTTTCTGAAAAAGAGAAACACTTAAAGAGACTGTACACATGACATTATCTAGGTCACATTAAGAAACAGGAAGTCATCCATGGGTTTGAACCCTTTAAGGAACTCCCACAGACACCGACTTTGTTTTTCGACATCTTATGTGTTGTTTCGCTTAAGAGTGAGAGCACAATACAAATGATATAATTCATATTTAAAAGATTTTTAAAACTTTCTGTGCATAAAACAATTCTGTAAAACACGATAGAGCAAAAGCCAAGCTTAAATAAGAAAGCAGATTTTAAAAAAAAGTTTGTCATCTGGAGACATTTGTATCTTGTGACTGGTAGCGTCGTCTCAGTTCTTGTATGCGATAGGCCCACGCTCTGTCCGCACCTTCACCCTCTAGTTTGCACGCCGTCCAATCAGGAAACGGGAAACGTCCCGCCACAATCAAAGCGTCTTCAGGGAGCTCAGCCAGTAGCTTCTTTTGTAAAAGACTTAACTGATAAACACACAATACATGGTATATGAGGCCTTTAGTCTCAATAACATGATGCAAATGTATGAACTGATTGAATAAAGTCTATTAAATAAAGTTGGACTTACCACACTAGGGGCTAGAAATACTGTGACATTTTTGTACGCTGAGAGATCAACCTGGAAATACACATGCAAAAACACAAATGCACATATATTACACACAATATTGTTTAGAAATCATATCTTGCTTCTGTATGAGAAATGTGTACGTGGATGAGAATTTAGGACAGTGTATTTATATGAGAGAATCTGTTTGAGTATTATGCCGCGTTCCAGGCAACCTGTAACCCGTGTTTTTCCAACCTTATACCCGTGAAAGTGCACTGGAACGGCAGTCAAACCCGTGACTTCCCACCCGTGAACTCGTACTAGATCGATGTACTCCCAGTTACGAGTTGGAAAAACACGGGTTACAGGTTGCCTGGAACGCAGCATAATTTAGTATTTTAGGTGTTTAGATGTTCAAAATACCTTCCACAGGTATTTTGTTTGGGGTATAATATGGGTGTTTAATAACTGGGTAACATATTTGTATATATATCTATATATAATGCATAACAAAATTTTGTGTGAAGCGGCTCTCTGTGAACAAAAACCCGACTGACCCGAAGAGCACAACTGTCAAAACGCCCGTTTTTGTCGAGTATCCTCGTGAGTACAGCCTTAAATGATTTTAAAAAGTCTTAAATGCATTTTAGATCTGTGCCATGTGCATCAGGTCTTCTTAAAGTGACAGCAGCCCAATAAACCTGCTGCAGTCTGTCATTAATGTTAATCAAAGAACAAAAGACAAAATCACTAACTGATAAAATTTTAATTATGTCAGTAATTACTCACCCTCATGTTGTTTCAACCCCGTAAGACTTTCGTTCATCTTCTGAACACAAATGAAGATATTTTTGATAAAATCTGAGAGCTGGATCACTCCTCCATAGGCTTCTATGTTATTGAAACTTGCCGGCCCAGAAAAGTTAGTAAAGACGATGTTTAAAATAGTCCAGGTGACTACAGTGGCTCAACCTTAAGTTTATCAAGCGACGAGAATACTTTTTGTGCGCAAAAACAAACAAAAATAACGACTTTATTCAACTCTTCATTTTCTTCTGTGTGGGCCTCTGAGTGAGTTCACGTAGTGTAACAGCACAGCGATTCTGGGTTGTACGTCAAAACATAGGCTCACTATTGGCCGACGCTGGTCATGTGTGTGACGTACAACCCAGAAGCGCTGCGCTGTTACACTACGTGAACTCACTCAAGGCCCACACAGAAGAAAATGAAGAGTTGAATAAAGTCATTATTTATTTTAATTTTTTTTGTTAAGTTTCAATAACATAGAAGCCTATGGAGGAGTGATCCAGCTCTCAGATTTAATCCAAAATATCTTAATTTGTGTTTCGAAGATTAATGAAAGTCTTACGGGGTTGGAACAACATGAGGGTGAGTGATTACTCACAGAATTTTAATTTTTGGGTGAACTAACCCTTTAAGGTCAATTAAAAGTTGTTATATTTTTAAAGCTTATTAAATGTAAAAATAATACCTTTTTAGTTCTACTGTAACTTTGAATGACAACAATTAATGGCTAAAATTGAGGAAAACAATTAGATTACAGCAGTATCAGTACTGGCATCAGTGATACTCGCTTTCATTTATAGCACTTAGGGAAAAGTATTTAAAATATATTTAAAATAAAGATATTTATAATATCTTTATGTTGTTTGTACATCAATTTGGAGATTCAATGTGAAATTATTTCAATTTAAAAATATTATGTTCATATGGAATTTATCATGATTAATTACAGAAAAATGTGTGATTAATGAGTTTTTTAATAGATTGACAGCACTCTCTCTTTCGGCTTGCTTACGTTTTTTTGGGGTCGCCACAACACAGCCGATTTGGCACATGTTTTACAGATGATTGACAGCACACACACATAAATATGTATTATATATTTATATACACACACAAACACACACATACATATACAGTATATATATATATATATATATAATGCATAAAAAATCTGTATAATCTGTTTGGATATTTTGATTGTTTGATGTTCACAATACCTTCCACAGGTCCTCTCGCTGATATGAAACACTTCTGTGGTGTCCAGCTCTCCACGCATGAAAGCGTGCAAGACGAACAAGCCAAGGATTGAGCTCAAAACCAACCGCTGGAGAGAAACCCTGACGACACGCTTCTAACACCTGCACACATTTACAACAAACATATTATACTAACATTCAAAAGTGTGAAAAAAGTTATTTTTTAAAAAGAAATTAATTCATTCAGCAAGTATACATTAATTTAATCAAAAGTGACAGTAAATACAATTATAATGTTACAAAAGATTTCTATTTCAAATAAATGCTTTGAAATTTCTTTTGAACTTCATCAAAGAATCCTGAGAAAATATATCACAGTTTCCACACACAAAATGAAGCAGCACAACTGTTTTTAACATTTGCAATAATCAGAAATATTTCTTGATCATCAAATCATCATATCAGTATGATTTCTGAAGGATCATGTGACACTGAAGCTGGAGTAATGATGCTGAAAATTCAGCTTTGATCACAGGAATAAATTACATTTTACAATATATTACAACAGAAAACAACTATTTTGAATAGTAATAATATTTCACTATATTACTTCGTTCACTGTATGTCTGATCAAATGAATGCAGTCTTGGTGAGCATAAGAGACTCCTTTCAAAAACATTTAAAAATCTTACCGACCCCAAACTAAATGAAAAAGTATGAGGATCACTTACAATCCTGCCATCCCCTGATCCCAGGTCAGCGATGCCTCCAGATCTGCCCTTCAGAAGAGTCATGACGTTACACACTTGAGCTCTGCTCGCTGGCATGTAGGGCACCTGAACACAAACACAGCAGCAGTTATTGGGCTGATAAATCCCTCATCATGTGCAGCATTGATACCGACACGCTCCGTAAACCTCACCTGTAATTTGAGTGGCACACGGCGAAACCCTGGCATCAGAATTCCTGCCCAGACGGCATAGAGCGCCAGACCCGTGCCGGCCGTCAGCTGCAGGATCTGCCAGCCGCCCAGACGCCTCTCTCTGAACTCGGACAGCATCTCCTCCTGTATGTCGTCTTCCATGGCTACAGAGATGAACACTGTATGACTATATCAGATCTTATACATCATATTTTATATCGTTTTACATTTTCAGATTGCACACATACCTGAGCAATGGGTTGATGCCTAAAAGTTGCTTAGTGGTTTGAGGTCCAGGCTTGGACCTGAAGTTGCAGGGTGAAGAAATTCACTTTAATTTCGTTTATTTTTGAGTGATGAGGTTAAATTGCAGATTTTAATTGCACCATCTATCCCTTATATTAGAGGAACTGAATAATTCGGCTGCTCGGTTCTTCTAGGAATGTGTGTTGTTACCAAGTGTCAGTGTTGTAACATTGTTAGGTCATGAAGACAAGTCTTAACAGATGGTTGATAACTGAACTGAGCTGGACGATGGCATCACGGTTTTCTACAGAGTGGTTGTTCAGATAAATAAACTAAATTTATACTTTTTTTGCAACAAAAATGAACCATCACTGAACTTACTTAAGCTTGACTATGATGCTATTTTCTTCTAGATCTGCTGTACAGCTGAAACAAACTTTGTTGCATTATTTTCATGTTATCTCTGTAAAGCTGCTGTGAAACAATCTGTATTGTAAAAAGTGCTATATAAATAAAGATGACTTGACTTGACAAGATCACAAAAATCATTATATACTTATGATAAACACTTATAGATTGTATATGATATATTGGCATAGGATATATACAATGTGGGCATAATTCACTTTTAATAATTTAAACCTCTTTTACCACAGCAAAATACCCCCAATGTCCAATAAAGCCATTTTATTGACATGCAAGTTATTTTATTGACACGTCGTCTGAGTTGTACAGTAAACCTACTGTGTGTGTTGTATTAATTTAGGTACCTTTTCCACACATATTATGACCAGAAACGGCTCTGTGCATAAAAACACACGATTCCTAAATATGAAGATATTTGTAAAAAAGAGAAACATTCACATCTCTGGAGGTCAGTCAGTTTTGTTTTACTAAATATTTACAACACAGACACATCAGAGTCATGCACTGAACGTGTTAAACTCATTACTTTATAAAGTGGAATACGAAAACAATATACAACCTTTGAACAAACACTCAAAAACAACCAACTAACCTTCACTGTAAGCTGTCTGAACATATTTACACTACAGCAATACAGCAACTTCCGGTTTGGGATGATTCAAAATAAAGGTCCGGCGACTGAACGCATAATTCAAAATTAAAGTAACATAATGGGTTAACAAAAAAAAAAAAAAAAAAAAAAAAAAAAAAAAAAATCTACTCACGGGTTATATTCATGAATTATAATTTTAAAAAAGCATCAAAATAAATACATAAAATAAAAATAAATAAATACACATTTATTAGTTGTCAAAGCTCATTTGGAACTGTCTCTTTAACAAGAAGTCATAAAAAGGTGTTTATTTTACATAATCTGGCATAAAAATCGAGTTACATCATGACATATTTCTCGATGAAACCGAAATCATATAAAATAATAAAACTGTTCTATGAATAATAGCCTCCTGACTGCATTGATTACGACATCGGTTTTTACAGTGTTCAGATGATGGCGCTCTTATTAAGGGAGAGGAAGTCACAGCTGACCAAACTGACACTGACCATTTATTTTCATTTCAACAAACCATCATTACAAAGAATGCAGACATAAAGACATTTATTGCATGAATTTGCTAAGAAAAAAACATTATTATATAAACATGATCCTGATTCAGACAAGTTTTAATGTCAACATATTCCTATAATGTCAACATATGAAATACTGTTAATCTTATGCAGCACCAAAATCATGTTTGGGTCAAAATACAAGAATATTGTTTTGCTAGTTTGGTAAGATGCATCATATATAAGAAACAGAGAATGATTGACTGTTTTTTCCCCATCCAACATCTGCTTTCATGATGATGAAAGCCAAATTAATGTTCAGATTTAGGCAGAGATTCAACAAAATCATCACTTCAGATGTTCAGATCTCTTACAATGATCGTCCAGTAGAGGACAGACACTGTCCATCCGAAACATTTCATAATTTTACTATTTTCAGTTCTTCAGTGGTGAATATTTTCCCATTATAATATGAGCCGTTGTTTCCTTTTTAAATTAGTTACCTGTAGCTTATTATTATAGCATGCAACAATGAGATGCTAAACAACAGACTGATAAGCTTATTATCTGAGTAATGTGCCCTGATAAACATGCTAAAACATATGCATATATTTGTGGGTGTTTGGAATACAATATTTACATATACATTATAAGCTCTAGTGAATCGGTAAAAGAGGGGGAAAGTAAACATTTCAATATTTAATGCATCATACCTTGTTTTTTTTTAACCTCATATTTTCCACTAGTATAGCTCTAATATTAAAAGATTAATGTATTTGTGATATGAACAAATATACATTTTAGTTAATATTTCTAAACGCATAGCCTACATAAAAGTAAAACTCCATCACACACTATACAAATAACCATTCATATGCGGCATGTTCCATACAGCCAGTTTATGACTTGACTAAGTCTGTATATTTTGTAATGTAAAACACTGTAAATCCCAGAATTTTGCTCTGTATTGAATTCTGACAGGCTCGTCTCTGGAAAAGCATCATGATTATGTGTCCAGATCTGCTGCCGTCTCCTGCTAAGTGCCAGGACCTCTTCTGGCTCTCCTCTGAGCCCACAGGGCTTTACCCGGGACTTTGACAGGACTTTTCGTTGGGATCTGTTGTGGGATTCTCCTGACAGAGAGTCTCGGGGACGTCCAGAGTTTTGGCTTGGGAAATTTTCCTGCTTGGATCTCGTCCACAAAGCTTTCCACTTTGTCAAACTTGTTGGTTAGCTTGGCCAGGTTGTCCTTCAGAGTGTCGAACTGCTTATAGAGATCTCCCACCGCATCCGACAGGGGCTGGATCCTGTGCACAACAAAAAGAACATCAAATATATACATAAAAAAATGCAAAAGAAACCCAAACATAAATATTAAATTTAAACACATAACTAGTCCTGCAAAAATAATTCCTTAAATCATGTGGTTTGCATGAAATTCTTTTGATTTGGGAATCCCATTCTAGCAACACACTCATTTTTTTTTTAGAACATCTTAGCAACCCCATGGCAACGACCTACAACACAATAACACAGTGATGGTGAGTTTTGCACAGGCAAGCACTGTTAAATTCATCTTCAGAAATTGTACAAATGAAATCTTTTATTTATACTATACATGCATGGACATACATCCTTCCATCCTTCCATCTTTCCATCTTTCCATCCTTCCATCCTTCCTTCCTTCCTTCCTTGCTTCCTTCCTTCCATCCATCCATCCATCCTTCCATCCTTCCTTCCTTCCATCATTCCTTCCATCCATCCTTCCATCCATCCATCATTCCTTTCATCCATCCTTCCATCCATCCTTCTTCCTTCCAGCCATCCTTCTTCCATCCTTCTTC